>NCVS01000959.1:6958-46270 GCA_003055095.1 Goniozus legneri | reverse complement strand
GGGACTTCTCACGATGACGAGGAGGGTAGGGCCGGTTAGATGACAGTTTCCTTTGCACCTATCTTTCGTTTATCTGCGTTTGGAAAAGTTTTTGGAATGGGACGATCGCTCGGGGTGCTCCGCAAAACGCCAGTCCAGAGTTACGTTCGAGATTTTCACACAAACGGAAAACTGTAGAAAATTAGTGGTAATTCAAGAAAGCTAATCCGAACTCTCAGAATTGATAAAAAACGAGAGCCAAAATTTAGCGGATTATTTCGCGAACGTATCTCAGACTTGTTTTTCACGTTCCTCATAGGAAAATATGTGTACGTGTGTGTATGCGCGTGTGTGTGTGTTTGTTCATGTATGTCCGTGTGCGAAATGGTCACCGTATTATCAACCGCGGAATTTCGGAACGCAATTATTTAAATTCGACGTATCTATAATATATTTCAAAACGTATCGCTGGTTCCCTATTCGAACTGTATGCGTTATCGATCATTCCCAACCCGATACCCTACATATCCATCGATAATCTTATCTTTGTTTCGTTTTTTTTTTCTTTTCACTGCTCGACGCTGTCCTCGACGAGCTGAGAGGCGGCTCGCTGTTCGGCGTTGCTGGTCTGTTGCTGAGCGGCCGAGCCGTTGTTGCTGCTGGCGAAATTCCGAACGACGAGGGCACCCACCGACGGGAATTCCTTCTGCTGCTGCTGAGTCTTCTGGCTCGAATGATCTACTATAAGCTTACTATCACAGGCACTTTTTTTGTCAGTTGATACAGCGTAAATGTTGTGTACGTCCGGGTAGTGATTAAGCTGTTGCTTGCCGCGCTCCTCCTGCTGCTGAGCGCCGTTTTGTACCTCGGTCCTCGAGTCGCGGGTCGAGTCGTCGTCCCTGCTCCCGGTCCTGCCGATCGAGAGGGGTGTGGGCGGTGAGGCCAGACGATCGCTGCAGGTGTCGTCCGTCCGGCAGGAGGGCGAGGGGCTGAGATCGACCGTTGGCACGCGCTCCGGTCTGTCCGGGATCGACCTCGCGCTACCCGGAGCACGGTAGCTCTCGTCCTCGCTGCTGTCCTGGGCCAGCCGTGGCAGTGGTGTCTTCCTGGAGTTGCGGCACAGCTGATCGATCAGCGCCTTGCTGCTCATCGTCTCGGGCAGGGACTTCTGTTGCTGCTGAGCCGGCTGCTGCTGCTGGGACTGGCCCGTCCTCCCCACCGTCGTCTCGTTCAGCGCCCGCTGCTCCCTGGGTATTCCCGTCTCCAGGCTCGATCTTATCAGGTTGTCCAGGAAGCTGCCGTTCGCCCCGCTACCGTCGTACAGGCTCTCGGCCATCTCGCGCGACGTCTTCGTCATCGAGTTCCTCGCGGAGTTGTTCGACGTGCCGGCGGTAGCTTCGTTGCTGGTAGCGTTGCTGTCCCGTTGCTGGGCCAGAGCCGCGTTTCGCTGCTGTTCCTGCAGCCCGCGCATACGCTGCGTGGCGAAATACTGCTCCGGTAGGATCGCGGCGGGCACGTTCGGCCCGCCGGGGATGAAGGGGGCTGGCATGAAGGGGGTCGGCCCCCAGAAGTTGAACGGGGCGAACGGCAAGGGTGGCATGCCCTCCATGAACGGGGGCATCTTCAGACCGTTCGGCGCCGGTATGTGCACGCCTCCCGTCCCAGCGGACGACGCGAATGGTTTCTGAGGTTTCAACGCCGGCTTGTTCTTGTCACCCTGGTTCGGCCTCATCGTCGCGCTACCGCTCGCCGCGTCTTTAGATTTGTCGTCCGTTTGCTTTTGGTCCCTGGGAGATTCGATATTCACACTTCAATACCAATCTTATATCGATGTTATAATATTAATTGATGTTCAGGTGACGAGTACAGTATGTAACAATAATTTTTTTACTCCACGCCAAATCAGACAGATTTGCGGAAAGTTACATTTTTCAAGTTTATTATTTCATTTAACTATTTATTTTCTAATTAGTTAAAAAAATTATTGTGCTCAATCAAATTCTATCTCTGAAACACTTTAGATAATCAAAAAAAAATTGGATCGATTTAGACAATTATTACAAAAGATACAAACAAAAATGTGAGAAAGAAACGACTGTTTTGAAAATTTCATATCTCTCGAACGAATAATCAGAAATATCTCAATATTTATCAGAACCCAACTTAAGGGGACAACTAGTGTAACAGCATGAAAAAAAAGGAGATTTTTGGGAATTTTTTTAAAGAAAGTTATTGTGTGGATCATTCTGAAATTTTGAGGGTACATTTATATATATTTCAACAATAACTCAAAATTTATTTGAGATAACGATTTGAAATTTTAGTATGTTATTCTTTGAAGTATAACTCATCGAAATATGAAGAAAAGAAAAACGATTTTTAAAAAATGTCACATTAGTTGTGCCCCTTGAAATGGGTACTAAAAATTATTTAATGTAATGATAATAAAGATGAGCGAAAAGCATAAAAATAAATGATTTTAATTTTCCAATCTGCCCAATTTGGCTTGGACAGCCCCATATACATATCTATGAAGTTAGCCTAGCAATTTTAAGTATCATAAAATATCAAAATTGTGCTGAATAGTGGAAATCTATAACAAATATTATAGAGTAGGTAGATAGAAATATTATAGAAATATTAAATAAAAATATACATACTAACGGTGGATACAGATTGACGGTGGGTTCAAAAAAGGATCGTCGAAAGTCGTATGCAACTACAAATATTCACGCGCATCTATGTATTTACGTTCGTAACGTTTACTATTATTATTCCTTTGCCTATAATATTTGTTTTAGATTCCCAATAAATTTCATAACTTGTTACACCGAAGAAACTGAGTAAGCTTTATTAATCACATGAATTTTTCTTGGACATGAAAATTTCTTTATGGCACAATTGAGCACAAATCGTGTAGAATTTAATTAATTATAATTATTTTTAAAAAGATAAAATGGCTAGACTAAGTCTTAATTGGACATTTGATTTTTTTCTCATATTTTTCGAAATTTAGAAATATTTTAAATTTCCTGTGCAGCACAATCTTATTTTTTCAATATTCGGTTTAATTAAACAAATTAAAAAATTTTCTTATTGGCACAATATAGCACACTACGAGCACACAATTCAGCACAATTTTAATATTTTATGATACTTAAAATTGCTAGGCTAACTTCATAGACATCCCATATACAAGTCTGTCCTGTGTACCGAAAATTCGATGAGGCTGCTTACCTCTTACGTGGCCTCATGAGGTGTCTCTCCTTGACCTTGTACTCCAAGGTAGAGTGCGGTACGCCGTAATAACTCCCAGCTCGATGGACGCTCATCTCTCCTCTCTGAACCGCCCTGACCGCCTCGACGAGACTGTCCCTATCGTAATTCCTGTACTTTCCGCGTTTCGGTCTGGTGCCCTTGCCCCCGGTGGCCGGTTTCGGCTTCCCGTCCTGGCCCTGTTGCTGCTGTTGCTGCTGTTTGCTCTGCTGACTAGCCGGGTTGGTCTGCGGCGGCGTGTAACGGCCCCGCTTGTACGGACTGGGCTCGTTGAGTAGCGACGACTGCTGGCCCTGTCCACCGGCTACCGCGCCACTCGAATTTTGTTGCTGCTGTTGCTGAGGCGTCTGGCCCTCCTGGAACTTGACGCTTATGCTCTTGGCGATCACGTCGCGGAAATTGACGGCCACGGCCTTCCCGACGAGGGAATTCGTCGGGCTGCTCGTGCCGGAGAAGGCTGGACTGGCGCGCTCGAGGAGGCCCGGACTCGACGCAGTGGTCGCTGAGAAACCCTGGGCAAACGCGGCCGGCGTTGGCTCGCCGTTGTTGTTCTTGCTGTTCGAACAGCCGGCCGCGCTGCCGCTGCTGGCCGGCTTGTAGGACGGAATTTTGAGTATGGCGCGACCCTGACCGCTGTCGCTCGCTTCCTCCTCGATGCTCGGATTGAAGTCGTCGTTCGTCATCGGCGCCCGCGTCTGAGAGGATTGATGGCTGCCCTGGTGATGGCCGTGATGATGAGGATGCTGAGACTGGTCGCCGTTCATGCTCTTGTTCAGCCTCTTGTCCTCGCTCATCAATCTTCTCATCACCTCCGGTATCCTGTAGTCCGGAGTCTCCATTCCTAAAATCGTCATTTCGTTAATTTCTCCGCTCCGAGGACAATTTTAATTCTTCTCCATCGGGTAGAACGTTCTTAACCCTTAAATGCATGCTGATGTAAATCTACACCAGTAAGTTTCGTTTGTTTGCTTTATTTTTCCCTTAATTTATGTTCAATTGTCTACCTGTTTCAACTTATTGTACACAGAAAAAAAGGATCACTTGAATCAAGAAATATATACTTGATTCAAGAGAGTTATGCGGAAGAAAAAAAAATCCCGTCATCAAGAAAATAATTTCTCCATATTAGTAGAAAATTAAATTCTTGAATTGGGAATTTTTTTTCTCGAATCAAGTATTGCCATACTTGAACCAAATCTATTTTGTTTTATCCTAAGATAATTATTTCTCAAATAAAAAAAAATAGTTTAAAAATAGTAAAAAAATAATAATAGTAAGTAATAGTTACAAAATAGTTTCTTGAATGAAGAATATATTGACTTATTCAAAGTCACACGATCTTGGATCAAGAAATCCACAACTATTGTTTTTAAAATTTGTTTCTTCATTCAGAAAAGAAAAAAAGACTTGATATTGGAAAGTATATTTCTTCCGCATAACTCTTTTGATTCAAGTAATCCTTTTTTTCTGTGTACTTAAAAAGGGAAAATTATGCATTTAAGGGTTAACCCATTTGCTGCCAAGGACGAGTATACTCGTTTTTGCGTTTTTGTCTTTGCGTTTGCTCGTCTTTGTCGTCTTTGTAAATGGTTATGTACGATAAATGTGCTCTTACCAAAAAATAACAGGGTTTTAGTAAACAATAACACTAAAAATATAAATGGCCATGGGAATGACTTCGTATAATTAAAAAAATTTTGACCTCAAATATGCAATCCTGCTGCCAGGAAGGCAGTCGGTTGGGTGGAATGAGAATCTCTGTGGAAAATTGATCGATCGACTCGGCAATTTGTGAGACTGGTTTCGTCCAACTGTCAAAATATCGTCTTGGCAGTATACGAATGCGTATTTTAATTGTATCGATAGAGTTTTTTTTCTCGGTGTAAGAGACTCCGAAGCCCCGAGGCTCGAACAAATTTTTCTTATTTCACAATCGACGAGAGAGTCCGTCGGTTTCTTCCAGAATTTTGTCGAGTCGGAATTTCGCGAACGGTAGAACGTCTAGGTGGGAAAAGTAGCACCGGCTCGCGGTGCGAAAGCACCAAACCGGCTTCTATCGATTACCGAAGTCCTATTTCGTCGAGAGAGACCCGTTCAGCTTCGTCGCCAAACGCGCAACTCTCTCGTCCGATCGGGTACGTCGACCCAATTAGGTAAATTTTCCAATCTCCTTTTTTTCCCCCTTCCGTCGATGATTACCTTTGAAGGGAGCCGCAACTGCGAGCATCTTCTGTATGTAGGGTCCGATGTTTGCGTGCTCGAGGCCCGGCCACTCGGTGCCGCTCTCCTGACCACGCCGCAGCAAACTCCTCAGGGACTCGCCGCCGCCGCCCTCGAGGGTCGAGAATCTCACGAGATCCTCGAGCGACAGGAGCGGTTTGAGCAGCGCCTTCTCCACCTCCTTCTCCTCCTCGGCCCCCGATAATTCCTTATCGTCCGTCTATTGAGTAATCGAAAAGAATTCTTTCTATTTTACAAATTTCTTTCGAGAGCGTTAAGGGGCACAATTAGTGTGACATTTTTGAAAAATCGAATTTTTTTTCTTCGTATTTCAATGGGATATTTTTGGCAGGCCAAAAATGATCAAAATTTTGGGTAAAATTTAAGTTTTGTTTTAAAAACACCGCCATTTTGTCAATTTTTGATTTTTTTTACCGTGGGTCATGGTACCCACAATATTTTTTAGTTTAACGAGAATTTTTCCTTTCGTTTCATCTACGGGAAATCACTGCAGCAGTCGTTTTTCAGTGCCGTTGGAGATTGCATATGTCTCCATAAATATTTAATTTTTTCGTCTGAAAATTTTTCTGTATATTGTTGAAATATGTATAAATGGACCCTCCAATTTTCAGAACGATTCACACAATGGTTTTCTTTAAAAAAATTCTCAAAAATCTTTTTTTTAAGCTGTCACACTAGTTGTGCCTCTTAATTTGGTATATTCGATTGAAAAAACCTCACGGACAATAACGAAACTAAATAAAGAAAGAAATAAAATTGTCCTTTGCGGAGTTCATAGAGGTATGTTTTGGGGAAGCTTCGAAAGATCTTCCTAACCAAAACCACGCGCGTTAAGAGGGATTCCAGCTTTACAAGACCTAAATGCACTTTTTCGGGATTTTTTTTAGGGTAGAAAGAGATAATTGTAGCCAATTTTTAGGTGTAGTTTGTACTATATGCATAGATTACAAAATAATTTTTTCCGACCAAAAATATTCAAATTTGTTTATTTTTTCAGTTATAAAAAATTAGAGCTCGTAATAATTATTGGAAACAGGTGGGAAACGAAAATTTTCATTCCTTGTATACCTCGTTTGTATCTAAACCTAATGAATTATGCAAAAAGTTTGTTCAAGCTACTTTTCAGTACGTTAAAGTTATTTTTGAAATCTAAAAATGTTTTTTTTCTTGAAACTTGCTAAAAATAAAAAATTTTACAGTTTTCTTGGGCTACAATAAAAAAATGATCTCTTTCTATCCCAACGAAAATTCTCGCGAGGGCAGTTATAGAGTCTCGTAAAGAACTCCCCCTTGAAATCAAAACGAGACGAGGGGCGATAAATATTTTCTCTTCCTTTCTTTCCGCTATTTCCGGTCCCCAAAACCTACCTCGTCCATTTGCAGGGGTGGAGTGACGGTGGACGAATTTTGGATCGTTTTGGCCGTAGCGGTTGCTGTTGTCGTTGCGTTAGTCGGTACTGCATTGTTGCTGTTGTTGACCGTAATCGTTGCGTTGGTGGTGGTCGTAACGTTGTTGTTGGCTGTTGTTGTTATCGTCGTAACGGCCGCGGTCAGCGGGTGATGGTGATGGTGATGGGAGGTGGTGGTGGTTGTGGTGTTGTTATCGTGAGAGTGGGCGGGCAGCGAGGCATCCCTAACGCGCTCCAGCGCCAGCTTGTAAACCTTGTTGCGGAGCGTGCTACGGGGTATCCCGTAGATCACCGCGGCTCTCCTCGTCCCTAATTTGCCGCTCTGAATGTCCCGGAGCGCGGCCTGGAGCTCCTCCTCGGTGTAGGTCCGTCTACCTCCACCGGCCCCCACCGTCGATACCACTCCCGCCGCGTTCAGCCGTTGCTGTTGTTGCGTCTTGCCACGATATACACTGAAAGACGAATAGCAAACGGTCAAACTTTTCGTTGATTTTCGTTACGGGAAATCAGAATTCTTTCAAACTACTCGATAAAAATTGACGAAAAATATTGGCGAATTTTTCAATCGACTATTTTTATTCTTTTCTAATTGTACAATATCTACGTCAGTGTTTTCTTCTTTATCAAGAAACTCGGTAGAGTTTCGTGCCAAATAGTATAACGCGGGTACACATGTACCGAGCGCAGCGCACCGCGCACGAACCTCTACTGAGGTACTTATACGCGAAGATCGTCCAATTGAGTGCCGATCAATATTTAATATCGATATTTCGTCGCGATGAAAAATCATTAACATTTTCTGAAATAGCCAAAAAATCATAAAAAAAATTAGGAATCCAACGGTCCAAACCGCGATTCGATCCGTTAAATATTAGCGGAGATATGAACTTTTTAATTTTTCGGGCTGAAAATTCACGAGTGACGTCATCGTCGTCGTCGTAATATTAACTGTAATGCATACTGATGTGAATTTACATCAGTAAGTTTTGTTTGTTTTATTTTTCCCTTAATCTATGTTTAATTATCTACCTGTTTCAATTTATTGTATTTAAAAAAGAAAAATCATGCATTCAAGGATTAAACGCGTCGTCGATATTATTTACTTTCGCGTCTATGGAGAATACACAGCGGGAAAACTTTTAGCAACCGAAACCGCATTTCCGAGCGGCGTAATTGATAAATCGGGCTCCCATGAATCAATAATTCGTAATGTTCGATTTCCAAAACCATCGAGAGCCACCGAACGGCCATTCCGCTTGTTTCCATTCGTTTCGTTCGTGCAATTAGCGAATTCGGTCGGCGTGTATCGGCGCGCCAGTTGCGTAATAAGAGAGAGAAGGGTGGGCAAGTCCACGTGGCCCGAGCACGTGCTCCGATCGATTCGATCCCCCTCCCTCCATCTGGCCAACCTCGTCATCCCATTTCGCGTATCGCAATCGAGATCGCGAAAATTCATCAATCTCGTTTTCATTTTTCGAAAAGGGGTGGAGAAGAAAAAAAAACAGGTGAACGAATATTCGCTCGTGTGTGTGGGGGGGGGTTGGCGGGTGGATGACAATATCGCGTGGGGGCAATTTTGTTTCGGCGTAACCGAGAACGAGAGCGAGAGATAAGATTGCGACACATATACGAAGGAGAGTGTGTGGCTTTTCCTACCAGCTGGAGAGAGTTCGTTGAACTTTTCGGCAATCGCCCGCGTTGTTCGTCAGTCGTCAGTGTATACCCTCCCCGTCAGATAAAAAAAACTGCATTTCGTACTCCACGCTCGATTTATCTCGACTTTTTTTTAACGCGTTCGCCGGGGGCTGTAATCTTACGTCACGCGAAGGTAGAAAATAAAAATGGGAAAAATGCGAAATCGCGAAAAACATCTGCCGATTGTTCTTTTTTTTTTTTTTTGCGAAAATGAAACCTGAAATTTAACCGGATCGATGGGCAGCACTCGCGAGTCTCGTCCGTCGTCGCGTGAAGTTAAAGGCTCGTTAATGCCCGTCAAAAGGGTTTCGGTACACTCTGCACGAATACTTCTCACTCTCTCTTTCTAGCGAGCCAGCAAAAATTGGATTACGTCGAGAGATTCGCGGTGCGGAATCGAGTTTCGTTGATCAGTCGTAAGAATAGCTGAGAGAGAGAAAGAGAGAAAAGTGGGTCGAGAGAAAAATTTGCATTTCACGCACGTTTTCCGTGGACAATTTTTCAAAATAAATCTAGAAAGAGAGGGAGGGAGTGAGAGATCTGTCGGCTTTTTATTATAAATCACCGTTGGCGATAGAGCCACTGTCGTCCCTTCCCAAGCTCGTCGTGTAGGTGCCGATTGCGGAGCGAGTCTGCACTAATAATAGACGACGATAAAAAAAAATTGGACGCGCAAAATCTCTGGGGAGGGAAAACGGCGAAAACACCGGGGGCAACGAACCAACACCGCGGAAAGGGTTATCTACTTTGTTTTTCTCGCGAAATAATTTTCATCCAAACCGGTCGTTAAAAAAAGACTCTCGAATCGGCCAGAGCAGCCGAAAGTTCCGATCGGCACGTGTGTTTTTCGTTTCGATTTCGATACAAATTTTTCTATCTCCCCGAGAGCGTTTTTTCTTTTCGTGCCGAGAGAGCGGCCCGTCGACCCCGAGACCGAGTCATAAATATCGTCAAACGTTGATACAGATGTTTACGCACCGCACGGGGACACGAGAAAGAGAAAGAGAGAACGCGACGCGCGGTGTGCGGACTCGCTTTCCGCGAAACTCGATAAGTCCGCAATATTTCTTCTCGGACAAATATCAAACAAAAAGCGAGGAAAGAAGAAAACTGTCGAAACATATGGAGTGTATTAGAAAAATTGGTTCGAATTACCCAATAGATAAGCAACTTTTCCGGTACACTGAGAAAAAAATATTGTTGAACCAACTAAATATGCAAACATATAGTGCCAAGAGGATATTTTGTTGAGTGGAATAAAAATCTTTTGAGTGAAATATTTAGTGATTGATTTAACAATTATTTTGTCAAACTAAACAATTATTTCATCGAACTGACTAAATATCCTCTTGGCACTATATGATTGCATATTTAATTGGTTCAACAACATTTCTTTTCAATGAATAAAAGAAATTGCTCAGATACACTACGACTCTGGTTGTTTTTTTAATATTTTTTGGAAGTATACCTACTTAACAAGCATAATGAAATATTCACAATGACGTCAATATATCTAAAAAATAACTAAAAAAATTAAATTAATAAAAAAAAACAAATTGTTATGATTAAATAGAAATTTACATTAATTGTTCATTAATTGTGTTCATTAATTGTTCTGTTTCGGTCTGACTTTCAATTTTTCTCTGAATTTTTGTTTCCGACGCATTCCGAAGAGCGCGAGCGAGACGCGATGCGAATCGAGTATCGGGTGAGAGGTGTAAAACGAAACGGTCAGCGATAGCAGTGGCTCTTTGGTTGGTCTCCTTCGAACGATTCAGCATACACGTGTTGGATCGCGAGGCCTCGCCGGGGATGCGATTCGGTGTTTTCTCGCGAAATCGAATGAATGGGGCAGATAAGAGCTTCGAGGTCGTTCGCACTTGGCCGTGTAATCGCTCTCTCGCTTTGAAAACAAAATTTCAATCCCCGGTCGATGCCGTTCCCCGATATTACGCGTGTCAATTTGTTTTTCGTTTTCTTACTTGAAGACGCTCTTCGGGTCCATGCCGGTCGGCATCCTGAGAGGTATTTTCTGTTGCTCCAATATGGATATGTTGTTGTCCTGTTTCGAAACAAAGCCATTAGTATTGAATTCTATAGATCTCGATCTTTTATTTCAACCCTTAGTAGCCTTATAGAATATTGAACCCATTTGCTGCCAAAGACGAGTACACTCATCTTGGCAATGGGTGACGCCTTGTTACTTTGAATATGTTATAACATGCTGGTTTTTGATTTAATAATGAATAAAATGATAAATAATGATAAATAACAGAGTTTTGGTAAACAATAACACTCAAAATATGAATGGCAATGGGAATGACTTTATGTTATTTAGGCTTGACAGCAAAAGGGTTAAATGCTCCAGTCAAAATAAAAATAATCGAATAAATTCATAAAAATATATAAATTTTGACTTTTGTAACCTGTAGATTCTGTACAGTGTGTCCTATACATTATATGAATGTTTTTTTAACACTCTGTGTAATTACACTCCTTGAAAAAAGGGAACAATTGTCTTCTCAAAGTGCCTGTAACTTGGTTAAAAATGATCAAACTCGATCGAATAATCATTTCGAAACTTAAATCTTCCTCTTTAGGATCTCCTACTCACTGATTCTAGATTTTTTATTCAAATTATAACTGTTTGAAAATGAATATTATCTTGACTGTTTATTAACAATAAACAATTGTTTGAAGCATTATTTATTTGTTTGTTTATTGTTTGTTTTGTTTGTTTGTTTGTTTTGTTTGTTCATTTGTTTTGTTTGTTTGTTTGTTTATTTTCAGAATAAACTACTGAAAACAACTGAACTACTGAAATATTCTAATGTGGCTTCTAAGGGTTGATAACTTTTTTTTCCAACAAACAATCGAGTATACTTTTCCTTGCTCACCTGAGAATTTTTTGGTTTGGCCGATAAATCGAGCGGCTGATCGGCCGACGCGGCGCTGTCCTGGTGCACCTGAGCGGCAACGAGGGGCGACTCGCGTGGCGGCAGGCACCACTGCGGCAGAAGGGTGGGGTACGTGCCGCTTAGCGCGGCCGCCACCACCGACGCTGCCATCGGGTCAACTTGTACCGACATCGGTGATTCCGCCGATCGAGAACTACTGCTACTTTCGCTTTGTGGACTCTGAATATTGAAAAATATTTTTACAATCTACGAAATCAACACTTTTTGAAGATACAGTGGAACCTCGATAAGTCGAATCTGAAGGGAATGTCAAAAAGTTCGAGATATCGAGATTTCGAGTTATAGAATCGTTCGAATTAATGAGTTGATGAATCGTTCTTGTTTGAAGAATTTCGACTTACAGAGGTGGTACAGAAATGAGGAAATTGAAGTACAGATAAAACAATTTATTATTATTTTACCGACATGAAAAGATTTAACGAGCTATTTTATAAATTATTTCAAATGTAACATAGAAATACCAAATTTCAAATAAACTTTCTATGTAAAAAGTGTCCTACGAGGGATTATAGAAAACAAAACACTGACGATAAACAAACAATGAGTTCTGTTTTAGCATGCGTATGAAAATATTCGAGTTACAGAGGGAAAATTTCTCAAACTTCGATATGTAGAGGTTTTCTTAGATATTCAGAATTCGAGATAAAGAGTGGAAACGATTTGAATAATAGAGGGTTTTTAGCTTCAGGGAAAGGGAATAGATCAAATATTCGACTAATAGTAGTTTTCGATATATGGAGGTTCGAGTTATTGAGGTTCCACTGTAATGATAATTTGAAAGAGTTGAAGGGTTCTAAATAATAAGTTTGTGGAATTAGCGAGGAAATTTTGGCATGCGTTAAAATTTTTTTAGCTAGAGAATTTTTTAATTTAAAAAAAAAAGAGACTAACGAGAGGCGGCTGATCGTCGTGTGGCAGCTTGCCGTCCAGGCAGAAGTAGCACTTGTCTAGTGGCTTCCAGTCCTCCGGCGGCGGACTAGCGCGACGATTGATCTCCGCGTTGTTGACAAGCAACGAGGACGCGACAACTCCAGCGCAACCGGGCGCCTCCTGGAGCTCTTCCTCTTTCTTTACCCTGAGCAGACCCTGCGTCATCGGTGTCCGCTCTGACGTGACCTCCTCCTCCGTTCGTTCCTAAATTTTTTTGTGCGTAAGTTAATAACAATGTACCTATTTTTCTTTTTTAATTAAATTATTATCGAACGAGAGTTTTGCTTCACAAGGCTTGCAAAAGGCAATTTTTCGAGAATTTTCATTACTTATATACTTCGCTTTTATATGAACCTAAAATATTGCACAAAAAATTTGTTTAAATAATTTTTTAAAGTAAAATATTTTTAGGCTGTAATTATCTTTTCCTATGCCAATAACAATCCTGAAAAACGTTTTTGAGCCTTGTAAAGAACTTTCCCTTTAGGGACACAACTAGCGTGACAGCCTAAAGAAAGATTTTTGGGAATTTTTTTAAAGAAATCATTGTGTGGATCGTTCTGAAATTTTGAGGGTACATTTATACATATTTCAACAATATACTAAAAAAATTTCAGACGAAAAAATTAAATATTTATGGAGATAAAAAATCAAAAATTGAAAAAATGGTGGTATTTTGAAAAAAAAAACGAATTTTACCCAAAATTTTGATTATTCTTGACCTGCCAAAATTCTATTTTTGATCAGAACAAGAAACTGGTGGGTCATTGTATGGAGAACTATATACAGAACATGCAAAAAATATTTCAAAGCGATTGGATAAGTTGTCTTCGAGCAATCACTGCAGCAAATTCGAAAAATGCTGTTTCGAGAAAAACGCGTTTAAAGATTGGCTACTGCATCTGAACACTGCCCAGCGGCTACTCTTCGAATGGCTGTAGCTCAAAAACTATTTTAGATATCGATTTGAAATTTTAGTATGTCATTCTTTGAAGTATAACCCATTGAAATATGAAGAGGAAATTCGATCTTTCAAAAAACGTCACACTAGTTGTGCCCCTTAAAGTGGCAATCGTTGTAACAGTTGACTTTTCTCTTTCGAGTAAAATGAAAAGATTCGAATTTCGCAAAGGAAGCTTTCTTATGATCGAGCATAATGAGACAACCTTGGTCCCTTCCGTGTCGTTGGTAACCGGTTGTTCGGAGCTCTCTAGCCTGAGCTGACCCGGCTCCGTCGACGCAGCTTTCGTGTTTTCGCCTCCTTCGTTCGGCTTGGTCTCGCTCTCGTCGAGTTTGAGCCTCTTCTCCGGTTCCTCTCGTTCCGGCTCCGGTGTCGTTCGTCCGGCAGCCGCTTGTTCCTCCTCCTCGCTGCTCGCGCCACCCTCCGCACCTTCCCCCTCGGCGGACGCCCGACGACGCTTCCTCCGGTGAACGACAAGACTCGTCGCGTTCTCCGCGTTCGTCAATTCCGTTGGCTGCCTCGTCGCGTCCTCCGTAACTTCCGACGATTCCTTCGCTCCCTCCTCGAGCTTTACATCCAGCCTCAGCCGGCGCGAATCGTCCGGTTGATCCTGAACGGATAATTATTTGTCAGAAATTATCGCTTATCGACCACTGAGAGAAAAATTTCGAACTTAAAATATGCATTTTATGTATACTGCCAAGACTTTTGACAATTTGATAAAATTAGCCTGACAAATTGTTAAACGTATCAATAAATTTTCCACTCAGACAAAAAATCTTGGCAGTTTAGGATTGCATATTTAATTGATTCAATAAAATTTTCCATTGTGTAAATCATTAGATGTCTACACACTAGTACTAAATCGTTAATTTTTATTTTACATATTCAAAGTTCAACTGTCTCTTTTCTAAACGTACATACAAAAATATGGGTAATAACAGTTTAAAGAACTAAAAGTAATAACAAAATTGGCACTACTGACGTTCTTTCAACAAACTAGTTAAGAATCGAATAATTGCTCGATTATTTCACGCGAAAACTCCAACTAGCGCGGTTTAATTGTACTCGTGTAGTTATCGAAAATAGCGCGAACCTTCTTGGTGGCTGGCTGGTCGTGATGATTGGTCAGCTGTTGATGCCTCTGCAGGCTGTCCTGCTTGAGGGGTACGGTCGGCAGTGCGGTAACGGTGGTGACGATGCCTAGCGCGTTTACGCTCGTCGCACCTCCGGCGCCTATTCCTATCGTCGGCGTCGTACCGTTGCTGCCGTTGCTGCCGCTCGTCGGTGTCGTGGTCGGCCGATTCCCAGCCAATATACGATTTGGCTGCTGTTGCTGGTTCAATTGCTGTTGCGAAGTGGCCGTCTCGCCGCTCCGGCTGCCGCTGTACAGGTTGTCCTGATATTGCTTCCATTTCCTACGGCCCATCAACTCCTCCGCTACACGTTCCAGTCCTGCGACATATGCACAACTAAATCAAACGTACCACTCGCCCGTTGCTTATAAAAAAAAAACGAAATTTGCAAAAATAGGGTAGATGTACCATTTGTGGCCACTTTGAAATTCATATTGATACACTTAGTATTTTATTTGATTCTTACTATAACACGATTTAGTTTATTTCTACCATTTTTAGATATGTTGACGTCATTGTGAATATTTCGTGATGTTTGTTAAGTAGGTATACTTCCAAAAAATATTAAACAAACAACCAGAGTCGTAGTGTATCTGAGCAATTTCTTTTATTCACTGAAAAAAAAATGTTGTTGAACCAATTAAATATGCAATTATATAGTGCCAAGAGGATATTTTGTCAGTTCGAAGAAATAATTGTTCAGTCTGACAAAATAATTGTTAAATCGACCAATAAATATTTCACTCAGAAGATTTTGATTCCACTCAACAAAATATCCTCTTGTCACTATATGATTGCATATTTAATTGTTCGACAACATTTTTTTCTGTGTTGTTAGTAAAAATCTTGAAAAAGACTCTGTAAGTAAGTCACTAATAATTACTGAGAATCGTGTGTAATATTCATAGTATTTTTCAAAAGCTCCACTAATTTATTATTTAAATCACTTGAAAATTTATCAAAAATGGTACTATGACCACTACTGGTACAACAGGCACTACAGTACAATTTAGCTCTTTTTTTTACAATAAAGAGAGTCCTAAAAATTTATCCATGTAATTATTCGATTACTAATTCAAGAACTGATTAATTGATTTTCCTTCATTAAATATTATTAAATTGATTTAACTTTTGATCAAAGACACGATCTTAAAGTAGCCACAAATAGTACATCTACCCTATGCAGTCAATTTTTTGATACGTTAGGGTAGATGTACCACTTGTAGTCATTTTGAGATTTGTGTTGTTTGGTATTTAGTTCTCACTATAATATTAGTTTATTTTTATGATTTTTAGATTCGACGTCATTGTTATTGTTGTTGTGTATATATTTCATTATTGTTAGTAAGAATCGTAAAAAAGATTCTGGTAAGTAAATCATTGATATTCTTGAAATATTTAACTCATATAGTATTATTTAAATAACATGATTTATAAAAAAGAACAAACTTTTTGTTTATAATAAATAGTTCTGAAATAGTACATCTACCCTATTCGTTCTTTTTTTGTACGTATAATCATCAGAGAGAATATTTGACGCAAATCGATTAAGAAATACTCAGATGAATCGTAAATTGATTAGGCTGCTACACAACTATGTGTAAACTAAACTCAATATTCACAAGACAGTCCGTGTTGTTTGCAAAAAAAATTCATATGATCTATAACATTAGTTTTCATTTGAAATTTTATCTCATTTAATTTTTCATCGCAGTATCATCCGCTAAACTCGAAAGGTCAGTAATTGGATCCTCTACCTCATACGTAATCGAATAATATTAGAAATCATTGCGCTATTTTTGTTGATCGATAACATCTCATTCTAGGAACATCGGTTCAGTCAGTTTCAGTGGTGAATATCGGAGAGAGTAGGGGGATGACGGTACCGATATGGAGAGGTCGATAAGGTCCGCATTTTTTTGCACTTCCTTATCCTAAGGTCGACTTCACGCAGCGAACGAGCGTTATCGCGGTTCACGTTTCGGTACACGCTGACGCACCTACGATAAATGATTAACAAATTTGCAAACGAAAAATTAGTCAGAATGACTCACTTCGCGAATTGCGTCGAGTCCAAACGAAATAGTTTTATTTGGAGTTTAGATCGTTCGAGGCATTGCACACGTTCATACATATATATGTGTATGTGTGTATGTATCGTATTCCGGTCATCCTCTCTCGCGCGCGGGAATTCGCAAATTAAATTCGCGCGCGGCTTCTCACCATCTTACGTGTATAATACGTCGATCGATTCGCGTGAAACGCACCTTGGAATTCGCGATCCACGCCCCTTTTATAATGGCCCTGAGATTTTCTCGTTCGAGGCTATCATTCGAATAGCAAAAATTGCGTAATTGCGTAGCGATTGTCGAGCGAGAAAGGAAGAAAGAAAAGATAGACTCGACTGAGAAAACATTTTCAATCCTGATTTTTAATTAACTCGAATATCGACTTATGAATATTTTTTTGGAATTTTCGTTTAGACTGAGAATAAAAGTTTGTTGAAACTATTCGATACTTGAAATGAATACAGTGGAACCTCTATAAGTCGAATCTCGAAAGGAATGTCAAAAAGTTCGAGATATCGAGATTTCGAGTTATGGAATCGTTCGAGTTAGTGAGTTGATGAATCGTTCTTATTTAAAGAATTTCGACTTACAGAGGTGGTACAGAAATGAAGAAATTGGAGTACAGATAAAACGGTTCATTATAATTTTACTGACATGAAAAGATTTAACGAGCTATTTTATAAATTATTTTAAATGTAACATAGAAATACAAAATTTCAAATAAACTTTTTATGTAAAACGTGTCCTACGAGGGATTATAGAAAACGAAACACTGACGATAGGCTAACAATGAGTTCTGTTTTAGCATACGTATGAAAATATTCGAGTTACAGAGGGAAAATTCCTCAAACTCCGAAATGTAGAGGTTTTCTTAGATATTGAGAATTCGAGATAAAGAGTGGAAACGATTTAAATAATAGAGGTTTTTAAGCTTCAGGGGAAGGGAATAGATCAAATGTTCGACTAATAGGAGTTTTCGACTTATGGAGGTTCGAGTTATTGAGGTTCCACTGTATTTTGTTCGATGAATTGTATTTATAAAAAAATATTGTTTCAAATCAGTACTTGTATACTCGATTAAGAAATTACGAAAAACAATTAATTTGTTTCAGTTAACAGTCTCAAACATTACACCAATTTCTAAAACCCATTGAAACCACCTAATGTAATCTAATGCTACATCCACGCTCCTCTCGTTTTGCATCTTCGAATGTACAATGTTTCTCTATTTCTCGGCAGAGGAATAGAGAAACGCAGATGGGTGAGCAAAGGAGAATGGAAAAGGACGGGAAACGGATTCACGAGCCACTTAAAGCAATTTATACCGTCGTTAGGAGCGATTTTAATTTTTATTTACGGCTGCCTTTCCCCTCCCTCGGCCACACAAACACGCGCGCACACAGTCTCCATCGCGAGTGTATAGTACACAGGTTGGGTGTTGAAGCGCGTGTCCGTTATACTCGCGCTACCGTTTACGCGGTTGAACTTTATACAAGGTGTGCAATTTTTAATCAAGTTTCTTGTAAAATTTGTTTACATTTCGAATTGTGAAAAAAAAATTTAGTCCGAAGTAATTCTTTTGTACACTGCAAAAAAAATAGTAAACTACTTAATATTTATTTGAAAATAAATGTAGAAATAAACATACATATTATTTTATGAAATGAATTATAAAGAAATATTTTTGAATATAATATTGACATCTACATATAATTCAACATGTTCTGTTGAATGCACTTGATATTTTTTTGAACGTATGCAGATAAATATTAAGTGAATTTAACAAATTTTACGTTTAGTTTAAAAATACATCAAATTTAAATTTTAAAAGTTAACAATTGGTTTCTTATCTGCGGAAATTCTAATCCGAAAGTTTACGTGAAAATCTGGGAGCTCGACTTAATTGAATTGGCTGGAACTGGACACCCAGTATACACACGTAAAAGTAACGTTAATACAGCTTACACACAACGTCGCGAAATAATCGTTAATACGCGCGGGGATATCGCGAGTGTATATAAGAAAAAAAGGCCATTGTTCTCGTAGCATAAGCGAGAATTTCTCTCACTCTCTCCCTCTTAATTTTTCCTCATTTTTCTACGTCTTAATTCATACTCGGATCCGTTAGAATATTGCGGCACCTTTTCTCTCTCTTTCTCTCTCTCTCTCTCTCATAAGCTCCCTCTCCTTCGACTTTTTTTCCTTTTTCAGTAATAACATCTAATGAAAATTTTTCGCGGACAAAGTTTATTCTTTTCATGCCAGTACTCGGTTGTTGTGTACGTGCTGTATTTGTGCAGGCAGCCGAGATGACACGCGTCGGCTCGAATCGATAAGTTCGCCGCTTTTATTTCGCAGTAGCGTAATTTCGTTTTGTATATGGAGGAGGCGAGCGAAGGAGAGAGGGAGAGAGGAGGAAAAAATTGACCGTGGGAGAGAGAGAAGGAAGACAAATGACCGGCCAATCGCAAGGACGAATCTCTCGCGAATCGGGGGCGTATATACGCCATTGGAGAGAAGTCGCAATTTGTTGCCTCTCTTTTTTTCCCATTCTCTCTCTCTCTCTCTCTCTCTCGCTCCCTCTTTCTCCTATTTTTTTTTCGCTCTCACGCGAGCGCCACGCTAAAATAATGACAACGATAAATAATGCCGGAGTTTTCGCAGAACCAGGGCGAAATTATGGAAACGGTAGAGAGGAAATGAGGGAGGGGTCGATTGATTATTTCGAATTCCATTTTTTACTCGCCAAATTTCACACGACGATTACAAGTTTCTGAAGGAATTCACAGAGAATCAAAATTCTAACAATTTTTCTTCGAGTGAGTGTCGAAAGAGAATTCGAGGAATCGATATTCCTCTCTCCTCGTATCGATGAACGTAGTTAATTATTTTAAATTCCATTTTTTTATTTTGTGTGACCAGAATTCTAAAAACAGCACAGAAAATCAAAATCCTAACGATCGTTCCGAAGCGTAGAAGAGGGTCGAAAGAGAATTCGAGGAATCGATATTCCTCTCTCCTC
This sequence comes from Goniozus legneri, assembly GCA_003055095.1. Classification (NCBI taxonomy): domain Eukaryota; kingdom Metazoa; phylum Arthropoda; class Insecta; order Hymenoptera; family Bethylidae; genus Goniozus; species Goniozus legneri. The sequence continues at coordinate 26,574 of NCVS01000959.1, read as the reverse complement.
GTATCGATGAACGCAGTTAATTATTTTAAATTCCATTTTTTTATTTTGTGTGACCAAAATTCTAAAAACAGCACAGAAAATCAAAATCCTAACGATCGTTCCGAAGCGTAGAAGAGTGTCGAAAGAAAATTCGAGGAATCGATATTTTTCTTTCCGTATCGATGAACGTAGATGAGGACAATTTACTCAGCCGGGGTCGATTGTGTGTGTCAAAACTGCGAATTAGCGAGAGCGCGGTCGCGTTTCGCGAATACGCCACGGTTAAAAACATCTGAATAAATTATTATTGTTTGTCGAATGTGTCCGAGTGGCCTGCGCTCGTTCGCGGGTGTGCGTGTGTGCTCGAGCGAGCCGGACACAGCCGTTCTCGGTGTATTCCGTACGTTCGAGCTCGGCTATTATTTAAACGCTCCACTTACGGCTTATCGAATGCGTATGGGGGCATAAATGCAGTTTGCCTCTATTTTTCCCTCTCTCTCTCTCTCTCTCTCTCTCTCTCTCTCGCTCTCCTTCCCTCGGCGACTGTTCTTTTTTCGTTGCGGAAACGAATCCGATACGAAGATGAACGAAAAAAGGAAGGAGAGGTACAGAAAATCCCGGTCAGGGGCGTCCCGAATTTTTCCCTAATAGACAGAAATTTACAATTTCCACCGATTCTCTTTCTATTATTTCACCGTCATTTTTTTTTTTTTTAAATATACACTGAGACGGAAATTTTGTCGAACCAACCAAATTGCTGTATTTCCGACTTCAACTGTCTGATAAAATTGTTCAGTTGAACGAAACAACTAAATCAACCAATCTTTTACACAGATTATACATAGTTTTAGTAGGAACATTTGGGTTCAACGCAACTTGTTTCTCAGTGTAGATTGACAGAAGTAGAGAATTCTCTTTCTATTTCTCTCTCTCGTTTTACATTTATAGAACTCATTGTTGCTACAAATCGATCTAATTAATGTCGCAAAAAGTTGCCTGGAAGTGGGAACGAGAGAGATAGCTCTCGATAAGTGCTCGGCCGACAATCAATTACAACGCGATCGTTTTATATTAAAACCGTCGAGGACCCGAGAACCGAGCGAGACTCGCGTTTTTCCCTGACGCAATGTTTATTTTAAGACATCCATCTGGTCTAACGGCAATTCGCGTGCATTTTTTTTGCACTCTCCTATCAATTTTCGTCCCTAGCCATTTTACGCGATCGAATGCGTCGCGAAACGACGATCGTCCGTAATTTGCGCGATCGATTTATCACGCATTACGTCGGGGCTGCCTCGTTTTCGCCTGAATATTCCACGAGAATTGCGAGTGTCGAAAAAAGATATTTTTTTCTACGAGTTACAAATCTTCTCGTAGATTTTCGGAAAGGAAAATCGTAAGATGTTGTAAATGGTAAGAAACATTCGTCTAACGTTCCACATTGATTCGAGTTCTCAATACTCAATTTTTGTATACATTCGAATAAATATTTAATTTGCTAGACAAACTAATATTCTCTAATCATAAAAAACAATTATATCGAATTAAATATTTGAACATATGCAAATAAAGAGTACAAAAAATTTTTTATGACTTTGTTTAATTGAAATAATTTTGATGTCGTAACAGATTTTGAAACAAATTTTTCGGTAAATCTTATATTCTTCAAGTCGACTAGCAACGAAAGGAAAATTCTCTGCGCGCCTATAAAAATAACCGATGCGGAATTTCCCAAGACTTTTCCGGGGTTAATTAATTTTTCGCGGCAACCTTGACAGTGCTCTGTGTATCAATCGCGTTTAGGATGCGCGATTGCGTAATTCTCGCGCGATTTCATTTTTGTCGCTTATCGCGCTCGCGCTCAACACGCCGGAAGCTCCAAATCGGTCTCTTATCGAACGTCCTTGTTTCGCGCTTTTCGCATCCATTTCTTTTTTTACACACAACATGTGTCCGGTACGAGAATACGATAAACAAAGAGCTAGGATTCGTTAATTCGCGACTGACAAAACTCGACGAATTTTCACAACGAACGACTACAATTGGAAAATTGACTCGAGAAATTTTCCGACTTGATGAAAAACGTGAAAATTCGATTGAATTTTCCGAGGGGAGGGAGGAATTTTCACGATGAATGACTATAATTGGAAAATTAACTCGATCAATTTTCCGATTTTAGGAAAAACGTGAAAATTCGATTTTCCGAGGGGAGGATTTTGGCCATTTTCGGACTAATCACGTGACTCACGTGTTCGATCTTTCCGCGAATCGAGAGGTTTTTCGCTTAAGCGCTCGGTCATCGCGAAACGCTCTCTCGTGGCCAGGAGCGTGCAAACTTCAAGGCCGTCGCGTCGTCGGACGCGGAGATGAGTCATGAGAAATCCGGCGGCTCGAGCCGCCAGCTAGTCGATGATTTTTCATCAAGAATTTTCGTCGATATCGATTACTCAATTATTCCAATCTTACCGGTCATTTAGCATTGACGCACTCATCCGAGATGAAAAAAAAACAAGACACGCAACACACACACACACACACACACGTACAGGAATCAATTCGCATGACGAATAAAGAGAATGAGAAAAAAAAGAACGAGTCCTGCGCAATACCGAGAAATATCGACAAAGGAAACGACTCGCTGAAAATTTTTCAATCGTCTCTCCCGATCGACTGGAAAACACTCTCCGTGCGCGCGAGCGTTGTTTTTTTTTTACGCGGCCCGCATTTAATTTCCCAGCCAAGGTTACGCGAGCCGAGATTTATCGTATCGATCGTCCTCGATGCATCGGCAGGCTCGCGGAAACATCGTCGGCCTTCGATTAAAGATTCCTCGATCTTTGACATCGCCGACGAAAAAAAAAGAAATAAGGAACGAAGTTTGTACGAAGGAGGGGGGAAAAAATTCATTATATTTCGAAGCAATTTCAGTGCAATTTTCCGTCCGAGAGTTTTTCCTTCGTTTCCGACTAAATTGGCGCGCGCACGGCTTTCGAGATCGTTCTCGGTGCGATCGATCGATCCAAAGTCCGATCGATCCTCATCGCGCGTAATTAGAGTGCCTCGGGAGCGGATGAAATTCCAGGAGGTACCGAATCAACTTATCCTCTCTCTCCGTCGCTCCTTCGTCCTACCGCGACAAAGTAGGCCGCGCGAGTGACCACGCCCAGCGAATTCGAGAAAAATCAAAACTCCTCGTTCCATCTTTTCAGCTGATCGAGATTCTTGAAAATTCTAATCTCCCGTATAATTGTTTCTCCGGTTTTTTTTTGCTCCGCGAAGAATAACGCGAAAAAAACGAGTTTCGTCATAGAATTACGAATCGCGTATCCGGATGACGCGCATAGAGCGCGAGAGGAGAGATAATGAACGCTGCTCGACGATATTTTTCCGAAACAAAGAATCGAAAAATTATCTTTTTTCCCCCAGTAGAAATGAAATCGAGTTTTTAGCCAGTAACTGGCCAGTTTTACTAGATATCAACAAAAACATGGCGACTTTGAGTCAAACTGACAGCTTTCAGGTTATCAAAATTGTGATTGTGATAATTGTGATTGTGATTATGATACTAGATATGCTTACTACTTACAAGGTAAAAATTAATGTGTAATATGTTGAAAAAAATCGATTGTTAAAAGTTTCATGTCAAATTATGTACAATCTTAACTGTAAAATCAACAGAATCGAATATGTTAGCCTACACCTCATTGTGAACAAGATATTTCAGTTGTTAAATTTCGAAAAGTTACATATTTCTTAGTTAAAATTACCATGTTTGCCAATTATTTGAATTTACCATCGTTTTTTGTTAAAAAAATGTATGAATATGTTAAAGAAGATTGACAACATATAAAGATTGTTATTTTTTGAATTCAACATTATAATGTGTTGAAACAATATCCAAGACTGTACTTGAAACAACATTGTAATAACGTCAAAGTAACTAAAAAAATTTGTGAAAAATTTGACATACAATATGTTTCATATTTTTACACATTGCTTTATGTTGTATTAACACCAAAAATTATTGTGGACTTTCTGGGACAAGCGAAATGTGTTAAATTTAAAATATTCGTTTTTACTGTGTAGTTACTAGATTTGATTGCTGGCCAGTTTCTAGACTTAATCAAGTAAAATTTGATTAATTTCTACTAGGGTTCCTCTCTCGCGGGGACAATTTCGGTACGGCCCTGAAAGCGAGAGAGACAGAGTTTCGGGATACACAACGACACCATTCTTTCGATACTAAATCGAATGGCCTCGGCTCGTCCGGCCTCGTCCAATCGTCGGCCCACGATTTTAGAACTCCGTTTCTATCCCCACCTCGTCAACTTCTAACCTATCCCCCCCCCCTCTCTCTCTAAACTTCCAGCTGGTGCCCCCACCATTGGTCGGCCGGCTCGAATATTCTCATGGTGTCTAATCGCCCTTTTTTTTCGTCTCGTCCAATCAAAATCGTCGCTGGAAGGTTAGTAAAATGGTGCTCGAACGTAGAGAGAGAGAACGAGAGAGAGGATTCGTTTTTCACTCTCTCGTCGCACTCGCACTCGTTTACAAGGCTATCCTTTGTCCGAAACTCCGTATCGCTACGGGAGGACTAAAAAACCCGCGAGAAAAAGAGGAAAACGAGGATGTTTAGTTTTCTTTTCGCTAAAACGGAGAAACGTCTCAATTAACGCCGAGACGGAAGGGTTTTTTTTTTGTATTATTCCCGTTCGTTACCGGTCGGCGTTATCGAGCCGGAGCGAGACGGAGAGTGTTTTCGCGTTGCGCGATCGTCTTTTCCATTCACCTGCCGAGGCGTTTCGCGAGAGAGGTAGGGCCACTTAGCGGTTTCCGAGACGGGGGCCCGAAGGACGAATTTCGAAATATCGTGCCTCAGACCTCGTTCTCGTACCGTTCGATTATATCCTTCCCTTTGGCGCGAAGTTGCCGGTGAGAGAAAGAGAGAGAGAGGAATATGAAAAAAAATTGCGGACGAACAAAGAAACTCGCGCCCAATTGTGCAAAATTAGAAATTTTTCGCGAAATAAAAACTCGGATAAAATTTCTGTAATAAAAAATGTTGTTCTGCACTATTTATATATGTTCGAATATTTAATTCGGTGAAATTTTGGTTGGAGAATCGAACAATAGTACATCTAGTAAATTGTTTATTTGAACGTATGCAAATGAAGAGTACATCGAACAAAATTTGCGCGAACAATCGTACGTGACTAACTTTTCAAAGTTCTATAACTTCTGCGTTCTTATATCGTAAACAAGATAATTCGCTAATTACCAATAGCAGCGTGGGAATGAATCAACATTATCGCTCGTACACACCGATCGCGATGAATTTTATTTTTCTTTCTTCGTTGTTCTCGAGATTCTTGCTTCTGAATTTTATGTACATACGGAGCTTTCTCTCTCTCGCTCATTGATGGTAAATTCAAACGTAGCGAACGAACACGTGCTGAACGAGACGCTCTCTCACAATACGGGTGCATTGCGTAATGCCTTGTGTGCATGCGGAAACCACAAGAGCGAGAGAGAGGATAGAGAGTGAGTGCTCCCGCGACAAAGGCATTCCCTCCTCGCGCAAAATGCACTCGGTCCAGCTGCCGAATTTCACCTCCCCCTTTTTTACGTGTTCTCTCTTCTTTATTCCTTAACAAGACCTTTGTCAATTTGTTTTTCAAATATGCATAAATCTGAATTTTTTATACTTGAAGTATTTTTTTATTCCAAAACCGCAGAGAGAAACTTTAACGTGGAATTGAAAACAGCTGGTGAAACTATTGCGATAGAGTTAAAGATATTGGGTTGAATTTAACACTAAACGTAATTTGGTAAAATCTCCTATTTCAGAAATCATTACTTTACAGGAACGACGAAAAACATGATATTAAGGTTGTTCGGATAATACCGTATTAGTCATAACAAAATGTAAATTTTTCTTTTAATAAAATAAAAAGTTTGAACGTGTAAATTTATTATTTTAATTTAAATGTTATTTGTGAATATTTGAGAAACATTAATTTGTTTATTTATTTATACATAATAGTAAAAAGCTATCTTTTGACACGTTTATTCTTTCGTAAGTTGAAATTTTCGTGGATTGTCTGTGCTTTTTGTTGAAATATCTCTAAAAGCCTACGTCAGAATGCTTTTTTATTATTTTTTACGTATTCTACAATAGTTAATTTATTAGGATAACAGTTTTCTGTTTTTGTATCTTTTTACAGAGCAACTATATAACTCAAAGTATAAGAATTTAATTGACGTTTCCTATGCTCTGCATGTTAAATCACGGTATTTTAATTATCAATTATACAAAAACTGTACGTCAGATGTTCTTAAGAATTACAATTTACACGTATTTGATATCAATTAATAACATACTAAAAATTCAGACTTCTATCTATCTTTCTATTATTAAAGAAAAAATGTAATTAATTGGCATGTTTTATCCCTTATTTCAAATTAATTTTCTAAGATACAAGATTTTAATTTGTTCAATAACACAAGAAGTTTTTCTAAAAATTTAAAATTCATAAAAGTTGTAGAAAAACGTGATCATTTTCACAATCTTAACTCAAAATCATTATATTTTCAGTTTCGAACTTAAGGAATTCCAAAATAAAAATACTGTCAACAAAAAGTATTCAGACATGTCCATCCGTATAATTTATTAAAATCGATTATTTCTCGATTTAATCCTTCGACAAATAAGCAAACATTTAACATAAAGCGTAACTAGCTTATATAATTTTCAGTTTTCAACGTTCTAAAATAGAAATTCTGTAAACGAAAAGTACTCAGACATGTTCATCGGTATAATTTATTAAAATCTATTTATTAAAATCGATTATTTCTCGATTTAATCCTTCGTAACTGGCTTATATAATTTTCAGAGTTCTCAGAGCGAATATTAAAATAAAAATTCTGTCAACGAAAAGTACTCAGACATGTACGCGATCGGTGTTTGTTAAAAACGTCGAGATTACATCAACTTCGGTACCGATTATTATTTCTCAATTCGATCCTCCGGCAAATGCGCAATAATTCGCAGGGATAGGTGGAAGTAGCCCGCGAGTAATCGAACACCGTGGAGCTACTGACCCAGATTCGCGAAAAGACGACGAGAGCGAGGCACGCCGAGGACAATTATTTCGCAGTTCTCGGATTTCGTACGACGGCCAATAAGAGTCATTTCAGTGCAAACCTCACGCACGCGGTTACGTTCCGCGTACACAACGACCCGGCCGTTTCGCGTTCAGGAAAAAGAGACTGACTCGTCGTTTCCTCGGAGCGTCTTCCTGATTTTACAGTTACAACGCCGAGGAAGACGCACGCGCTGCTCGTGTTTGGAAATTGCAATACGCAGTGCTGAGTCGAATTCGTACTAGCGATATCGCGATAGGAGAGGAACGTCACGCTCGGGATGGAACGATTCGTACTTTAAGCCAGAGCTATCAAAAGAGAGAGAGAGAGAGAGAGAGAGAGAGAGAGAGAAATGTATGTATACACATAAACACAATGGACGGTTATCGAATTCGCGCCTACGTTCTTCGCGCACGTTCTGGGTTATTCTATACGCGAGATAATTTTGCGGATCGATAGCGCACTATACCAAAGCGAGGGAGAGAGAGAGAGAGAGAGAGAGAGCGAGAGAGGACGTGTGTGTGCGTTCGTGATGTCACGCGAAACTCGCGAAGGGTCAGGCGTTTCTCCCTCTCCCGTGCGAATGACGGAAGCACGAGGATTAGGCCGGCTCCACACGATTACACACCGCAGACGGGAAAATTCGTACTACGAATCGTCGAGACCGACTAAACTTTTCCTACTTTAAATTTTCCGACCTTGAGGAAAGTTCCAAGTTGACGGAAATTGTTTCCGACTGTTTCAGGAATTTCTTCGTCTTGCGGTGAGAAATGATTTCTGTTGTACTTTGAGTACTCTTTCTTACGATTTTTATTAATCCATGAGAAAAAAAAATCATAAAATAAAAAATAAGATTTTCGAAATTTTTCTCTCTCGCTATTCCAAAGCGTGATAGATAGAGAGAAAGAGAGAGAGAGAGAACGTCAGTTAATTACGCATATCATCTATTTGTTGAATTCTGAATTTGCCCAGTAACTTAGGAATGCACCGTGTATTATTACTATAATTTTCCGACAGAAAAAGGAACGATAACACTGGTTTATAAAATTCCAACTGTTTGGCTTAAATTAATTACGTTATATTTTAATTCTATTGAAACAAAAGAGTAAGCTAAAAATTTTATGACACATATGGTTTCCTAGCAATGAAACCAACGAAATGAAATGTAATTTAATGTAAAAAATATAAATTATATGATTTTTGTTGTACTTTGAGTACTCTTTCTCACAATTTTTACTAATGAATAGGGTAGATGTACCATTTGTGGCCACTGTACCACTTATGGCCACTTTGAAATTCATATTGATATACTTAGTATTTGATTCTTACCATAACATGATTTAGTTTATTTCTACGATTTTTAGATATGTTGGCGTCAGTGTGAATATTTCATTATGCTTGTTAAGTAGGAATACTTCAAAAAATGTTGAAAAAACAACCAGAGTCGTAGTGTATCCGAGCAATTTCTATCATTGTTAGTAAAAATCTTAAAAAAGACTCTATAAGTAAATCACTAATTTATTATTTAGATCACTTGAAAATTTATCAAAAATAGTGCTATGACCACTACTGGTACAACAGGCATTACTGTACCATTTAACTTTTTTTTTTTTACAATAAAAAGAGTTCTGAAGGTTTATACATGTAATAATTCGACTACTAATACATCCAAGAATTGATTAATCGATTTTCCTTTATAAAATATTATGATTTAATCGATTTAACATTTGATCAAAGACATGAAATTTCTTAAAGTGGCCACAAATGGTACATCTACCCTATGTGAACAAAATGACGAAATGAAAAATAAAATTTTCAAAATTGAATTATCCTCAACTTCAATCGCCAAATTTACGCGGGAAGATCAGATCAGATCCGATCTCTCGCGTTAAACAATTTTGCTCTCTCGTTACTCCAAAGCACGATAGAGAGTGAGAGAGAGAGGGAGAGAGAGAGAAAGACGCGTGCGGCAACTGGAGCGAGTCCAGGGGGGTAATTAGCGCGATAAAATTGTAATCCGCGTGTTGAACTCGGGCTCGTTTTTTTATCGCGCGTTTTCTCTCGCTCGCTCATTTACGTGCACCGAGATTCGATGAATGGCTGTGCCGGAGCGAGACAAGGACAGAGAGAAAGAGAGGGGGGCGGGAGAGAGAGAGAGAGAGAGAGAGAGCGAAATTCGACGCTCGAGCCGGTTTTCACTGTTTCCGGCTCTCTTCTCGTTTGTTCGACGTTCGCTCGACTCGCGCGAGCGCTCTTTTTTTCTCTCCTCCGCTTTTTTTTTCGTTTATTTTCACCGGTCGCTTTGAATGAGCTCGACGCGAATCGCGTCGTGCGTGGTGCGCCGAATAGGAGCGCACGCGTGTACGTACGTGAATCCGTACGTATGAATACGAGTGCAAAATGGAGTACGAAGTAGGGTGAAAACAGCCGCACGCGATGCGAAAAATATTTATCGCGAAAAAATATTTTCACTGTGCGCGAGAGGGAGCGAGAGAGGGCGAGCGCGCGTTGAAAATTATCGACAGTGTCGAAGCGTGTATATATCCCCCCCTCCCCCCTCTCTCTTTCGCTTTTTAACCAGCACTCTTTTTTCTCGGCTATATTTACGCCCCGGCCATTGTTACAACGTTTTTAACAATTAGAACGAGTTTCCTGTTTTTCAGCTTCTCGTGTGGTTACCCCCTTGTTTTCAACGATGCTTTCGCGTATATGCCTTGTACTGCATAACCGAGAGAGATACAGAGAGAGGGAGAGAGAGAGAGAGAGAGAGAGAGAATACCCGAACACCTGTTATCGGCAGTTTCGGCGAAAATAGAATTATTCATTAAGCCCGCTCTGTCGAGATAAACAAGGAGAAAAAAAAATCGAAATTCCCTCGTTGACGAAACAATATTTTTTTTCTCTCTATTCGGCTTTCTTTCATCCGACGTTTCGCGGAGCATCGTTCCGAGGCGTCGCGACGAGAGTCCGCGTCATTTTCGTCAATTTAACTTCGTCCCACTCTCGGCTACCACCACCCTCGCCACTCTCGACCCCTTCCCCTCGTAAAGACGAGGACGCCGACGACGACGACGACGAGGCTCGACGTCGACGACGTCGGCCTCCCACCTCCTGGCATCCCCTACTTTTCCCCTTCTTACCCCTCTCGCGCTCCGACCACTCGTCCCTTCCCCTACTCGCCCGTAGGACGAGAGAGCGAGAGAGAGAGAGGGAATGTGTGTGCAGTATCGTCGTCTGCCGTCGTCTACATCGTCGTCGAAGCGAGGTCAATCGACGGAGAGGGCCGAAGACGACCTCCTCCCCCCTCTCTCTCTCTCTCTCTCTCTCTCTCATTTCCAACCCCCCACCCCGAAACTTTGTGTTCACGCACACGTACCAGCAGCTTGATACAAACCCATCCCCACTACAGACTGTGGGCCACTCAATATCGTTTCATTACGCACCCCACTCCACTGTCCTTCCTTCCTCTCTCTCTCTCTCTCTCTCTCTCTTGCTTTCTGCATTTTTCTCCCTTCCACGCAGTATCCACCTTTCCGACAAAACACGAATGTCCGCGAATTTTTATCGTTACTTTCTTGCGTCGCTTCCTACCTCTCTCCTACCTTTTCCACCCCCTTTGCAGAATTCTACGTCTCTCTCTCTCTCTCTCTCTCTGCTTCTCCAGCCGCGCTCCGTTTCACTCTTACTTACGTAGCCCGAAACCCCGCTTTTTTATGCGCCTTTTAACGATCAGCGCCAACTGCACCCAACTTTGCCCCTTTTTCCCCCTTCTCTCTCTCTCTCTCTCTCTCTCAATTTCTCTCACGCCTCACTTCCGAGTCACCCCCTGTGTACAGCTCGTGCATTCACGATATATGCACACGCAGAATATGTTGCGTTTTTTTTTCTTTTTCGCGCGAACAAATTACGTTGTTCTACATTTTTGAAACATTTGGGTTCGTTAACCTTTGTAAGCTCGGAAATACGCGAAATTCGTAATTTTGATCGGCCAACTTTTTTTTCACGAATTTTGGTTGTAAAAGAAAATTTCTACCGCCAGATGTCGCGTAACCCTCGTGGCACACTCGACTCTCTCTCTCTCTCTCTCCTCGCCGTCTGGTTTGCGACTATCCTCTTTGTCATTCGTACAACCACTTCCCACTCTCTCTCTCTCTCTCTCTCTCTCTCTCTCTCTCTCGCTCTGGCGTTCGGTGAATATGCACGTGCACACGACGCGCCACGCGACGCCAGACGCTTTTATCCCCTCCCACCCTCTCTTTTCCATCCCCTCCTTTGCACTTGCACTCGAGGACTCGCACTTTTTTTCTTTTGTCATTTTTATACGTTTTCTCTTTTTTTAATATTCTCTCTTCCCAAACCCAAGAAAGAAAATTCGAGCTTCCATTTTCGGGAATACTTTTTTTTTTAAGATACCTAAGCTACGTCGAATTTCGATTCGTGAGCTTGGCTCTAGTCGTCAGTCTCCTCGGCATATTAGATCCACGCAGGGTCCGATTTTCCTCTTCATCATATGCGTTTTGTTTTTTTTTTTTACTTTTCGTCTCTCTTTTCCAATTTATACCTCCCCGGCACGAGCCATTTTTTCCGATCACTATTTCACAGCTTGGCTCGTTCTCACTCGGTACACTGTTGGCATTGATCTCGAGTGGAGCGAGAAAAATAATCGGTCCGAGGAAAAGCGGAAAAGAACACTTTTTTCGACAATTTTCCACGCGAAAACTCGCTCGCTGACGGTTATATCGTATTTTGCCTCGCGCAACACGCTCTCTCCGACGCCCACCGTCGCCCGCCTCCGAACCGCGTCGCACTGGTCGATCTTCGAAGATCGTGGAAGAGTCTCGAGAGGAGAGAGAGAGAGAGAGAGAGAGAGAGAGAGAGAACGCCACCTCTCTTAATCCCCTCCCCCCGGCCCTCACGCAACCCACCCCTGCATCTCGCGCTCGCCATCTCGCTCTCACCGTAAGGGTTGGAGGACGAATGAAAAAAAGCCGAGAAGGAGAGGACCGAGGCGAGCCGGAGCGAGACGGCGATAGTGTGGAAAAAACGAGAGAGAGAGAGAGAGAGTCCCCTCTCCTCTCGGAGGGGGTGGGGGTGGGCTCACCTAGCGCGAAAAATTTCTCGACTCTCCACGCCGGAGTGGGGAGGGCGAACGAAAAAAAAAAGAAGCGGAAAGAAAGAAAGAAAGAAGGAAGAAAGAAAGGAGCAGGGTGAAGAATGGAGGCGAGAGAAAGGGGGAGGGAAAGAGTCTGGTGGGATGACAGTAGGGGAGGGGGGGGGTCTGATGTCACGAAGGAGAAGGAAGAGAGTCGTAACGGCGAGTGCACGCAGGAAAACCGTGCGTCTCTCGTTCTCCCGACGTAGAGGGTCGTCCGGTTCCCGAAGGAAGGGGGTGGAGGAAGAAGGGATGCCGAGGAGGTAGGGGTTGCACCTGTGGTGGGGATAACGAGAGTGGGGTCTGGAGTTCGAGTGAGTGAGAGAGAAAGAGAGATATCGAGGGAGGCATTGCCGCGCCAGTAAGGAGAGAAGAAAGAAAAGGAGAAAAGAGTGTTTCGGGGCGGCGGCCCAGGTCCCTCTTCTCTCTCTCTCTCTCTCTCTCTCCCTCTCTCGTTCTCGTTCTTTTTCGAGCCTTCCCTGTCTTCCGTAGCTCGTAGCTCTCACGCTATACGTACTCGGTTGTCCGTGGTCAAGGCACGTAGACCGTGCAGTAGATACCGAACGCGCCCCTTTTTTTCGAATATCTCGAAAAGTTCTTCTAAAAATTCTCCACTACTTCTTTCAGGATTACCTTATTACGAATCTACGAAGATTACCTAGTTATCTTCAATCTATCGAAATTAACTTAATCGATTGATTAAGAATATTCGGATAATATCGAACTAATTTGACGATACTATTCAAAAAATTGATCAATAATTGAAAATTGATAATTTAAAAATGTTACTCATCGATAAAATCCGAATTAGTTATCGAAAACTCGAGCCAATCGCGGCGAAATTCGGTACGATTCTCATCTTGCTCGTTCACCCATCTGCGGTGTCGTTGAACCGTGCAAATCGTGCGCCACCTACGCAAATACGCTCGAGAGCGAGAGAGAGTGAAGTTGAGGGAGAGAAGGAAAGACAGAGAGAGAGAAACAGCCGAAAAACGACCATCCTGTTGAACTCGCGTTCCGTAGGATTGCGAGAAAGCGTTTCGACGCTCGCAACAGGTCTCCCTCGTCGTGTCGAGCCTGCACACGCCGAGATAGAGCGAGAGAGCGAGAGAGGAAAATAGGAGGAGGGATATTCCACCCCCTTTCACGTTCAAACTCTCTCTCTCTCTCTCTCTCTCTCTCTCTCTCTCACCCTCCACTGAGCGAAACTCGCCTCTACGATCATGATGCGCGCATAGAAATTTCCACGCTGGACGAACGTTAATTCGCTACGCAAACAGAAAAGAAAATTTGCTTTGCGCGCGGTGTCAACTTCCGCTCGATTTTGTCCAATGCTCGTCTCAAAAATCTTTGTTTCGTTGGGAAAATCGTATATTTGTTGGATTATGAATTCGTCCAGTCATTTAGAGATGCATCGTGTATTATTATTATAATCTTCCGACAGAAAAAAGAACGATAACACTGGTCTATAAAATTCCAACTGTTTTAAATTAATTACGTTATATTTTTCTATTAAAAAACAAAAGTGTAAGCTAACGGTAATATTTTATGACACATATGATTTCCTAGCAATGAAACCAACGAAATGAAATGTGATTTAACGTGTGTATCGCAATATTCTCAATCATTTTCAATGATCTTCGCTATTATTACACATTTCGGACAAAATTTTTTATTTTGGTGTTAGAAAAATCATATCGACCAGTGTTATCGACAAGAACGAAATTTTATCGAATCAATTGAATATGCATTCGTATATGTACTACCAAAACTTTTGATTATTCAATGAGATCAGTCTGACAAAATAAAATCGACCAATAAATTTTACACTCAGATTTTCCCTTCCAGCCAAATATTTTGGCATTACGAACAGAGAAAAATAAATCGACCTGGACCACTTTAGAGATACAGTAGTCATTTTAATGTAGAGAATACTTCAAATCAAGTGATCTTTATTCATTTTTTTCTTTTAATTTACCAAATAAATAAGGTTACTGGCATTCAGTGAATTTACTTGATTTAAAATGAACTTTTTTTTTAATCAATGTTAGGACTGTACACGAATAGTAAAAATTACTTTAAGTTCTAGTAATATCTGCCAAACTCTGCCAAATTAAACTGCCAAATTAAACCTTAAATGACGGTAAAGAAGTACTTTAATGTGGTAAAATTTACCATTTATTTTTTTGCGTGTGGGCTCGCATAATTCGATTGGCTCAACACAATTCGTTTTTTTTTTCAGCACGAGTTGATAGGAAAGCAAGAAACTCACCGACTACGAAGACCATATTCTTTGTCCATCGCAGCAGCTCGCGCCTGATGTGCCTGCGTTCCTGTATGCAGCGTGCATAGGGGCAATCCGCCATTTTTGAAAATCACATCTTAGGTGGGTTACTGTGCGCGCTCGTTTGCCCCGTAGTGACAGTCGATGCGGATAACGGTGGAGGTGGTGGGCGATGACGATCTGCGGGCGGAGGACGTCGGGCGCGTGCGGGACGCGCGCCACCGACGCCGTAAGCTTTTCGTGCCTTCGTCCCGTTTTATCGTGCACAGCTGTGTGTCCCTCTCTCTCCCCTTGCACACACACACACACACACACACTCCCACTGTCCGCCACTCCCGTCACCTCCCCACGCCACCTCCACCGATCTGGCTTATCTCGCGCGACGTTTTGCCCGCCGATCGCGATGCCTCCTCCACTTTTAATCTCTTCGTCCTCGCCACTCGACGATTTCCGCCTCGCCCGTGTCGGATCTCCGCATCTACTCTTTTATTCTCGTCTCGCGAGGCAGAGACCGAGACTGTCTTTTTCTCTCTCGTGTATCACCTGAAACAAAAAAGAGAAAACGTTAATTACGATCGGCTAATTATCGCGGCTATAAATTGCAGGCAGGGTAAAATGGTTTACACACTCGTACGGGGGGGGAAACCGCGCGTATCGGTATACATAGTTATATTTTCTAAAACCGCAAAACGATATGCATTCGACGAGCCGTACGGCTAATTGAATTGCCGAAACCTGGACAGCGTTTGATTTCGCGTTTAGCTCTCGCGCGCGAGTTACCGTAAATATATGGGTTTGGGGCTGGTCGTCGAATGGGAGAAACCTGCTTCTCGGGTTATTCGACCGGAACATCGCATAATCGTTGTACGAATATCGCGCGTGGTTTTGGAATTTCGATGGAACATCCGCCCGTAGCTTTTTTGCATCCAAGATTTTCTCTCTTTCTCTCTGGTACACTCGCTGGTATATATAGGACGACTAAGCCTCGGGGCGCAACAGGCGCCACGATCCCGACTCAACCTATATATATATATGTATATATGTATATATATATATATATCTAGAAAGAGAGGAAACCTACATTCAACTTCTATTCGTTTCCAAAGGGATTGGAATCTTGAACGAATCTGGGGGGATTGGCTAATTTTCAAAGGTTTGATTTTGTTCTGTATGTTATTTAGTTCTAATATTCCTCATATATTGACTATGTACATTCAAATATTTATTGGATTCATCTTTTATTTGTTTTTTTTTTATTGTTTAATTGAAAGAGTACTTGAGTATGAGAAAGTAGTTAATAAAAATAGTAAATTTTAATTCAATGACCTAGCATGTACTGAGTGTACTTTACCAATAGGAGAACTGATTGAAATTCAGTTATAATTATAAATTTTAACACGACACATAAAAAAACACATATCGTTAAGAAATTTCGTTAAACAGTTGACATTAAAAAAGGTAAAATACGATCCAAGAAATAAGCTAATCTTCGAACCCGGTTCCTCTTCGTTCCAGACGATGTTGTAACTGGAAATCGTTCGAGAGGCGCGAGCAAAAGAGAGTATAAAAAGCTCCGCGGAGCGAGAGCGCGAGAGAGATTGAGGAAGGAGGAAGAGGAGGTAACCGGAGGTAGTAGGTGGTAGGAAGGTGGTGGAGGACGTAGGGACGAGAGAAAACGATAGCGTCGTCGCACCTGCGTGCAAAAGGGTGCCCGGCCCCACCCCGAAAAACATGGACAAACGCGGGAGGGTGGGGGGGGGGACGAGGTGGGCACGAGGGGGGTATGGGTGCTACTCGAAATGAAACATTGCCGGTAAGAAGAGAACGGGTCTGTGTGTAGGTGGCTAGAGAGGACGTCGGGAGGGTTTGTCGGCTGGCGGAGTAAGAGGGAGGAAAGAGAGAGAGAGAGAGAGAGAGAGAGGGACAGGTGGGAGAGAAAGAGAGAGAGGGTAGGAGGGGCGGATTCGCGAACGCGAAACCGTCCGAATGCGAGAGCGAGCCAGAGAAAGAGAGAGAGTGGTGGATAGATAGAACGAGGGTGGGGTAGAGGAGGAGGTGCGCCTAATATGCAACAAGAGAAAAAGAATTGGCGATCAATAGGTAGTAGCTGGTAAGCGTCCTTTCATCCGCCCCCGCGGACACCCTCGTACTTTTCCCACCACCGTCGACCGCCACCTCTCTCTCTCTCTCTCTCTCTCTCCCTCGTTTCTTCCGCCTTCGTCTCCGTACGACTACCTTCACCTCCAACCCTCCTCTAGCCTCTTCGACTCGCCGCGGTCCTTCGCAAAACTCGATCCTCGTTTTTACCCCCCCCCCCCCCCCNNCCCCCCCCCCTCTCCCTCTCTCTCTCCCCCGCCCCTCTTCCTATCTCTCACGCGTGCCCATCGCGAGACTCGACGCGTTCCTTACGAGAGAACACCTTCAACCCTATTCTCACCCCCTCTCCCGAGAAATTTTACAAATTGCGATTCCGTGCTACCCGGAAAACGGTTTTTCGACGAATCCCGCTCGATAACATCTTTCGCGGAATCGCAGCTCTAATTGTAGTCAATTTGTTGGAATTCCTGGTCGTGTTTTCGACAGGAGAAATTTCCCCCCGATTATTTCAGTTTTGTTGGTCTTCGAGAAATGAAAATTCGAGGAAAATTTCTTGCCAACTTAATTAAATTGTCCAAATGCCCTAGTAGAGATGAAATCGAGTTTTTAGCCAGTAACTGGCCAGTTTTACTAGATATCAACAAAAACATGGCGACTTTGAATACAGCTGACAGCTTTCAGGTTATCAAAATTGTGATTGTGTTATTCCAATTGTGATAATTGTGATAATTGTGATTGTGATTATGTTACTAGATATGTTTACTGCCTAATTACTAGATTTACCAGTTTCTAAACTTAATCAAGTAAAACTTAGTGTTATTTATTATAATAATTAGTGTTATTGTGATTGTGATAATTGTGATAATTGTAATTGTGATCATGTTACTGGATATGCTTACAGCCTAGTTACTAGATTTGATCGCTGGCCAGTTTCTAGACTAAATCAAGTAAAACTTGATTCATTTCTATTAGGGTGAGATGTAACAAATATTCGAAAAATTTTTTCGTTATAGATTTTCCGATTGGGCTCGAGACATTGTCTAGGGTCGATAATATTGATTGATTTAACAGCGAAACACTCGCGTAACGAGCATTCGATACCTCCATGATTGATATTCCAGTCGCGTGTTGAGACCGAACGTATAGAGGGATAGACAGACGTACACAAACTTATACATCGGGATGTGTGAGAGAGCTCGCGATAATATCGAGGCCCGTTTTCGCGATACTCGCGAGCGTCGAAGATCGATTCGACACTCGGCTTCGCAGTATGCGCGGCTACGTGTGTCGCGAGCGTGTCATTGTGTGTCGTGCGTTAGACGTACGAGCGCGAATATGCATGCGCGTCGTCGACGTCATTGAACCTTCGCGGGTAAGCAAGAGAGACGGAGAGGGGTGGAAAAAACTCGTTAGGCGTACGTAGGTCCCCCTCTCTCCTCGCCAATTACGAAAAAAAAAAACAGAAGATCCCACCCGGGTGAAAAATCAAAAAATATAACGCTACCTCGAAACGAGATTATCGGAAGTTGGAAATTATATTGGCCACTTTCGTAAGATTGCGAGGATCTCGAGGGGTGATCCAGCAATCGAAGAGCCGGCCAAGCCCGTAGTAATAGCTCCCTCTCTCTCTCTCTCTCTCTTTCTTTCTTGGACGTCTTATTCTTCTGTCTCATTCCCTTTCTCCCACTCGCCCTAATCGATTTTCCCATTACGCGAATCCGGGCGGCCGCCTCGCACACACTCTGTCGCGTCCACCCTGCATTTCTGCGAGACGGCGAGTCCGTGACGAGAGGGGGGTGGTGTGTATGTGTGTGTGTGTGTGTGTGTACAAGCAGCCCCTCTCGCCCCGCGGCTCCTACCTCGCTAACCTCCCGCGGCCTCGTTTCAACCAACGCCACCCACGCACGCGGCTCTTAACATCGGCCTTGCGCCGGCATTTCGAGTCTCTTCGAGTTTTCTACGTTTTCGGTCGTAACACTGCCTCGGTATCTTTACTACCTCCGAGTGTCTTCCGAGTGTGGGCCAGAGTAGCGCTCAATCTCGTTCCGAATTTGGTTAAAGGGTTGAAGACAATTTTCGGAGGTTTGAAATATTACCCACTTTCTACACTCAAAATAAAAAATTGAATTCGCTCAATATTTACTAATAGTCGTATATGTTCGATCGAATATTTTTTTAAAATCAAGCTACTAAAACTAAAGGATATTTTATCCAATGAAATATTCCAATAACATTCCTTTGAATATGTCTTCATGCAAAAATAGCGTTGAATCTTTTTCTGAATTCTGACTCTACTCTAAAAATAAAAATTTGTTTAATTTCCTTGCATTTGTATATCTTCAACCAAATATTTGTTTTAATTAAATATACTAATTCTAAACAATAATTTATTGAACAAAATTATTTCTATATTTTCAAAAAGCAAGTAGCTTTGACAAATTTTCAGAGAAGGCTCAATTTCATCGGGAATCTTTGAATTTCAAGAGAATACGAAGAGAAGTTTCGAGGGTTAAAAATAGACAGGAATTATCTTCTCTTATGGTTCTAGATCAAACATCCGAAAATATTTTCTGAGGTTGAAAACGAAAAATTGGATGGTCCGGGAAACACAAAAGAGATTCAGAGATAGACTAAGTTTTTTTACGCTTCCACTAGTAACACCTCGAAATGAAACCCATCGTGGTACGAAATACCTCTCAACTAATTTCCCAGATAAAATATTACGAGGAAAACGAAGAACGCCGAATTTCCTAAATACCACCCTACCTCGTCGTCCTATGAAAATTTGAGATTACGTAAATGATATTCAACGTAATTCTAACGAAGCTAAAAGTATATTTTCGGTAGATTCGAGATACCAGTCGTCGATGAGCGAACGAACGGAAGAAAGAAGATAGAGAAGGTTGGTTGGTGCGTTCCAGGAAAAGTAACGAAGAGGGCTCAGCGTGAGGTGAGGTCGAG
>NCVS01000957.1:0-30691 GCA_003055095.1 Goniozus legneri | reverse complement strand
CGCGCGCTTTAAATTTTTCAATTTATTCGCGGCGAGCTCGGTACGAGTAGCTATTCCCCCACCGTTCGCCCGCCTCGATCGAGAATCTGAACGAGAGTGTGCGCGTGTATGAGCGTAATCGTGTATTTGAATGAGCGCGAGAGTGAGAGAGTGAGAAATAGAAATTAAAAAATAATGCAGAGAAAGAGAGAGAGAGAGAGAGAGAGAGAGAGAGAGAAGCTATACATGCCGCTATAAAAATATATTTAATTGTCATGTATCATCGTTGAAGCCATATCGCTCTTGCAATACGAATGCGCGAAACGCAAATTTTTCCTCTCTTTGTATCGTAAGAAAAAAAAAAGAATCGCAAATAGACGGTGATGACGAAAAACTGCTTCGTCGAATTTACCGTCGCATGCCAATTTTTATCTGCCAAATATCGTCGTACCGCGAATGCGTTTCCCATATTTTGTTACACTCTGCGGACGCACACCGTGACCCGTAGCGCGCGTGAAAAGACGCTCTTTGTAATTCTCGAATGGCCCGCATCGAAAAAAATTAATAACTCGCGACAGAAGCGAGAAATACAGGAGAGCAATAGCGAAAAGGAATTGCGCCGAACGCGGTGGCCACTCGAATAAAATTTCACTTCCGTTGCATTCGAATTCCCTTTCGGTTGCTCCATTTTATTTCCCTTAATACCCCCCTTCTTTTATTTCTCTAATTTATTTATTGCTCGTTCGATCGAACCGTCGCGTAATCGACCACATTTTATGATAGATTATAATAAATATCGTAATAAAACGCGTTCGTTACATGTAGATTTTCTTGTACATTTTTTATATAAATTATTAAGATCTTTTTCTAGCTGGTAATATATATGTATTAAAAAGAGAGAGAGAGAGAGAGAGAGATAGTGCGCGAGAGAGAAAGAGAGAGAGAGAGAAAGAAAGTGAAAAAGCATCGTAGCAGCGAATACAGCTAAGGCTAAGCACTGACCCGCGAACTTGTCTCGCGATATATTATTATATTATCTATAATCGTTCGTCAAATCCGACAGTGAGTTCTACAAGCGACGAGGGCATACACATTGTACGTATCATTGCACAATGGGAAGAGAGAGAATCGATGAATAACCCCATCGATATCAAGATAGAAGATTCACGTTACGCTCCGTTTTCCCATTCCTCCGTTCTTTCTTCCATTTTGCAACAAGAGACGTTTATCTGTTACTTGTTCGCATACAGGGTATCCCAGAATTGCCATTAGACTTTCAATCCTAAGGGAGATTGAAATTTTTTATACAGGAAACAATATAACCGGCTCAAAAATTTTTTTGTCTATATCCTTTTGTTACTGGATTTTTCAACGTATATTTAAGTCGACTATCATTTTTGATTAAGTAAAAAGAACTCCAAAACTTGACCCTTCAGGACATGAGCTATGAGATTTTCTCTCATACTCGACTTGAAGTGCAAATATTTATGAAATTTTAAATGGAAGAGCCACTTGAAAATTTTTGTATCTTTCTGTAATTTATTTATCTAGATACACATGCACTAAAAATTTTTTTTTTTTCCAATGAAAACAATGCACAGAAGCCATGAGAAAATAAGTCAAAGCCAGAGTGAATAGAGTCAAAACACTCATGTCCTGGTGGGTTCAGGACACTGAAATACAAAAAAAAAAAATGTTTTGTTCACGATTGCAAATTATCAACTGTTCGAACGACATCGTTGTTCAAACGAGCGCGGCCGTTTTAGGACACCCTGTACGAGAACGATTCAAACGAAGGCTGCCTTATACGAAAAATGAGAGGAAGAAACAAACAAAACAATCGCACAGATTGCGGAATAATACAGCGATCAAACCGTACGATAGATACAACAATCGCGAGTTATTTTCACTAACAATGTGACTTTTTCATGAAAAACACAATTTGAACAGTTACCACAAAAAAAAAGTATCGGTTTAGCAACATCGTCACGTACAGATTTCGAATGTACGAGAGTATAATGGTTCGAAGTATCGTAAAGCTACATGTAATATCCAAATGCGTGGAATCAGTCGAATTTCGGAAACAGGCCGATCGTTCACGACTCGTCAGGGCTTAGCCGATTTCCGTTGACGTTCCATAATCGTATTCTCATTTGCGACGAGAGTTTCAAAAAAACATTTCACTCTTCGTTTTCTTATTTATATTTATATTACTCTAAGTTGCGTGCTATTGTATTTTAAGAATTGTTGACGAGAGGATGATCGTAAATTTATTGCGAACGAGAAATTCTATACCCCGTGAGAGGCACGACAATTCGACAAGGAAATTAAGAAAAAAAAAAAAGTATATAGTTACTGCAAGTATCGCGGTAAAATAGAATTCTTGGACAAACAATATATCGTAGAGTATACGCGATGTTCACGATATGTGTGCTATTTATATCTCCAGATTTACTAATCTATTGCTACTGTACCAGGAGTATGACTTATCGTTAGATCCGATTAAATTATTAAGTGTACCATTGTGTATTGTGGTGTAATAAATGTGATTAGTTATACGAAAAAAAATACAGTCCGTAAGTAGACGAAATTGTACGATTAATTTCACCTCCCCTCTCCTTGAATATTTCGAATATCGTAGAATTTTAAACCGAATTTTCTAAAGGACAATGAAACAGAGTAATAAAATATATAATCAAGAAAAATATTCTTACGTTGATATAAATCACAAAGAATCTAATTTAATCGATTATAAGTGGTTCAATTTTTAATTAATCGATTTGAATTTTGATGGCGATACGAACGATATCGCCATATTTGAATTTTCTATGTATAACCTGAAAGAGTACGCTGGATAGGAACGAGTACATATTTCCTGAATATTTAGCTAAACAACGTTTGTACTCACATAAATAATTGTAGTTTAAATTCAAAAATGCGGGAGAAGTCGACGCAGGACGCCGTGAAAAGTATTTTGTTCCTCTATGGTGATTTTCTGAAATCTTTAGTCACTACTCACTCACTGCGTGTTACACGTACCGCGTACCAACGGCTACTAAAATAGAAATCCGGGTGGAATCTGCCATATCGACACGTCAACCTCACTAACTTTCTAGTTTCTAGGTTACGTTCGTATCAACATTCATCTTGATACAGATTAATTAAGCAATAAAATAAAGTGTTTTATATGTGGTATTAAAATTACAATAACAACATAAACATGCTTGCATCTTTACGTTACGCGCGTTCATTGCTTGTAAGTAGAAACGAATTTCTAAATCCATTCTGTTCTTTCTAACCCATAAAACTTATATAACTTGATTTACCTATTATAAAAATTATTTATTGTCATGACGTTCTATAATTTCTCATTGCACCGCTCGTCCTGTTTAGGCGCTGAAAAATACTCGAGGACTCCAAACCTCATCAAATCTCTGTTCGGATCAACTCTTTACGGTGAGAAATGACATATTGATCATACGTATGTTATCCTGTTTGAAGTTCTATTTCTATCTTAAATTTCTCTAACTACAGCACAGAGACAGTGAACATGATAATCCTAACATACCATTTGAATTCAACGATGAAAACAAAAGGAGAATCGAAGCTCTTCTGAAGGTTTATCCAGAAGGTCACAAACGAGGAGCTATGATTCCTCTACTGGATATCGCTCAGCGTCAGCATGGATGGTTACCCATTTCGGCTATGCACAAAGTGGCTGAAATTTTGAATGTGCCACGTATGAGGGTTTACGAAGTAGCGACATTCTATACCATGTTTAATAGAAGGCCAATGGGAAAATATCATGTACAAATTTGCACTTGTACACCATGCTGGTTGAGAGATTCAGATTCTATAGTGAAGGCAGTAGTAGAAGCTACAAATTGCAAACTGGGTGAAATGTCATCTGACAAATTATTCACTTTATCCGAAGTAGAGTGTCTTGGTGCTTGCGCTAATGCTCCTATGTTCCAAGTTAATGATGATTATTATGTATGTAGCATTTTTTTATAATAACTATTAATAATTAGGATATTTGTTAATTGAAAATAATTTCCCCGAAATAGGAAGACTTGACGCCGGAAACCGCAAAAGCTATAATAAATGCATTGAAAAAGGGTGAGAGACCACCACCAGGTCCTCAAAAGTCGCCACGATTCGCAGCTGACCCAGCCGGTGGTTTAACGTCATTAACTAGCCCACCTCCTGGACCTGGTTTCAAAATCCGTTCAGACTTGTAAATCATAGTTGATTTTATTCTAGCTGATAATAAATATTGTACATGATTATCAAAAGCATTGTAAATGTAATTAAAGAGATGCAAGTAACACAATAAGGTTTTTTATTGTAAGCTAATCATTGAATTATTATATCGCTAATATTTAATTTTATACATCATTATCATTTTGTTCTCCAAATTTAATAAAGTTATAATTCTCTTAAATATTGTCTTATTTTAAATTTCGATATTAATTATAAATATCGATATGTGGCGACCAATGCGCCCTCTCAAAGAGGAGGTGTTAATCGGTATTATAGAAACCGTTATTGTTTTTAATTCATTTGACGTGTCCGTTATTGTTGAAGCACTTGTTAAGAAAGTAGTCTGCTCAAAAATATATAAAAGTGCGTTAACAACGACGGACGTGCCAATTAAATTACAAAAATGGAAACAATAAAGACTCCCACATTACCGATTAATATTAATACAGAAAACGACTCGCAGTCGTAGTTCCAGTTTCTTCTTTGTGGAAGCGCATTAGTCGCCGCAGTATACAGTTCGAACATCTCCTCGAGCGCTGATTGGTCGATTTCGATAATCGAAGATGGCGGTGCGCGGGAGCCATAACGGGTGTCGGCATCTGTGCAAATCCTTTAAAGAGAACCGCCATACTTTCACAAATCCAAAGCAGAGGACGCTCGCGCTGTTTAATAGCGGGCAGTAAAGCCCAAGACGATTTCCTGATGTGACACGGGCGTATAGTGACGTTCGCGCTAAACAAGAAGAATCTCGTCGGACGATATGTCGTGGGAATAACCGTCCTCGCACGTTAGCGATCACGCGAGTGCTTTCTGGTGCTGCGCGAAAATTGCGAATCTAGTGCACGCGTGTGGCGAAAAATCGAGGGGAAAAATAGAGAGAGAGAAGGGCCGTGTCGCTCTCTCGCGTCACGACCACCGACACACGGTATTAGAGAGAGAAGGGGAACGAATAGAGGGAGAGGGAGGAACGGTTTGCTCTACTACTACCCAACGGAATAAAGGGAGAGAATTTGCCCTAAAAATTCGCGAAGATGGCTTACTCGTGAGAGAACTCATACTCGAAAAGCTTTTGGCGGACTCTTTCCTCTCCTCTCTCTTTCTCTTTCCTCTCTCTCTCTCTCTCTCTCTCTCACGAAAATATCAAACCTCGATTTTGCACTTTGCGTGTGATTTCGTGCATATGTATGTGTACGTGCAAAGTGAGGTGAGCGGCTACGGAGTTTAAAAAAGTGAACGGCTAGGTCTCGGAGTGCGTACCGAGACGAGGGAATATTTCGTTGCTCGGTGTTGTCAAATTGACAAGTGCGACAACTGATAAGAGAGAGAAGATGCCGGGCCTGATAGCGGTCAGCGAGTTCGTCGAGGAGACGAGGGAGGATTACAATTCGCCCACTACGTCGACGTTCGTCACGCGAATGCCACAGTGTAGGCAGACCATCACGTCCCTCGAGGAGGTGAGTAATGATTTCTCGTTATCACGAGTGTGCAATATTGGTTATGGTTTCGCTTCTGAGTTGTTGTTTTCCGCGCGGCAAAATCATGCCACTGTTATTTGTTTCGGTGTCCCTCGCTTCGCTACGCGACCACCATCGGTTTCCGACTTCAACGCCATGACAGTACGATTTTTTTAAATCTCTCCGTTTTGTTATTTACGCGATCAGGAGTAACGATAGTGTATCGAGTATTTCTATTTATAAATCGAATGTTAAGATAGCCGTCTCGCCAAAATGTGTGTAAAGCGACGAGTTCAATGTTACGATGTTAAAGTATTAAAAATTTATTAAGAATACTCAAATTTTTTGAATTAACACTGAATTAAAAATTAAGGTGTCACTTTTAATAAATATTTTCTCTCTTCGAATTAAAATATCACGGTTAGGCAACGCAATTATCGTTCGACAGCAATCCGTTAGATTACGTAGACACTGATATTTTTTTCTCAGTTTTAATCTCGGTACTTATAATCGACAAATACAAGACACACTTCCGCCTGTGCTTCCGATAAAACGAGAGAGAAACTTGCGCGCGTGTACGCCAAAGTGTATTCCGCGACAATCTAGGTTAATAAGGCACGTATAATAAGGGAGCGGTGGTTCTCCGCTGATGTTAGGTGTACGCTATACTTTTTTGCCTATAAAATGTTCGCGAGAAACACGTTGAAAATCCAACACGGATCAACATGTCGGATAACGACATTCGTCGTTAAAAAATTATTTAAAATGGAGATTTTAACGACTTAAAATTAAATCTACTTTGTGCACTAACTTGTTCGTAAATAAAAATTGAAAATCTGTAAGTCTAGAATAACAGCTGCTTGATCTGTATCAAAATTGTTATATCTAAACAAGAATTTCTCAGGAGTAGCAGAGTCTTTTCCAATGAAATTTGGCGAATAATGTTTAAAACGATATAACGATTAAACATGCAAAATTCCTAGAACACAGTCGAAAAGTACAGTTTGTATATATCCGCTTTAAGTTTCTTTCAAGAAGCAACGTTATTCACAAGAAATATGTGGGTTAATCTTAACGAGTAGCTGAAATTTATGCGACGATTAAGCGCCTTCTTTTTTCACTTCTCGTAGGTGTACACTTAATAGTCGCGATACCGATTATACCAGCACTGTGCTCTTCGTTATTTCGACGGCTCGTTCTCTTCTCCGAACTGAAAAAAAGAATTCACACTACGCAGTTCTCGACGATCGCGCTCGTTTAATCGAGGCACGTATGAACGATAAACGTTTCAGCGATGAGCGTATGCACGTCTCGCTATCGATCGCGATTTTTCGCTCGTGTTTATGTTCGAAAAAAAAAGTCTGTTATTACGAATTTTCATTGAGTACGCGCGTACGTATGCCTGAAAATATTTACCGTGCGCTTTTTCTCTCTCTTTATCGTGCGTGAGATAAATTACAATCGATAACAAACGAGGAGGAAAAGATCGATAAAGAATTATTTCTTGTCCACGGCGTTATTTGTGTTATTCTCGTTACAGCGAATCTCGCCGAGGTGCGTAGCCTCGATACAGCACGTGAGATTCTCAATAACACGCGATCGGCCAGTTCGCGTCGAGGTTCTATTTCGGATGGAATTTTTGTTCGGTTCTCGCTACCTACACGCAGTCTCGTCCCGCTCGTTCGTTTTCGATAACTCGGCGCGATTCTTTTTTTCGTCCACCTCGTCGTCTAATACCAACGCTATATACGGCCCATTCACGGACACACGTGAATTGGTTACATCGAATATTAATTTCCACGCCCGTATGAGGCTTCCGTGCGCGCGCGATTCGAGCACGGTCGTGTTTCCTCATGAATCTGCGATCGCGGGTTTTTTGGTCCAATTATCGGCAAAAGAGAGCGCACGGAGTAGCGAGACGGCTCGTCCAGGTGGGATGTGCGGATCGATTCGCCGCTGCGAGCTTGTGCTCGTCGCGGCGAGCGCGAGAGGAACAAACAAAAAGGTAAAAATCGATCGGATAGGAATATCATTTTCCGCGTTAGGAAATAACGAGTTTTTACTCTCACGAGTGTTGGAGGTATCGCCTGTGTTAGAGAGTGAGAAGTCTCAATGACGCAAATACGGAAATTCGAGTGGATGAAGTTTTCCTTCGGCGGGATTTTGCGGAAAGGTTTTTAGAAATTTTTAGTTGGAGCGACAATTCTAAGCTGTTGAGTTTGATATTAATCATATAACTCTCATATGAAATTTAGGAAAATTGCGCGTCGATTGGAGTCAGAGCAGTTTTTTTAATTCTAATCTGGTTTAATCAAAATGTTGCCTTCAACACACTATACCATATGATTTGGTATAGCTATTGTGTTGATCGACCACGATATCATAGCAATTGTTCCCCTTGGCTCTGTATCTTCCTCACTCGGGCAATAACAATCTCTCGCGACCGTGTTTTAGTCTATTTTCGAATCTCGTATATACACTTGACCTTGATGTCTTTTTTTCGAAACAACTCACTTCGGCTGATTATAGAACAGCCGGTTACGACACAACTGTCTCGATTTTCGCGCGCGAGACTCCGCACACACACACGCATCGTCCAGTTTCGTTACAACGTGCTGTCATTATACGTAATAGATTTTTTTTAATTTTCCTGTCTGAATAAGAGATTTACTGTAACGTAAACAACCGGTATGTGTAAACGGCGAGCAACTATACGAGTTTTGTTTAGAACGAAGAAACAAACATTTTAAAGAGACTAGGATGGGATGTAGTCGGACAATTTATTTTATTTTTGATTTTAATTTTCAACAAATGCATGAGAATTTCGATCAGATTTTAAAATTCTAAATTATCAATATGAAAATTAGTTTCTAGTGTAATTCGTATTCGAGTCAAAATCGAGTGAGCCTTTTCAACTAGTAATCACGTGATGAAACGGAAGACTATGACCAGGAAGAGGGGGAAGAAGAAATACATCACGAGACGTATTCGATCGATATGCAATGAACGAAGATCAGGGTCCCCACTTCCGTTACGCCCCTCAGGCTATACAATTTCAATCGTTTGGTATTAACCCCCCACCAACACCGCGTCAGGGAATAGAAAATCGTCGCTAATAATTACTCGTAAAGATACCAATTAATTATTGTGAAGGCTAGCTCACCGCGCGGACCGTTGAATGCCTAAGAGCGTGAGATAACAACGACAATAACAGTTTCGAAAAACTGCCAAAAATCAATTGTTACCGAGTTATTAATTATTTGTTTCTTTTTTCAGACATTAGACTTCGACCGGGATGGTCTCATGAAACTGAAAAAAGCAATCAAGGCCATACACAACTCTGGAAATGGTACGTTCGACAATGATTTATTTTTTCGAGAAGTATTCCCATACTCATATATTTTTAATGAATTTTGACGCGTTAATTAAGAAAAGTCAACAAATACCAGACATCGTAAAATTTCCATTTCATTCTAAATTTGACTCATTCATTAACGTACGTATCTCAAAATTATATATCCTTATTATTCCTGTTATCATTGAAGAGGAGTCTAATGAAGTCATCAGTCTACATCACATAATAATCACGTTCGTTCTCGAAATTGTGAACATGATTCACGCACTTTCTCCACGCTCGTTTCTCCAATTTTAACCTCGAATTTTTACTCGATGTATACACTTTGTTAAATTAAAACTATTGCAGGCTGTGTATAATCGTTGATTATTTTTTACCGGCACAAACGTTTCTTTCTGTGGCTTGGAGGTTGTTTAACTCGAGTCTGTGCGTTATTGTTGTTGTCACAAAGGGTTTAATGGCCAATATCGATTTTCCCTTTCCCGTCATCGCGCCGTCGGAGAGAATCCTCGGCACGCTCCGCGTCACTTCCTACTTCCCTTTTTTCGCATTCACGTATTATTTTTTTTCCCCTCTTCACACCTGTGAACCCGCAACGAGGCATAACGCGTCCGAGTCGTCGATCTCGCGCCTTTTTACTCACATACGCGCGCACACTAGGAGTCCTCCCACCTCCGCTTCGATTTTTCCGAACCACTGATTCGTTGATTAACCCCCCCTCTCCCCTCCCTCTGGATACTTAATGGAAATAATTTCACCGCGGCCGATTAATTTTTTTCCATTCGCTCTTCCTCGAGCCGTGTAATTCATAAGAAAGGAAAAAAAGAGAATTGGGGAAATTCTATTCCCGCTCGACGAGAACGGCTCGTTAGCGAAGTTGAAAATTTTCTCTCTTGTTTTTCGAAGAGTCTCATCGACGCATTAGTTGATGGTTTATAAATAAATACCGCGAGCCGGAACAAACTTGCTGCGTTGTTTTCTATTTTTAAAATTACGATCTCGACCGTGAAAAGACTTCGGTATGTTGGTTTCAATTGAAATTCTTGCATTTTCATTTCTCTCTCTATCTTTATCTCCGAATCATCTTCCCGTTTCGCGAGCGAAAGCGAGGAAAGTCGTTTAATATTTAATCGCGACTTTTCCCGTATGCCTCGGGACGTCATATTCTCGGTTTTATCGGGAGACCGTGAAAATTGCATCACAGACAGCTACATGTGTATATTTTCACTTTTACAGCGCACGTTGACAACGAGCTGTATCTTGGAAGGGCGCTCGAGAGGCTTGGCGACGCCGCGCTCAAGGAGCAGGAACCGGATATCGGGGCTGCTTTCCTCAAATTCGCGGTAGTCACGAAGGAATTGAGCGCCCTCATGAAGACACTCGTAAGTTGAATAAAAAAATAACTCGAACGAAATTAGCCAAGGTTATTCGTCTTGTTATGTATATTAAATAATTTTTATTAATTAATAGAAAAATTAAAGTACCTCCAATTATATCAAAGATTCGCCTCTTTAATTTATTTCGGTAGAAATAAATCATTTTTTATTCCTATTTACACAGCCGAAATCTGTAAACACAAATTTTCACGCAGATGCAGAACATCAACAACATCGTGATGTTCCCGCTGGATTCAGTGCTCAAGGGCGACCTGAGGGGCGTTAAGGGCGATCTGAAACGTCCGTTCGAGAAGGCGTGGAAGGATTACGAAACGAAGTACGCAAAAATCGAAAAGGAAAAGAAACAGCACGCGAAGGAGGCTGGCCTCATTCGTACCGAGATCACGCCAGCCGAGATAGCCGACGAAATGGAGAAGGAGCGCCGTTTGTTTCAGCTGCAAATGTGCGAGGTGAGAATGCGGATTTGCTGATGCGTGGAGGAGCCAGTGAAAGAAATAATAGGAAAAATATGAGAGTGGGTTCATTGAGTGGCTTTTCGAACGCGAAGCCTTTTCGTGGAGAGTTTCGGTCGCGTGTAGAGCGTGCCTGTGTGGGCTTGTCTGTATTCTCGTATCGATTTCTTATACTCTGTTGACTCATGATGTTAATTGGATGGATTTTATATGGTAGGATTCTTCGAATCGCGCTACGGGCTCGAATAACCGTTAAAAATCGTATTCGGTTAATTACGCTCAGGATTAATGTTCAAATTTTTCATTTTAGTACCTCATCAAAGTGAACGAGATCAAGACGAAGAAGGGGATCGAGTTGCTACAGCATCTAGTCGAATATTATCATGCGCAAACAAAGTAAGTTTTTAATATTTGCTTTGTTTTTATTTTTTTAACAATTTATATTTTATTTCAGTTATTTCCAAGATGGCCTAAAAACTATCGAGCACTTCGGATCGTACGTTGCCGATTTGAGCGTAAAGCTGCAAAAAATCAGGCAAACTCAAGATGAAGAAAGAAGACGATTGACCGAATTGCGGAGTTTACTTAGAAGTTCAGGCTGTGACAAAGAGGTACCATTATGCTTTGTCTCTCGTTTCCTCGACAATTCACTTCTGCAAAGTAGATTAAAATACTATTTCAGAAGTATCATTGTAAAAATTTTAATATCTAAATGTATCTCTATTTAATCATTACTCATTTTCATCTATTTACGTAATAGAATTATTTAAAACATCGATAAATCAACAAACGAAATAAGTATTTAACCAGTTCTTAATTTTTTCAGTTAAATGCCAATGCAAACACCGGATACTCGTTGCATCAATTGCAAGGAGATAAGCAGCACGGTGTTACACGCTCTGGTCATTTACTCAAGAAGAGTGAGGGAAAAATGAGACGCGTTTGGCAGAAACGCAGGTGTGCCGTGCAAGCCGAAGGTTACTTAGATATATGCCATGCTGATGAAAATAAACCGCCCACTAGGGTCAACCTTCTTACCTGTCAAATAAAAATGGTGCCGGATGACAAGCGAGGGTTCGATCTTATAAGTTGTGAGTTTCATTCTTTTGAGTATAAATATAAATATAAATATAAATATAAATATAATTATATCGTCTTTAAATATAAATGTAACATAAAAATGACGATTTACTTTTAAAATCAACTAATTTCGGTAGTTTAATCGTTGAAGTTAATAAAGGTAATATTCTATCTCCACAGATAATAGAACGTATCACTTTCAAGCGGAAGATGAAGCGGATCAGCGAGCTTGGATGTCGGTCTTGGTAAATTGCAAGGAGCGTGCTTTATTGCGAGCCTTCGATGCCAGCGGCAAAGCTGAGGCGGGGCAGGGTAATCCGAACTTAGTTGAACTTCAACAGGCTGTCATACGATGTGTGATGCGGTTACCTGGGAACGACCAATGTTGCGACTGTTCCTCGCAAAATGGTACTCACGAGATACGTTTTCAACTCGAGAAAATGCTTTTTGTGAATTTTCAATAATTCAAGATAAATTTTATTATAGATGCTACTTGGTTGTCTACAAACTTCGGAATAATTGTATGCATAGAATGTAGTGGTATTCATAGAGATCTGGGTGTGCATATATCCAGAATACAATCTCTGACGTTAGACAATGTAGGTACTGCGCAACTTCTATTAGCACGTCATATGACTAATCAGTCGTTCAACGAAGTTATGGAAGCTACATTACACCACAGCCTGAAACCCTCTCCATCGTCTACGATGTGAGCTTTTTTCGGAATAGAAAAGTTTTGCGTCATTTGTGAATTTACTTTCGTTATGTTAATTTCAGGGAAGAGCGATATGATTTCATTCGCGCAAAATATGTGGACAAACGGTACGCGATGAGTACATGCGCCGACGAACACGATTTGCTCTCCGACCTTGAGCATGCCGTTAACAATCGAGATTTGCAGCACCTGCTCCAGGTTTTTGCCGAGAACGTTGATTTATCCGCTCCACTACCGACATCGGTGTGTTATTTTTTCAATGAAATAAATTCAAAATATGTATTTCAGTTATAAGTAGTTTAATTTCCACTTGTGAAATTTCTTAGGATATTGGCGAGACGGCTCTGCACTTAGCGATAATGAGAGAAATGGGCAGTAGCCTTCACATTGTTGACTTTTTAGTGCAGAATATGCCAACAGGAAGTATCGATAGGGAAACAATTGACGGCGAAACGGCACTGCACTTATGCGCTCGGCACGACCGAGCCGAAGCTATGAAACTTCTTTTGCGATCGGGTGCCGACCCCACCCATCGCAATAAACACGACAAAACACCATTAGACATCGCACAAGAAATGGGTCATCATACGTGTAAAGAACTCGTAAGTTTTATATAGATATTTTGAAATCAATTGTTAAAAAATAATTGTGAATCATTGTTGCAGCTAAGTCACGCTCTCCAAAGACAAAAGACTTTATTTGACAATGTTAATATCGATTGGAACCTTTCACATGACGAGGGGTCGACTGATTTTTCAGACGATGAGACGATAATAGAAGACAGGGTATGTATTCTTTATTTGCAAAGAGATTAGGACTTGATTTTTATAATTTTTATTTCTCATTAGAATGGTTGTTTGACACCGGAAAAGAAGTCCCGAAGTCGGCCACCATCATATGCTGGTGGTGGAGGCGTAGGGCCGGGTGACTCTCCAGTGACATTACGCAGTAGAAGTAGTACTTGTGATAGTTTGCAGAGCGGTTCGTCCCCAAGTGCTTCGACGAATAGACAACAAATGCCTCCACCACCTCCACCTCAAACTAGAAAACCCGTTGCAGGTTTGTGAATTTCGTAATATCTATTCACTACTTTTCTAAATAAATTTAGAAATTTACTTAATACTCTATCATAATCTTAGTATCGACCCCAATGGTACCAGATATGTCATTGAATCCTCTTGGTTCGCTGAAAAAACGAATAGCGCCACCACCGCCACCACCACCATCCAGTATCAGCAGTGGTTTGTCGTCGCATTATGGTACTTTGCCGTCATCCTTGGCGTCATCTACGCATAGTCGTACGACCAGCGAACCGATCTTAACAGGGCATTCACTGCACACCCTGCCGCACGGTATTAGCACATTAAATACTCAGCATCATAAAAGATCGCCTAGTGGCGATTCGTCGGCGAGTCACAGTATGTTTTACATTTGTTTCCGTTTTTATAATCTTGTACACATTACTCTCGTTATTGTTACTCTAATTAGGATTTTTAACTGTGAATTTTTGAGTCTTATTTTACCAACTATGATAACAACATGATGTGTTTATATTAACGTGGAAATTTTATTTTCAGTATTAGACAAGTCAAATACATCGACTTTACAAAGACCGAGGAATCCACCGCCTCCGGCACCATCGATCGGTATTAACTCAAGATTAAGCAACGGACGTAGCAGTGAGTCATTGAGTTCAATGTGCTCAGATCACGGACTCGTCAATCCCATTCCACCGCCCCGTAAGGTAACATTCTTTCATATTTTATTATTGCACCATCTTTAAGATGAAGTTATAAATTGAATGGGAACTGGATTGAATTTGAAAATACCATAATTCAAAAGATTTTAAATTTATAATGAGAGTGGTATTTTTAAATTTAAAGCGATATAATTATAAAAATAATGTAAAATTCAGCAATCTCATCTATATCGCGTAGCACCTAATTTTCCATTGGTTTCCTTCTGGTATTCGATGGTAGTAGTTTTTGATAATTTTGCACATCATACTAATCATACACTTATCGTACATAGTGTGCTCCCTGTATGCAATTTTAAGTTTGGTATTGGGTTAAAGTATTTGGAAAAACAATAAATATTTCCATAAAATTAATGAAAAGAGAAATGATTTGAAATACCAGCTAGTAAATGCACAGGCAACGTATGTATGTAAAAATCACCGCTTTTATGGTTTGTTATTAACCATTGTTCGTACAGCGGAGGGACCGGTCCAGGCTAGAGAGCTACGCAGAAGAGCCCTCGTCATTGCTCCCAAACCCAAATATGGTAAACATTCGCAAAGCCACATTATGACATACTACACTTGAAAACTTTGTCTTTTCGAGAGAAATTGATATCCCTTACAAATGATATAGCTGATGCATTGAAATCTTTTATAAATCAAAAATTCAAGTGTAGTATTGCTATGCATGATCAGTGATGTTTTGTTGCCATTTACTTTGATCATTAGTTTTTGGTTTGTTGAATTATTTAATCAATATTATACTTTGTTTTAATTTGTATCGGACATATAGTATTGTTTTGTGTTATTAATTTTGTTGGATTGATACAATAATCATATTTATAAATCATATAATATTTGATTCGCTTAAAAAGATTTCATATATTGCAACAAAATTAAATAACAGAAATTACTTTCATCGGTTATATTTTCAGCTACACACACGTATACTCACACCCACACATGATTTTTATAAAATCATGCAATAATGCTACAAGCTGGTGTATAATTGTATTGAGTGTATAAAATATTATTTGGTGAATCATTTTAGTACACTATTATTCACATAATCGTAATACTATTCATTTAATTTTCACAATTGAAAAGCGATATTCGTTAATATTAGCTTGGTAATTAACGTTATTGAATATATTAACCCTTTGCATTTGTTGACTTTGTTCTTCTTTTCGATTTGGATTATTATTACATATTGATTAATATAAAATGGTATAAAATGTATCAATCGATTTTGTAAAATTTAGATGTCTCTATAGTTTATTTATTTAGTAAATTTAGAGAAAATTTATTCATGTATTTCATGATTTTGATTTAAAATTTATTTGATTTCCAAATATATATGCAAAGGGTTGAATGAAATGATTTTTACGATCATTTTGTAATTGATTGTATTTTTCTTTTATTTAGCCGATATTATCAAATCTGAATGGACTGCGACGTTGTAGAGCGTTGTACGATTGTGAGGCCGATAACGAGGACGAGTTATCGTTTCGCGAAGGCGAAGTGATAATCGTCACGAATGAACAAACTGACGATGACAATTGGATGGAGGGTGCGTTAGAACGAGCTCCTGAACGTCGTGGCATGTTCCCGATCAGCTTTGTTCATATGCTGCAGGATTAACGGGCTTCTACCAGTCAAGAAATTCAACTTTATACGGCAAGAACGACTGAAGATGATTATTTCTTAAAGCGTTAATCAACATGCAAACAGTATATCAATTTTTAGTCCAATTTTCATCGGTAGATTTTATGTATAACGATTCATCTTCCCTCTTTTTTAATAACAACGCCAATTTTTACGAATTTGTATGATATGTTCGTAAAACGGACGAGAATCTGAATTGCACGACGCCGGGATGTTCTCGCATATTTATAATCGTTATCACGCATTGTTAACGAGAGGAGTAGACGAAGGAAAGGAGTAATAATAGTAACATAAATCATATTTAATTATAGCTAACTAAGAAATTCAGAAAAAAAACTTAATATATAAATAAGAAATTCTCAATCGCTTAACGTTTCGGATATAATTTTATTGATGAAGAGAAATTTTAAAAGAATCGAATCTGAACATCAGAGATGTGCAAAATTGTATATACATATATGCGATTATAAAGAATATAGAAATATGAACGACACGTCAATTGAGAATTTCAGCTAAAGTAAGAAAAATAATCGAAATATACATCACTGTTGAGAATGAATAATCATAGACTATATGTAGTAGTCTAGTACATGACTTTCAATTCATAAAAAAATCGTCTTTTGTTTCGCATCGCAATCATATTTCATATTTGAATTTTCAAAAGTTGCCAATTTGTCAGACACTCAATGAGAAATTTCCAAATTATCTCGATCGAAAATGTATCATTGTAACTGCTTAGATACAAGTTGGGGCTTATATTGCATGTCGATGATTGCATAAGATGAGCAAGACGGTATAGGTAACGTAATTAACACACCCCTCAACCTTGAAATGAAAGGCGAAACAATAAACGGCGCTTTAAGCCGAAACTAAAATGTGATATGTAATATTTCCTTATGAATTTACTAGTATATTATGAAACCAATCGATGAACAAATTATGCAAATGAGAATGATATATTATAAATATATATACATATATATATTGAACAGATCATTCGTGCACTATAATTCATGTATAGTTTTATTTCAATAATTGGCGAGAGATTGGATTGTGGATGAAATTCAAAATTTGATTTCATTAGTTTATATGTTATAGCATAACGGTCAATATAACATTATCTCATCTCAACCCACGTAACGGCCAATATTGAACAAAATGTTAAATACGAAAATTCGCCAATAGAAACTATCATGTTTTTAGTGCTCGCAGACTGACTTATATCCGTCTCTCAAGATTAATCAGACAATGACTATAACACTGTCCTATTTGCACGTGACGAATATTTGTCGTCTGATTTGTATTATATCTTTTTATACATAATTAGTTGGTGTAGTACAGGTTGCGTACATACGTTATTTAGATGTGTTGGTGCCATTTGTTCAGAACGATAATCCATCCGTTTAACGGCGAATCGCTAATGACGAGAAAAAAATCGAAATAATGAATTGAATTTGTCGACAGTACACAATACCGAGTATTACTAGCGCAATCGTATACATTTAGTGCTACATGTGAATAGACTGTAAGAATGGTCGTAAATGAATATATGTAAATTTTTTGTAATGCCATATTATTATTATTATTATTATTATTATTATTATTATTATCATTATTATTATTATTAATATTGATATTATTATTACAATTATGCATCGTCATCATCTTAATCATCAGCATTTTCATCTCTTCATCACTTATTGATATACTAAAAATTAATATACTAAAACAATGATGTCGAAATAGGATCAAAGTAGAAAGTGTCGAATATATAGAGTATATACATTTAGTCACTAGATGTACAATGATGTGTCTAACAAAGATAAACGACGTATTAAGTTTTTTTAAATGAGTAAGTCGCAATTCGAATTTTTGTAACGTCGAAACAAGAAAGACCAAAGAAAACTCGATTGATTAATTGGTTTTAGGTTGAAAATGCCCTGATTTTCCACAATTACTAAACAATGTATCAAGACAAAATGTATTTTATTGTTATTTCATGTAATATTTTTCTTTACGTTAAAAAGTTCAAAAACAAGTCTAATGAGATCCAAACAGTAGATTATTTTTTAAAGGGTTTTAACAAATGAACGGTGCGAAGTAACTGTAAATCGCAAGCTAAAAAACGACCCTATAGATTTTTGGTAAAAAAATCTATATCTAAAACTACGATACTGAAAAACTTTAACTATACGTGCTTTGCTTTTTCGTAAGAAGAGATATAAAACATAAATACTATAAATCAGAATGGGCGGAAAAAATAGTCGTTAAATGTTCTACAGAAAAATTAAGAAGCTTGAAAATCTATCGAAAAAAGAAAGAAGATATTAAAACTGTACATAATCGTCTCAGTAGTATGTATAATGCGGCATTTCTATATAAATAAAATCTAATATATATAGAACTTGTTATTATTTTCGAGAAACGATCACCAATGAAGAATAATGGCTAATTAATTTCCAACAGAATACGTATTACTTCAAATTCAATCGACTTATTTTGAAAATTGTTCTTCGATCGTTCTTCGGAAGCGATGAAAACTGTTATGCGTCCTACCGCTGTGCTGTTTGCGGCCGAAGAGCGCACTTATATTTTTAGTCTGTATTAATATGTAATAATTTATTATTTAGCGTTTAACGAATCGAGTGAAATTTTGCCAAAAATATTTTATAAATTTTTTCTAATTATTATCATTATATCTCTTTGATATTTTTACTTATGCATGTAAGCTCTCGAGGAAAAAAAGAAATTGAGTAATCGACGCCTGGGATGGGTATTTATTCATGTACTTACAGTTCTTACCAAACTGTGGGAATAATATAGCAACTATATAATTCATTGACAGTTAAGTCGTAACAAATCATCATCAATGTTACTTGAATCATCGCTATTCCAAGATAACAAAGAATATCGACGTTATACCCTTTCACAGTTAAAATTGTGCACATAATTGAGTGATAAGAGTAACAAAGAAAAAAAAACAAAAGATATACCAGAATATAAGAGAAATAAACGCTGTTTAGAAAGCTAAAATGTGTTATCATTTTTTTACGTTTCACACTCATTAGGATTAAGTGAGGGGTCAAGGTTATCAAAACAATATTTTGTATTCTGCGTATGAAAAATTTTTTATTGAAAAATGTTATCCCTTGCTACAACGTCAGTGTATTTTTCATCTATGTAACTTTTTTTAACAGTACAAAAATTGCGTT
The DNA here is from genome assembly GCA_003055095.1 of Goniozus legneri. NCBI lineage: Eukaryota > Metazoa > Arthropoda > Insecta > Hymenoptera > Bethylidae > Goniozus > Goniozus legneri. The sequence goes on along the minus strand of NCVS01000957.1, from coordinate 11,381 downwards.
TTTTTTACAAATCGTGTCCAGCTTACGTGGCTAAAATACATTTCTCAAATTAGAAGTTCCGTTTCTCAAAATAAGAAAGATCAGTTGAAATGCGTTGCCGTTGAACAAAGGAGAGCAAGAATGACAAGAAAATTGATCGGCATGCGTATTTCATGCGCTTATGTATATGCTATGTATAATTTGACTTGAGTTTTTTTCATTTATTATTAGGAAGTATTTATAGAAAAGAAGTAGAAAAATGAATTCGTGCCACCTGGGTCGCGATTGATTCGATCGTGCCATCATCGACCCGGATACTTTAGCTCGATATTGATGACATCGGCGAAAATATATCGTTTATAATAAAGCTTCGTTTACTTATCCGCGATGAGCACATAGATATTACACTAATACACGTTTATAATAATATGTAATTTGCAAGAACATGATATTACGTTTAAATACAATCTTCCGAGACTTAAAGTATCCATAGTCGAAAAATAAATTTTCTCTTTCTTTCTTTTCATTGCGAAATTAAAATTCCATTCGCAATGTTCTCGTAATTTAATTTTCTTTTTTATCTCAAATCGTACACGCGTCTTTCTCAACGCTAATTTAACAAATGAACGAGCCAATTGAATTAATTTATGTCAAAACCAGATCAAAAGTAGTTGGAGCGATTCGGATATAATGAATTCAACTCGTTCATTCGCGCTTACAGTTTCTTTTTCTCTCCCCCTCCCCCCTACCTCTCTCTCTCTCTCTTTCTCTCTATGCACATTCTACGTCGTCGGGGCTATTCTTCTCAAACGACGATAGGAGCAACGCGCAATTTTGCTCTAAGGAAAACGAAAACGAAAAAGAAAGTACGTCAATGATTGTTTCGCAACGTTGTTTCGTGTTGTGTAAGTACAATAATTCTACGTATTCAGTCTTCACGGTTGGCAATTTTATTTTTATTTCTTTAGTTTCCGTTTCTATCGCGCACGCGTTATTTCTTTTACACATTGAGGACCAGCCTGGACCGTTCCGGCGCTTATTACATCGTTCGGTACGACCATGTGTGATAATGCAAAAATAAGATAAAAAAAACGCATAACAACTGTAACAACAAACATCTTAACGAGTGTCATGTATACCGTTTTTAATACTCTTACAAACCGGTCGATTTTAAATTATTATAAAAAAAAGTTCTGATCACAGATTAGAAAGAGATTTTGATTTACGAAAAAATAATCGTCTACTGAGATCGCAGAGATGACGATCTCACATTTTATGGACATGAAACAAAATACATAACGTACTTATTTAAACAATTTCAAATTTTCTCGATATACATCAGCAATGTTACCTCGTCGAAAAAATCAAATTAGATCAGCATCCGATGCTTTTTCGTTATTTAATATTCTCCTTTGTCAGACAATTCTTTTTTTTTAATTTTTTTTTTATTATCAATTTTTTTATAAACTTTTCACAACTTCTATTCACTTTAGGTCCTGCCTTCCGGTTTTTCATTTGACACTGCGTTATTATTTTTCACTCTCTACTGTTAAACTCTTTTTAGATGGTAAATTTCTTTATAAGCAGTCTTACAGATTTTCATATCGCTCGTATATTATTGTTTTGGTGAGCGAGTTCATCTTTTTTTCAAGTTTTTCAACTTTTTCTTACTTCAAAGTATAGAAGTGTACGGCGCGCGAGTATGCAAGAAAAATAATCAATATAATCGATAGTTTCGTCGAGAAGCAACGGAGTTTTCCTCAAATGTGCTGCTCGAAATAACCAACGGTATTGGAGAGTACAATCATACTACATCGTGCATGCCCGTGCGTAGTAAAAAGTATTTCGCTTGTAACTGCTAACTATACATGTTACATGTTTAAAAAAAGTTTCATTCATTTGACTAGTTTTTGATCGTATTTTTTCGGGATTTGATGAATATTACCTGTACGAATATTTCTGTTTTAGTTTGTAAAATTAAAAATATCGTAATTTTCAATGTACGATATAGTCACCTTCGCGTTAGAATCACATGTCTAAAATATAATTTCATCATTTTCACAGATTTTAAACACCAATGAACTCTGGTTCGGTAGTCAATTGCAGCTCCGAGCGATTAATGTGCATTCTTTCTGTTCCGTTTACATATATCTTTTTTAAATCGTATGTATTGTTACTGTTTAGATATACTATTTTTTTTCTTTTAACCGATAATCGCTGCACATCTTTACATATTTCTTATGAACTAGCATTACTATATAATATTACAGTATAACTTTACGATCTAGATATTGTTAGCTCTTTCTCTCTCTTTCATTTCATGATTTTAGTTCATTTTCCACTATAATTAACATTCCCATTTCTAATATTTCCGCAGTCTTCCAATTGCTTTACTAACACGCGCAAGGAGATGTTTAAATATTACAGGCTACTAAGAGTGTCCAACAACCCAAAACGCGTGAAATATTCAGTCTTTCGTTATTATCTTTTTTTTTCATTTTCTATTTTTTTCTCGCTATCTATAATATACTTTTTCTATAGCTCGCGCTCGAATTACATAACCAACGTTATTCATACGCTTCGATTAAAATAAAAGAATTTAATGTTGCACAAAAGAAAAATATTTTTACTAGAGCATCCACGACACACAAGAGAGGTATGTTCGATTCTTGTTTCTCTTACATCACAAGTCATATTTTCCTACATTTTCTATACGCAATTGTTCTTTTCTTTACAAAATAGTAAAATATGATGTACGCTAGCAATTTAAAGCCACAGATTTCGATGTCACACCTTATTGGAGCTTTGTGTGGTTAATATAATTACCATTGGATTACAAATTTAGCGATTCTTTCTTTTCTTAGCTCCACCTTACCGTAATTATTACTCATGGGTGAGGCCTTCACTACAATTTTTTAAAATTCACTTTAAATATTTCACACTCAAGCTACCATCTATCACTTTTTTGGCAGAAAGATAAAATAAAAATCGTGTGTTCATGAGTACACGAGATCTATGTTCAAACTACCATTAAAATAGTAAAAAAAAGAACGTGAATCGTTAGATGCGAGCGTTGAGGGAGCCTGATTATTTAAAGAGAAAATAAGATAAATTTAGCCACAGAAAATTTTGTCAATTACTACCGTCAATAAAATATAACTAAATGCAACTTGTAGAATCCACAAAATGCACCAGTCCGTTGAGTTAACACCTCTCTCTTTTGAACTAAATGTTCCAAATATCGTGAATATGCGACAATCATTGGTTTCGATGGTTTCCATATTCACTTTACGTGCAAAATTCTATCAAGATCTGAGCTCTGCTCTATAACTATTAGCTTTAGATAATTCTTATACATATTTATGATCGAGTAGCGGCCCTTTAAGTATGATTTTGTTTTTATCAGGCTGGATTAATAGTAGTAGCGTTATTTTAGTAATATTAGCAATAGTTATTGTAGCATAATAGTATTAATGATGTTGGTAGTGCTAATGCATTCTCGACAATAGCGAATATAGTAAATAACGATAATAATAATAATAATAAAAAAAAAGAAGTAAAATCAGTCCGTTCATTAAAATGAATTACAATACATTATTATAATGTGTCCAGACGCTTAAAATTAGACAAATTCCATTTCCCGAAATGGATAACACAAAAACAATATTGCAAGTACCGCTCGCTGCAAAAGATATACCTTATTTATGATTTTCCTCATTCTCCCCTTCTCTCGTTTTCATGCAATTTTTTCCACCCATTAATTATCACTGAAACTGTTTACAATAAACCTATCTTTCGCGTCAATACGTTTTCGTAGGCTTACGTAAACACACGTGCTTCTCTTTATATACGTGTGTAAATGTACAACCAACCCTAATTATAATTTTTTATCATTTAATTTCTACAATAAATGCAGTATATAGATGAAGAAAGAATCTATCTTTCCGGTAGCATTTGGCTAGCCAAATTCCGTCAAAATTCATTTAGATTACGCGATTGCAATTGATTATAATAAAAAATATGACTTATATAGATATATATATCGCTTAGAATATTTTCTTTCATGGGACACATTTTTTATCTTTGCTTTTTTCAGCGAAGTCGCTCAAGTGGGACTCATTGGCATTTGGTAATGTGATTAAAGCACGAGTGTGTGTTTCTGTGTATTATCTTTCACGCGTATCGATTCGCGTGAACGTTAAAATCATTGCGAATAGGTCACACCCCATTCATTTCCTTCTGAATAGCGAAACTACATTATTTTATTGCCGTTTAATTCGCAACTTTGGCAAAATATTATATTTTAATTTTTCCTCTTCTTTGAAAACACGTCATACGCATTTTCGTCGGGTATAACTTACTGACAACCCTGTTTTCGTTAAACGGTTAGTCGAAAAAGTTTTTTAAGCTTCGCCAAAACCACCAATGGCCTGTTCAGTCATTCGTAGGCATAGCGACTCCAATCGCGAGTTGATTTCCGGTTCAGTGTTCTCGCTAGTGTTGGTGCCACTCTGACCGAGAAAATGATCTCTTGGCGCACTATATGTACGTTGCAGTGTTCTCTGTAATTGCTGTGATAAAACGAAAGAAAAGTTACTGAAAATTCGGTGAAGAGATTTCATTAAAAAATTAAGCGTATCTGATCAATTATAGTGATCTGAATCGCAAACCTTAGTAAAAAAATTTGTAAAACTACTTAATCAAATACTGTCGTTCACCTCTAAGCTCGTTTCTTGCAAGCTCGGTCTCTTCTCGACTGTACTTGAGACACGCAAATTGTTTTGGGGTACACTCGAGCTCTGACTGTTCTGCAGATATGGCGTTGATATGCTATTCCTATGCGGACTGACCATAAACGAGTTATTATGTGAATGATTGCTCTGAATGTGGCCAATATTTAAGCTCGGTTTTCTGCTATGCTGTTGTGGAGCACAATAACGTCTGTTGTTGTAACTATAATTGTGTTGCCATCTATGAAACGAATTCAAAACATCAAAAATGCGTCTAAATATAAACATACTTATAAATTGGCCTTTAAAATATTAATTATTACTTTGGATTCGGTCTTGGATTTCCTAATCGGCTACGCCATTGATGCACTTTCTCCTTCTGTGTTGATGTGAAGCAGTCATGTTGCAAAACTTTCTCGAGTATGTTAATACAGGCACATAAAATTCCGTCGTCAACGCTTTCTAAAGCCAATCTACTGCATACTATATCAAAATCATTAATAAATTGTTAGTAAAAATTTTTCAATTCGAAGATATGAACGGAATTATTCAAATTTGAATAAGCGAACGACTCACGTTTGCCAAGGACTTTGGTAAATTGAGCGGGTATGTCCTGTGAATCTGTTTCGCAGCTAGGCTTCATAGGCGTGGCGAGTATCGTCTTGAGTTCATCGAGCGTATTGACCAGAATTGACGATCCTTGCGAAAAAGTAGTAGGTTGGTTAGCATCTCGAGCAGGTTGTATTAAATCTTTCTCTAAATTCAGTAGAGTCGTATAGCGCTGCTGGAGTTTCGCAATTGATAATGCCAATTTATGCCTTGCACCCTTTGTCACACCTTGTTCGGCCAACTGTTCCTCCGTCAGTTGTAACATCTCCTCATAGCTCAGCGTAACGAACAGGTAGCTATATTTGTGTAATCTCAGTGTTTTTAACCACGCTGGGACATCTATTTAAAAAAAGAAGACACTCAAATCTCATTCTCTGATGGTTATATTTTTTTTTAATCGAAAAATTCTTTTCGCAAAAAAAGAAATTACCTCGCATTCCACTCGCGAGAGTTCGATTAGCTGGATCGTCCAATCGACCCTCGCTGCCGCTGCTCGCGCAGGAGCTCTGAGGGCTTAGTGGTCCGAGACCAATCAGACTACCTGTTCAAAAAAGTATATCATTAAAATCGGGTTTGATTACGTTATTGTAAAAACATAAAAAAAAAGACACCTACTATACAGCTGAATCAAATCACATATAGGTATATTTTTATACATATACATACTCGTATGATCACCAGATACACTGAAACTTCGGGGCTTATGCCTGCTTGAGCTATTGGTATTATTAGTTCGGTCGGCGACTTCGAGATGTTGCGAAGTAGCTACCGGAGGTGTAAGACTATTCGAACGTCGTTGACGCGTAACGGGAGGAGGAAATTGTAAATTGAATGTCGTACTCGTCTGTGTTCCGAATATACTCGTCTGTTCGTTTTGTTGTTGCTGTTGCTTTGTACTTCTTTGCCATACATTATCCCATCTGTAATTTATATTAATGTACATTCTTTCATTACATTCTCAATAAAATGTTTATTGGCCACTAACCGGATTGGTGTAGTTGTATATTCATCCAAACTATGAATAGGTGTACTACTTATACGTTCTTCTAGGTGCCTCAACCACTGAGTTAAGGATCGTCTATCTTGACTAGTTATGGCAGGATGAATTAAGGTATAACTTAAAAGCTGTTGCGTCTGCTCAGTATATTGCCCCGTAGTAATACAGTGACTCACCAATTCTGGTATTGCAATCAAATAGCATTGCTTACATTCTGCATTACCAGGTCTTAGTAATGGGAGATGAGTTAATAGCTGAGTAATGGCAACTTCAGTTGTTTCCGAAAGTAAAGAAGTAATGTAAGCTAAAATTAAAAATTAAATTATTCATATTATTCAATATTTAAGAGAACTATGATCAAATGAAACAAGATTAACCTGGATTATTGGCATTTAATTCTTGCGCGTCCAAATCAGCAACCGAATGCAAAGAGTGTTGTACCGCTTGAGCAAGAAACCTTGCCTGCACCGCTGGTATACGTCGCAATAGTGCATAAAGCACAACAGTCTGTTCACACTCGTTCCATTGCGAAAACACTCTTGTCAGTTCCCCAACTTGTTCACAAAACAATGTGCCTGGTGACCATTTCATCTTCATTTTTATAGGTTAACAGTCAACACTTTGGACAGTAGTTAGCAATAACCTTGAAGCAATATATAGCTTCAACAACATACACTTAATAGCATAGACTCCTAAGTACCATTCTGAAAAATAATGACATTTGTTTGGTATAATTATCAAAAAAGTTCAAAGATCTCCGTCATAAATATTTGCATAAAAAATATTTTATTGAGAATAACGAAACTGAACGTAAAAATTTTCGCATAGATTACTGATATGTCACTACATATTGAAATTCTATTCAAAGCTGCAAATTATTCTATTAAGCCCTTTATATTCTTTTTTATTCTACAGAGAAAAATTTTTTAGAAATATCTTGAATTTACATTAAATGTGCCACCTCGTAACGGTCTCACTACATTTCAAAACAAGATTCAATTCAAAGTTAGCAAGAAAAAAAAATCTGTAATCTTCAAGTATAATCTATTTCATAATGTAGCAAGATTCTTCAAGAGTGAAAATTGTGCGTTTGTAAACAAAATATCCGCCTGAACTTACACCGTGACAAACGTATTCGAATCTCACGCAATTACGTCCATACGGTTAAATTCTGGATCGAATAATTTAGCGCGCGACATAACCTCAAAAGACTTGCGAAAAATATTTTTCGCACGCGAACACAAATTCAGCGATAAGAGGATCTCGTATAGAGAGAAACGTAACGAAGAATACAGAGATGGAGGTGTAGAATAGGAAAAAGAGAGAGAAAGGGAGGCAGACAGGGAGAATGAGAGGGAGGGAGAGGTCAAGTTTGTTTACCACCACCGCGAGCCAGCCAGCCACGATAGCGAGTGAGCGCCGGGTTTTATTTATAGCGGCGGCTCCGACGTTCTGCTACGGTGCAACGGCATCGCGGGGGGTGGGCCCGGCCGCGATGAGAAATTTTCTTAATAGGAACTACCTTCATATGATAGAAAAAGAATACCAAAAGCAGAAAACGAGCAGACAAAGGACACAATTTCGATAATAGATCGTCATCGGATTTCTCTCTTTTTCGAACGCCAAAATGCATCAAAGAAATTCCTGACCAGCTTCACTAGATGCCGCGTTTCGCTGGTACGTATTTTTACGTGTGGTATGCGTGACTGTATACGTGTGTCGAGGCACGCTACTCAGCCTGACGGATAAGAGGAAGGGGGAAAACACGATGGATGAAAAAAACAAAAATGTCTCCACATACGTCAAGATTACCGAAAAATCATATGAACCGAACAATCGTGTATGGAACATCGTCAAATTGTTTCATGCGAAAAAATGAATTACTTGCCGATCGTTAATCCGTAATGGCAAAATATCGCGCGCGTTGAGCGTTGTTATTGCGGCCATTGAATCCGTCGAGAAGGCGCGCGCGCGCGCAAAAAGGGACAAACAACGAGAAGAGCGGAATTTTGGTTGTTCGAATGTATAAAATCGTTTGCGAATTTAACTCTATACTATTTCAGATGATGTAATTACCGTGTATGATGCCTTCATCGATGCACAATGGCGATTTGACACCGAAAAACAATGAGGACCGAATCACCACATCAGCACGGCTGTATCCACCAGTCTTCGCGGGACCCCACGCAAATATGACAACAAATATATCGCCCCGTTACGTACTTGCGCGTGTCGTATATGCGTGCAAATTTCGCGCGTGCGTGTGCGATATGTACCCGTGAGGTTACAACATGTTTTTCTCCCGATACCGAACCGCGTATTTGGGGAGTACGAACGATCGAGTGAGCGTACGGAACACAACTGTCCGCCATGCGGCGACGCGGTCTGTCGAGAAGTTAAAACTTACTGTAGAGTGTCTCACTACATACAGTCTGAGTACGTGATCCACAACCGATGATGTATCTAGAAACAATTTTTCTAAAACTAGTTTCTCAAGAAAAATAACGAGAAAAATTCTTAAAACTCAAGAATTTCCGATACAAATTTTGTTATTTTATTCTCTAAAGTGATGTTGTATCTACATTTGGTGTCATGCGCTAATTTTTAATTTTATGTTTTAATTGTGTTATTGTTCATGAATTGTATTGCTATATTTTCTTCTGTGAGTGTTTCAATGTTGATAAAAGATCAATTTGTTTTGTGAATTGTAACTCGAACATATGATCCACGGCCAATGATATATCTCAGAATAATTTTTCCCATTTCTCTAAAAAAAAACATGAAAAAACCTTGATTTATTTTTATTCTGTAAATATATTGTTTAAATAAATACTGGTACAGGAATAGTGAGTTTGGAAGGTAAAATTAGGAAATATTGCTTGTTTCTTTGAATGTAAAATTTTATTGAGAAATAATAATCAACAGTAAAATGATTACTAGTCTTTTCCCAATGTTTCATCCATAATAAAAATTGCACTTTCATAATCACTGTATTTGATGCAACTAATATGCAGAAATATTATTTATCACAAACTATTTTTATTATCGATTCAGACTTTTTTTGGCACAAACCAAATTTTCTTATATAAATGACTGTAATGAATGACTTTTATCAAATAATTTAAAACTTACATCGTACTCTGAATCTAACAAAGGTTCTAGTTGTACTACTAGGAAACTAGCATTCTAATGTTGTCCAGTATTAAATATTCTCCCCCATTCCATCGCTCTCTGTAACAAGAGCTCGTTCCAAAATGACACGGCCTTCTTTGTAACGCTGGTTATCGTCGGTCGCAAATTCGTATACCCAGCCTAACTTTGCGTCACAATTCTTGCAGCTAACATCCCGTACCATGTGACGACCTGTTAGCATTACTCTGTCTTGAACTTCACTGCATTGGAAAATAAGTACATTGTTAGTAATGATTTTTTCAACAAGTAAACACATCATGAAACAACACTTATTTAAGTAATAATGATTTACACCTGTAGTTAAGGTTGACCACTTTATTGAATAAAAAAGCTCTACCCGTGGCTCCTGTAAATCGTGTACTGATCAGTTGACCCCGATTCGTTAAATTAGTGTCACAAGAAGCACACGAGAACAATCGCGTTCCTCCAATATGTTCGAGGAAGATCACTCCCATTTTTGGACTTAAAATTTTTCTGGGTATAGAGGAAAGTGCGATGATACGAGTAACGACAGCGTCGAGACGCGAGGAATCGTTGAGAATATTCCTAACCTAATTGAAGATAGGAAATCTCTCTTCTCTTCGGTAACGCGTCTCGAACGTAAAAGAATTACAATTTGTTGTCTACTTTAGCATAAACGTGTCGATAATCATTCCACGGAGATAAATATAGAACAGTACACAGTCAGAAATAGAAACAGAATATTTTTTTCTAACAACAATTCGCAGGTTTGTTGTGACACTTTTCACTGACTCCAATTTCAATACTCCCGTCACCGTCACGTTGTTTCCAAACAAAGCGTTAGCCGTTACAGACGTTAAGTAATTCAAAGTGCAGCCTGTAGAGGGACGGTGAACGTAGAATGTTCACTATCGGTAAATAGAATCATCTACTTTTCAACTGCACTGAATTTTCACTTCTCTCTGATGAAAGTAATCATTCTATGCAATCTCGAGCAGCGCGCAGGCACAATCAATTATTTGTGTAAAAAATCATTGTTTAAGTCAAATACACGATTTGAATGTTCAGACATCATTATACCGTTACATCTTCGGTAGTATAGTGGTCAGTATCCCCGCCTGTCACGCGGGAGACCGGGGTTCGATTCCCCGCCGGAGAGTATTTTTTTCCCCCCAATTAAAATGATATGAGCGGTTTATTTACTTTTTTTTTAATTCAACGAAAAAACTGTATAGCATATTCAATCGTTTGAGCTGGATTAAATTTTTATAATCATTAATATTTTAAATGTCAAATTTTGCTAATTAACTCGGCAAATTATAAATTTTCACATCTGTATTTGGATATTATATGCATCGGTGGTTCAGTGGTAGAATGCTCGCCTGCCACGCGGGCGGCCCGGGTTCGATTCCCGGCCGATGCAAATTTTTTGCCGAATTTCCAGTCATATGAAATTCACGTTAGATTAGAACTTTTCAAAGATTGTTTAAATTTATTTTTTATATTGGAGTCTTGTAATAAAAATTTATTTTCTCACACAATATTACTTGTATTATAATGCGGTTTATTCAATAAATTATCAGTTTTATTTTAGAATCTTACATTATAAGCATCGGTGGTTCAGTGGTAGAATGCTCGCCTGCCACGCGGGCGGCCCGGGTTCGATTCCCGGCCGATGCAAATTTTTTTGTCAAATTTTGAGATATCTTTACTTCTACTACCTAAATCTAGCAAAATTTTTTTGAAATACAAATAAAAAACATATATAAGAAGCGAAAGCCTAAATCATCTCTAAATAAATCATTTCTTCTTTATTAAATAGGAAAAATGGAGAAATAATAGATTTCATTATATATATCTAAACCCACCATGCAGGGCCGGCCTTCTAGGGGATGCCACGGGTGCTGTGCACC
>NCVS01000956.1:13965-58471 GCA_003055095.1 Goniozus legneri | reverse complement strand
AATTCTAAAAAAATTTTGATTCCAAAGGTATATAACCCCTTAATGTGAAATTATTTGGATATGAATTGTTCGATTCAAAAAAATGAACAATTCTAGAATGTAAAAAAATTAACTTCTATCAGTTCAAAATGAAATTTAGACAAATTTTACCATTCTCACGACGAATATCTTCATCGCGAACAGCCAACTGGTTAATATTTGTTTTCCGAGTAAATATTCTTTCCGAGAAAGCAGAGATGACTCGGTGACTCTTTCTGGGAGGGTACAATGAAGATCGAACGGTATCGCTTTTGCACGTACAAAGATGTGAATGGACGTCGAGCTGGAGAGGGACGGATAAACGATAATCCGCGGTACTTGACTTCCTCGTGCTCTCGACGCTCGTCATTGACAATGGGATCGCGAGCCACGCCTCGTCGGGGTGGAGGAAAATTTTCGGATACGGCTCGTTCCTCTCTTCTGTCTCTTTTGGCGCGAGTAAATTTGACATCGAGCAAATAAACACATTCTCGCGGGCCGCTTTAAAGGCAGCCGCGTTTGAAGTGGTACCGGCGTTGACAGGGTGTTACCATGAATCGTCCGTTCTCGGTTTCAGGCCGATTGTTCGGCTTCCTTTTTCGGCTTTCCGCGCGCGAGCAGCGCCCTTTTCTCGTCGCTCGAGGGGGGCCATTCTATACAGAGGCGAGAAAATCGAGATCGTTCTGCTTGCTGACTCTTCAAAGAGAAACTGCCGTTCCTCTCCCGTCCCCCGGCTCTCGAAGGATTCGTTTGTTAAGATGGTCCTGTCGAATGAACTCGATACACATTTTTGCAAAATTGTTTAATAAGGTGAGAGACGAATCGATGATCGAAACAGCGCTTGTATAACTTATAAATTACAGCTGATTCCTAGCGATATTTCGAATGGTGATATAACTTCGAATGTTCGAGTCCAATAGTAAAAATATATGATCGCTCAACAGACAGTAACAAAATAAAATCACATAAATTGTACATATATTCGGTTACGAAATCTTCTGTAGACATTGAATTCATTTTGACAAAATGAATAATAAAACTTTTAATTGTTCTCTATTACCGATTTTTATGCATTGTTAAAAATAATAATGCTACTCCTGATAAAATACTCATGATAAGAAATGTCTTAGAAAATTACGATTTGCTGTGAATTTGATTTGAGATTATGATCGATATAAATACATTAATCTAGAGTCTGCACATCCCCATGAGTTTTCATGTGTATTTTTAGCGTAGTTCGATTTATAAATGCTTTCGAGCATATTGGACACGCGTGAGCCCGCGAAAGATGATGTTTGAGATGATCATTTAGAAGGGAATTCGTTTCGAACTCTTTGGAGCAGATGTTGCATTGATTTTTCTCCTCGGTGCCTTCTAAATGAGTCCTCGTGTGCCGGTCAACTTCGCCAACGTTGTCGAATTCTTCACTGCACACTCTGCAAGTGAATTTTACTGCACGGAGTATGCCAATCTGACTGCCGGTAACAGGATCGGGTACAGGGATTACATTGTGAGCATCTTTCACGTTACAGCGCAATCCTGCTTTGTGCTTGTGGGAATTCATATGTTTCCTGAAAAGATATTTTTTATATACACAATATTCAAGATATTACGAAAAGAATTATTTCTAAAACTTACATAAATGTTTGTTCGTTTCGGAAAATTATATTACATACGAAACATCGGAAATCATTTTGCTGCAGATATTTGCCAATGGTAGAGACAGTTGCCAATGAAACAGCATTCTTTAGTTTTCTCATAGGATGAACAGTAGAACAGTGTTTCTTGACCTCTTCTTGCGAAATAAAGGCTTCAGAGCAGACGTTACACTTATACGGACATACTTTGTCGTTATTAGTGTGTAATTTTACATGATTTTCATATGAAATTTCGCAACTGAATTCCATACCACACATACAACAGGTGTAGTGTTTTTTCGAATGAGTAATTAACGCTTCTTGGGATGAGAATATTTTCTGGCACGTATGACACCTGTATACTTTGTCTTCTAAATTTGTAATATTTCTTGTTGTATAATATTTATCACACGTTTTACATTGATAAGCTAGTTTTGACTTATGGAGAGCTTCTCTTAATTTACATCCGTTCTGGCAAGAAAGTGTCTCTGGCCCAATTTTAAAATTTCTAAACTTTTTACATCTAGGTGCTGGTTTAGCTCTTATTTTATCAATGTTAATAGTTAAGCGGTAAGTTATTCGCTTTTTCTGACAATTTTCTCCTGTGGTTTTATTTGGCGACCCATTCAACGTATTATCTGGCAAAGATTTTGCATCTTCTGTGCTGTTCAATTTACTTGACTGAAAATTAAATTTTATGATATAAAAAGTATTCTTAATAATTTATCAAAAAAATTGTTAATTCCTTACAGACTCATCTACTAGAGGTAACAATTGATCTTTGGATGGAGTATCTACATCGTCACTTAATTTAGCTTTTTTCGTTGGTGGGGTTCCTAAATCCATTTTACAATTTGCATCGATTTTAACTTCTTCTGATTCTTGTTTAAGAATTAGAAAATAATATTAGTTAAATAAACTACGCATATAATAATTTTAAATACATACCTTCATTGTTGTCTGAAATAGTGGGAACAGCATTTATTTTTAACTCCCCGGATAGAGTAAAATTCATTTTATTAAAATGTAATTCACAAATATATCTTGTATCATCGCTATTGTCATCTAATTTACAAATTTGAAGCCATTTCTTTCGTTTGCTGCAATTTTATTGTAAAAATATTTGATGATAAAATTTATAAAATGTCATACAGAAGTGCAAAACATAAATTATTACTTACTTTTCATCTTTAGGAAAAGCAAACAATGCAATATTCCTGTCATTAATTTTTGTATCTTCATTTGATAGACAACTAGTTATGCAACAAGATTTTACATTCATTTTCTATTCATAAATATCCAAGGAAGCTCGGGGGCACTATATTACATTAACAATTATTTGATTCTCACTGAAAGATTATCATAATATTTAAAATAACAACAATTATAACCTAAGCTTCCAATATAACCTCAACCTTTCTATCATCAATGCTTTATCTAGACAACCATAACTCTCATCTTATTGGAGCATCCTGTTAGAATCTTTACAATGATTCCTTCTGATTTGCTACACTTTTCTGATTTCCATCTTCTGATTGGAGACTGCATTTCCATCGGAATTCGGTTTAAACTTTTACATCGTAATTTTATTGATAATACATCGAATTAATTGTAAAAGTCTCTTTATTTCATTTCAGCGTATTTAATTTTTCAAAACGATAAGTTGAATTATTGTTTTTAAGGTAAAATTATGTCCGTTCCGGATGTTTATATTTTTGAGAAAGACAAAAATTTTCGTCAACGGCAGTGGCTGCCGGCGAAGCATGGGTCTTGGCATATCGTTGAGGTTCAGCACGCTGCTGTTGGGTACTCGAGTGGATGGGTGACGGTTTTTCCGATACTCGTTCCACAACGCAATGCTATGCTACAGCTGGGGGGAGATAGAAGAAAGTCAGTCACGCAGAGTTGGTCGACTACTTGTAAAATAAAGGGTGAGATATGAACAAATAGTTAAATGAAAATATATAAGTTGAGTATCAAAAACATTTTTTGCTTTTATTTTCTTTATCAATATAGAGTTGCGAACTATCATAGATGAATTGATGTATGAAAAATAATTTTTTAATACATTTCGTACTGAGAATTGAATTTATTTTAAAAAATAAAATAAAATTGAAAAAGATCCTTGAAATTTAAATTCCTTTTTGAGGCTCGTAAGGTGAGTCATTTGCAACCGGGTCTGCTTACGAAATGTTGAATACATACGAAAATTTTTATTGGCAAAAATGTAAAAACATTTCTTTTTCTTGAACAATTTGCACGGTGACGAGTCACCATAATTACCCAAGGTTTGATTTGTCGTAACCGGAGGCAAGTGCTAAACCATTAATGGCACAACGGATACTGTTGCAAGATGAATTAATGACGTTTCGATGACACTCGTTTACGAAGCCCGCCCTTACTATATCAAGTAATACGCGCGTATGTGTTTGTTCGCCTTTCGCTGGAGGCTGCTGGAGGCTATCGCAACACTCCGCTTCAGTCGTCCATCTGACACAATCGAAGCGAGGTTTCTATTTTTCACTTTAGTATTTTACACTATATTGCAATTTTTTACTATGATAAACACGATGAAATAACATTCGATCTTCATTAAAAGATCGAGTTAATATTGTTCTCGAAAAAGTGAGTTTTAAACAAACTAGTTGTGTTTAGTGTTTATTAAGCTTAGAAAAACTGTAAATTCAACTTCATAGTTCATCCTTATAACAGTGAATATAACGATTAAAAATTGCTATTGCT
The DNA here is from genome assembly GCA_003055095.1 of Goniozus legneri. Classification (NCBI taxonomy): domain Eukaryota; kingdom Metazoa; phylum Arthropoda; class Insecta; order Hymenoptera; family Bethylidae; genus Goniozus; species Goniozus legneri. Next base: position 54,074 of record NCVS01000956.1, on the reverse strand, counting down.
GCTTATTCGTGGCAATTACAGCATATTACTCGAGTTACAATTAAATCAGTAGTGTCAAAATGTGAAAATATTTTCATAGCGAGACTACGATTTGCAAACTCGAAAAGTTTTGTTTCTTATCGCGATCAATAAACACTTGTTGCATGTAGTAGGTACACGCTGACTGATCCCGTGCGAGATGTACGCATTAAGATTTATCGCGCTTGTGCAGATCATATCTCTTATACGAATCTGGTTTTTGTAAAGATTTGATGACATTATCGAAAACCTGTGACATAATATCTGCGAATACGATATTTTATGTTTTTGAATTCCGTCGTGTGTGCGTGAGAAATTGATGTTTTGTTTAACAATTTTCGTGAAACGAAAAAAAAACGAAAGAAAAAATTTCATATACTTAGCAGACGCTTTAAAGTGATATCATCTTTTTAATAATCAATGCTACACATGGACATCGCAATCTCCCACACAAATTTCTGTCGTAATAGAATGTGTTCTTTTACGAAGTAAATAACGCGTAACCCACGTCGCACCTACATATTTCCCTGTTGAAATCCTCCTTGAAACAATATATTACACACGAATGCGAAATGTACACGTTTGATAATTTGAACGATATTTTTTCTTTTTTCTTCAGAATAATGGAACTTGAGTTTTAAAAGCCGTGTTATAAAAAATATTACGTAATTTTTACAAAATACGTTGCAATGGCTCACTCATCTAAATATGCAAGTTATCACACTGGCACTGTAAACTGTGATTATTTAACCGATGGAGAAGAAAGTCAACGAGCCCCTTCTGATCGTACAATGTCAGAATATATGGTTGCCAATGATTGCACAACAATGGTAACTTGGTGCTTTAATTATCATGTATTTTATAATCTCATTATAATTCTCATTTAATTTTACATAGACTAAACCAATGATGCCGGATAGAAAATTGTTACAAGAAAAGTATAAGAGAAGCGTTGGTAGACAATTAGAAAGTGTACACAACAGTCATGATTCTATCATTTCTGAAAGACCTAGGCAAAATTTTCATTCGTTAAATAAAAATGATGTCTCCAGCAATGTGTACGATAATGATTCTGATATGTATGTAACGAGTGCTGCTTACCGCGCTTCTTCAGAATTGAGGTTTGTAGAATATATATCAATATCTTTTCCAACAATGCAATTGATTTTTTAATAATAATTATTTTACTTCTAGTCGAGGATCACAACACAGTTTATCGCCAAGTTCGCGAGTAGGGCACCATAGAGCACCAAGCCACTACAGTTATGGATCAGGAAGATCTGGTATTTCAACAATAAAAACCCATACATCTCGAAAAAACGGATTAGTAGTTGAAACAATGTCAACTCCAAATCCATTTTGCCCTAATACTAAAGGAATCTGCTGTCTTATGCTATTATTGAATCTTGGCCTTATACTTGTGTGTCTGGGATTTGTCATAGTTATACAATTTTTTCAACCAGTCTTTGTTTGGTGAGTTGAATTTTTTTATCAATATAAGATATATTATTTATATTTATTATTATTTTCTTTTTTCTTTAGGATTTTAGGAATTGTTTTTCTAGCATTTGGATTTTTAACTTTAATCGGAAGTCTTGTATACTGTGTACATGTATTTAGAAATGCAAAATATCCTCATGATATTAATCCTGAAGATCTCTATTGGACTCGTTATTGGCAAGGTCATGTTGGCTCAGCTCCCGAAGTTTATTACAAAGCTGAAGAAAAATATCCAGATGATGGATATAGCGAAAGATGCAGTAAATACTCTAATAAATACTGCAACCGACAAAATCAGAGATACTAATCGTTATCACACAATACTTAGACTGACACATTATAGATGCAACTAGTCTTTATGAATGCTTCTGTTAATATTGAAAAAGCAATATCAACCAACATAGATCAACTTATTTCAAATATTTTTAAGATACTAATTTTATGAATAATAAGTACTGATAATAAAGATAAATTATTTCTATTATTTTTTTATACTAAGCAGAGAGATCTAATTTAATTTTATGTACTTAATATCATTATTAATATACTATTATTATATAAATTATATAAAAGTTTTTACATATCATTTATATATGAAATGAATTATTCTCAATTAAATAGATTTATTAAAATTTGTTCAATATGAAACAATAATATTTTATTCAATACATAACTTGAATAATATTTAACCGATGTCACGTCGAAGTCCTGCAGTGAAATCAAACAATTCTTCATTAATAAATTGTCCATTTTTATCAAGTAAAAAATGCGTATAATATCCTTGAACTTTAATTGCTAAATAATGTCCAACACTTTTTCTAGTTGATTTACAAGAAACCTAAAAAAAGTTTGAATTTGGTTCAAATTCAATTATTTGACAAAAATTAAATGACATATACCTGGTTTAGTGGTACAGTTTTTACTAATTCCTTTTTCCATGGGTGATACAATACAAATGTTAATTTTTCTCCACCACTATTTAAAATAATATATTTGACAGATCTTACAGTTAAAATATAAATAAGAAAATAGAACGAAGGTCCTAAAAAAAGAAAAGAGATTAAATTACTTTAATGGTGAACCTAATTTCATAATTACCTAGAATTGCTGCAAAAGTGAAAAACGTTAATCGTATAGAATATTTTTCCAGACTTTCTTTCCATTTATTTTTATCAAATAAATCTGAGAAGGAAATTGTTTCATATACCAAATAAGCTACAAATATCCAACCAAAGAAAAAACTAATTGCCAAATAATGCATTCTTCTAAAATGTTTAGATTTATCAAATTTATATAAAATTACATTATTTTTAACATTGATATTTATATCTAAATTCTTTGATTTACTTTCAGAAGAATAATTTCTACATTTGGTTGTTATTTCTCTTTTAAAAATGTTTTCTCTCATAAACCTGTATCGGAAAAAATTTTTCAAATATTATTTTTGTTATTATTGTTATATTAATATTATTAATAATTTGTATCATTGTTTGTAAGAAAATACTAAAATAATTTGAACAAATAATTATACACTTAACCTTGTCCTTATAAAATTTGGAAAATTTCTATAATTTGAAATGACAGTGTGATAAGAATTAAACTTTAGAAGAAAATGTTTCGTTAAAGGCCTCGCTGTATTAAAAATAGTACTAAACATTTTCATAAAATTAAATACCATAAAATTGCATACAGAATTTATTTTAATTGAATATAGGTTAGGTTAGTGTAATCTATCAGGCTCCATTTCAGTACAAAGCGCATGCGCCAAATTTCATTGACCATTAGAGCGCATGTCTGATCAAGGTTTCAACGTATTTTGAATTTTAACGGTAGAACAAATATCAGTGGTAGTAAAAGTCAAAAATTCAGAATTATGAATCGCCATGCTTCACTCGGACGTAGATCGTCCACAAACCCTGTGAGGGTGTCAATATTCGAGAGAGACGATAAAAATAATGTACGCGTTGACAGCAGAAAAACATTATCCGCAAAACCAAAAACTTCAACCTCAACTGGCGATGGTTCGCAAATTCCTAGGTCGCGTTTTCGGAGTGCCTCAGTCGACCCATCAAACAGGAAATCTAATCTATTAACAACAGGTGAATAAATTTGTAATAAATATATCCCTTTACAGTGATGTTGAAAAATATTTCATATTGATAGGTAAAACACCCCTTCGTGCAACCACTACAACTCCTAGGACACCAATAAGCAATAATGGAGGGTATTTACTGGGTTCTGCAAAATCTTGTACAGATCTCTCAAGTCGTTCTCCTATGGCCAATACATCTTATTGTAACAGTGTTAATAGCATTAGATCTAAGGCACCCCGAAAAGAAAAACGTCCATTGGGAGATAAAATGTATCAAAACCAAATGCTGAACAAAATTGACTCTTATATGGCTTCTATAAAAGCTACAATGTTGAATAGTAATTATAGTTTGAAGCCAATAACATTGATCATGTTTGTTGAAGTTTCAAATCTTTTATTGAAAATTCTTACTTTCAAAGTAACTTTAAATAAAGAAAATTATATAGAAGAGCTCCCTAAAATAGCCAAGAAAATGACATATCCTGGTGTAATATCTAAATCATGGCTAAGGACTGCCAATGCAATGCATTCTTGGCCTTATGTCTTGGGATGGTTGGCATGGTTAGTTGAACTATGCCAAATTAAAGAAATAGCATCTCAAAAGTTTAATTTGGAGAATATATCTTTTACAGGAGCAGATGAACATGAAATTAAAATGAACCAATTGACATTTTTTTTCATTCTGAAATTTTACAATGCATGGAATGATGAAAAATTAGATGAGGAAGCTGCGCTTGTAAATCAATATTTAGAAGAAGTGAATGAAGCGCAAGATGTTACAGAAGAAGATCTTGTTCAAATTCAAAAACAAATTATTGAGGAAGAAAATAAATTGAAATTGGTGGATGCAAAATTGGCAGAATCAACTAAAAAATTAAATGAAATGGAAAAAAAATTACAGTATGCGACTGATAATGAAACAAAATTATTAAATGATATTAAGACTGCAGAAGAATCTACAAAAAAAATGATTATGGAAAAAGAACAGACAAAACCCAAGTGTGATACTCTTAAAGATAGTATAGAAACATTGAAATTTGAATGTGAAGAAGTAATTAATACTGTAAAAAATCAATCCATGTCTGTGAACGAAAGAGATGAAATACAGAAACAATGTGGACACATTATGAATGACATTAAAGAATTTGAAAGTCATCTTGGAGATATAGAGAAAGAACTTTATGCTCTTGATATTAAATCAGCAAAAAATGAGAATAAACTTACTAAGAAGAGTTTGAATTACAACAAAAATTTATTTATGCAGTTGAGTACATTTAATATAAATTATGAAGATTATAGAATGCCGGAAAAGGGTTTAGGCAATAAAGATATTGGAAAAGTTCTGAATGCAAAATTAAATTCAATAAATGAAATGAAAAAGCAATTTATTAAAGAGCTTGATGACTATAGTTCAGCTTCTCAAATTTTTGACAAAAAAAAGGGAGATCTAGAAGATAAATTAAAATATATGCAAATAAAGAGAGATGATTTAATTAAAGAGTATGAAAAGCAAAAATCAGTAGCTAAATCTCATAAAACACAATCTGAGAAACAAGAAGATAAATTAATAACACAAATAAAAAATATTCAGACTGAAATAGAAAAAATGAGAGATACAGTGCCTAATACAGAAGCGGTTACTGCTGATTTAGAGGAGACCAAACAAAAATATGAAGCTGTGAAAACCTGTAAAGATACATCAGAGAAAAAAGCTGAATTATTTTTCACTCAATTCTATAAAATGTTGAGTCACCAGAGAGCAGAATTACAGGAGCATTTTAAATAAAATTGTTGTAACACATTATTTTATATATTTATGATATAATTTTTCATCTATTTTTATCTGTTATTGTATATATTTCAATAAATAATATTTATGTACAACTGAGCGTGGTAAAACTAAATTGTTTTCATTTTTTTCAAATATGCTAATTTGAAGAAATTTAAAATGATCTTAAATCAAATTTAACTACTGAATGTAGATAGCGCCACAAATAACTGTATATAAGTGTGTGTGTGGTATATGTTCACTAGGATGTTTTTATCAAGTTGAAATTTGGCGAGGACGGGCGAAAGTAGTGTTTCCTTAACTTCATCGTATTTAATGAATTTTTTAAGATACCACTATTGTTTATTATTCTTTTGCATTAAAAATGGAAAACACAAGGGTCTTACGCAGAATATGATTATGACATAGCGACAGCAAAAGTGTTGAGTATTATGTCGGAAGTAACGTCTTTCAGATTATAGATGATAAACAATGTACGAGTCAAAATTCGTACTGATAATAAAAGCTCGAAGTAATAATGATACTTCTGATAATATAATTTTATTGATTATAGGTCATGATACTCTGAAGAAGTCGTCATTATTCTTATGTAACAAATAATTGTTTTTGTGCTAAACGTTTGAAGTAGACAAATTTTGACGAAAAGTTTATTCCAAACTTGTACGAAACTCAAAACCATACGATGGCTTGCGAAACATGTTCTGCTAAATTCTCGGTTTTTTTAAGGCGAAAGGTAAATAAAATGACAGTAAGAATCAAATACAAAATACTAAATCCTTATTTGTTCATAGAAACAATGTATAAATTGTGTGAGATATTTTTGTTCAGAGTGTCTGATTAAGAGAATGGATAGGCATTACACTTGTCGTCATTGTGATATTTTATCCCGCAGACCTCTGGCAAGAAGTCAAGTTGTAACAATGAGGGTAAGAGATTTATCTGCATATCTTGATGCAAAGAAAGTATCTATGAAAGGATGTATAGGTATATATCAAATTTCTATATTTATTGAAGTTTTTTTAACGCTGTTCACTCGAATTTCACACTATAGAGAAGGAAGAATTAGTTTCGCTTGTATTATTATATGCAAATGGCCGAGATAATCAAATCAATCAGAATAGAGATGGAATTCAGGAAAACAGACGTCGATTCATGCCAACCAGGTAGTCTCATTAAATTTAAAGTTTTGTTATTCAGGTATTATGAATTTTCTATTATTAATAATAATTTACCTTTAGAATGGAAGTAGATTCATCATCAGACATGTCAACGGCTGCCAGTCAACCTCTCTTCTCAAGTTCGCCAGTAGTTGAAGCACCAATTCAAAATAACGAAAATAGGGAACATGTGTCAAATAATGCAGCTTTTCGCCCTACTACAAGTTACACTTTATGGCAAAGTTCGAGAAATACTAATATACCACCAGAGAGACAAGAAACTTTGGGAGGTAATGTACAAATTGAGGAAGTCTTTGATCTTGATGACACCTTACAAGAAGGCCCTGAACCATTAATAACAGAGCAAGAAGATATTTCTGAATCGGCACCTGTAACTGCAACCTTGGCTGAACCTGCAACATTTGCTGAACCTGCAACATTAACTGAAATACATACGGTAACCAATTTTATTATTAATTTGATTTAGTTGTTTATATACTATTCATTATATTTAATATACTGTGGAATATAATTATTGTTCTATAAACACAGTGGCCAGATAACATTGAACTTTCTGATATAAAACAATTATCAGACTTAGAGCATTTAACAGTTCAACATTTAAAAAAATTGTTAAATACAAATCGTGTGGATTATAGAGGCTGTGTTGAAAAACAGGAATTAGCATGTAAAGTGAAAATTTTATGGCAAGATTATAAAAAAGCACGTGAAGGTATTAAATAATAGACTATTGTCTATTATATATTTTCTATTATTTTATATATAATAGACTATTATATATTTTCAGAAATTGAAAAACTTGATCAAGAAGACTTATGTAAAATTTGTTGGGATGCACCTATAGAGTGTGTCATTTTAGAATGCGGTCATATGGCTTGTTGCATTCATTGTGGAAAACAAATGTCGGAATGTCCAATTTGCAAACAATATGTTGTACGAATTGTACGATTTTTCAAAGCCTGATAAAATATTATATTTATATATTGTAAATTCATTATATTCATTATTGAAGAAACCAAAAGTTTCAATTCACCATGAAAGTAAGAAACAGATTATACTGAATTATAAAAATACTAGAAATCATGTTCTTTTATCCACGATATTCCATATTCGGAATTAATTGAAGTAATTAAATCATATTGAAGTATAATTTTGAAAATTAATGGATATTACACTAATACTGTAAAATTATAAATCCTGTGAAATTTAATTCAATAATCTGAATTAAATTTTCAAATAGTTATTCCTATGGTACATTCCTTTTTATAATTATTGAATGTTATTCGTATAATGTACATATCAATGATAAGTTTTTGTAAAATGATTACTCTATGTAGAAATAAATTATGATGCCATATTTTATAAATTATTTTTTAAATTGACAATACCAAATTTATGTTAATAAAAATATAGTATTGTTTAAAAATATAATTACTTATTTTTTTCTTTATGAGTATGAAATTCATAATTGAATTCTAAATAAAAAACAATACCAGGCAGTATATTTAATTTATTTTAAACATTTATGACTACAACAAAAGTTTTTTAATGTTGATAACAGTAAATTATTATTTGTTCTATAGGAAACAACGTTTTCAAATAAGCATCCACTGCTCTTTAAAATTTATTTTGCATGGTAATAAATAACTTGGAAATGCATTCATGCAGTCTGGTAAGCCGTACTAAATGTTATTGAACTTCAAAATTATACTGTTATGAAACTATACTACTCTCTAAATTACAAAAGTAATTTAAAATTGAATGTCTATGTTTGAATTTCAGTTCTCGCATATTAATTAGTTTGGTTACAATTGAATTTGTTTATATGGATGTAAGATTTACAAGAATGTATGAATTACCAAATTATATTTTTCTATAGTTAAATTTAGAGAATTGAATTAAATTTGTGATATCTTGTTTGAAAATTTTCTATCGTTGAACAGGAGGCATGGGGAATCCAGGAGCGTTGACAGGGGTCATGGGTGTATTTGGACCTAAAAGCACTTGTTTCTGTTGAGTACGTTGCATCTCTTCCATCTGTGCTCTTTCTATCTCAAACGCTAAAGGTGCAAATAGTATTGCAGACGAACTGAAGAACAGCCAAGTGGCTGAGCAAGAAAATGCATATAAACCTAAAATATAAAAAGTCAATAAATTATAGACATTTTTATTCATTTTAGAAAACATATTTGAACTATTAGAAGATACTACACTGAAATTACTAACCTTTCACACATGAATGTAAACATGTTCCTAAATTGTATCCAAAACTCCGAACTTCTTCAGGGAACATTTCCGTGAGCCCTATTAGTCTTTCTGATAAACTTTCATCCTATGAGATAGAAAAAGCAAATTAATATCCACGATATTCGTTTAGTAATTTTAGTATTACATTATGTTTATCTTTTAAAAGACACCACTTTCAATCTAAAATTAAGATAACATATATTCATTACTGCTGAGAGAAAATAGTGACTCAATGTGGAAATTGATAATTCACCAAAAATAAAATAAAACGATAATGTTGTCGTAGGAATGGTAATCTAGAACTAAACATTACATCGAGGCAAGAAAATTTTCTATACCTCCTCGTCATCCGCATCGTCAGGAAGAATAGATTTAACTTCTGGTGATCGTACATCGCTGCTGCCCATGCCGCTGTCTATTTGTTCAATTTCCTCAACCGAAGCCATATACGATGAATTAATGATCAACTTGTGAACGATTTTATTTGTTACTCCGATTGTGCATTTACTGCCTTGGAGTATCAGTACCCTCGTGCGCCGATCGGAGTAGAGCCGATGAACATATATACGCAATCACCACGCGATTCAAAAGTTCATTCAAGTCATGTACCTGTAATCTGTATCGAAATTTGAATGACTGACTCGATGAACTACAGGAAAATAATCGATAACAATTTATCAACATTTTTTGGTTATAATATGTTAGATAATGAGTATAGATATATTTCTATATATTACACAATCATATTATGAATATGAATATAAATTTTATTTTTTATATATTATTACATGTTCAATTGTCTAATAGGAAAAAATATCTGCGAATATCTTTTTGGTGTATATAGAAATTATTCAAAACTTTATTTGTTCATTACAAATCTTTAATAAATTATGAAATATTTGATCTATTTTCAAATAATAAAGTAGCGCGCAGTATCAGTCAATTTAAAAACTAATGGGAACTGGGAAGCAGTACTTTTATCATCATTTCCGATAAGAGGTAAAAGTTCAATTTTTAGAATATCTAGTATTCAGTTTAGTTTAATAGATATCGTTGACAACAAATGTAATTACTGGTTCATATTAAAGACTGTATGTATGTTTTATTGAAAATCTAATATATACGAATCTTCACGACAACTCGTAACTGCAATCAGTGTAATAATCATATAATTTGCTAATCATATAGTTTACTAGCGCGTTCGGCTGCTCAGCAATGCAAGTGGTTTTTCTAATCCTCTTCGGTTTACTATTTTACTGTCTACTCAGTACACTCTACTGTCCAGTATCACTGGACACAAAATCTCTAAGCCACTGGACCGTTAAGGGCCAATACGGCTTGAACTTGATACAATTTCACTGTCGGTAAATCAGGAAATGCAGCAATACAGCCAATATAAAAAAAAAAAAACGGTTTCGAAGCACGCACCCACGCGGTAAGCATTGTTTACTATATTCAAGTCCCAGGCCCTCGGTTGTGACAGCTTGACAGTTTGGAGTTCCATTTTTTTAACTAATTATATCAATCAGATGATTTATATTTTCTCACTTAAAAATTTCTAAACTTAAACACAACAAGGATAATGGAAAAGAACAATTCTTTTAATGGTGCAGAAACACAAGTGGTGGATACTTGGACTGAGGAAGAAAAATATATGCTACTGAGAGGTCTAAGAGAATATGGTTATAAAGATATAGATAAGATTGCAGTTTTACTATCAACAAAATCAAAAGATGATATTGAACAGAAAATGAAAAAACTAATGATTCAAGCTCACATCAGTATAAACGAAGACGTTGTAGAAGAACCAATTAATTTTTGGTTGAAATTATATCCAACTGTGAAAACATCTATTCCTGAAGCTTTACGATACATATCTCATTTTGAGAAACATCCCAGCAGTAAATACAACTTCAAGTATGTATAACTTATACCGTAAATGAAATGACTTTTAAATTTATTACCAATGTTTTATTTAATGTTTCAGGTCAATATATTTAAATTTACATAGAGCAATGCTTGGAAAATCACCAAAAAATTTATGCAAGAATTCAAAAGATTTATTAAGCAAATTGATGACAGAAGAAGTTATTAATAAGCAACGACTTAGCAAGCAACATGTTTTAAATACTGCTAGCCATGAATACGAGTGGAAAGATAAATCTAAATTAAAAGTTTATTCCAACAAGAAAAAACCATTATAAATACAATGTGACCCTTATATTTCTTTTATCGATTTTTAGCTGTTAATTTCATGTTGTTAATTTGTTATTTTATTATTTATGACATGAATAAATATTCTTATTTTTACTGATTATTTTTATTCTTTCATTTCATCAGACTTTTTTTGGTTTATAACTTAAAAAACGAAATACACATACTGAATAAATATCTAATTAATTTAAAATTTTTATACAATCTATGGGACACGCAAGTACCGTGTTCGAAAACCAACCTTGAATGAACCAAAACGTAACTTAGATAACGTATTATAATTCGTCAGCAAGCCACCTCGTGGTGCTAGAATCGATTAGTAGAATTAATGAACAACTAAATGTTAATTTTTTATGACGTATACTTATAATTAAATATGAACAAATTAACTTGAACGATAAAAAATTACCGAGTTGTCATTACAGTATCTTACTATATTATATTTTTGGATGAAAAAACTTCTTCCACAAGCATTTATGTTAGGAATGGCGCCAAGGTGTCGCCATTTTTATGAAACTACAGCACATCGTAAATCGTGAAGGTGTGGGAAGGAGAATAACAGTGAACTACGTATAGCATTGTAAATCATTACAAAAACAACGAAGAAGCAGAAATAATGCATTGTTTGTAAGTAAAACTTTGTTTCGTATTGTTCTCGATTGATCTGTGTAGTTATTTGGCACAAAACGCGGAGCCTATGGCATGGGACTTCCGTTTAATGAACAGGAACAGGAAGTTCCACACAATCCGATATGGCCAAATAAAAACATCCTGTAATGAATAAAATTTCGAAAAATTAATGGGTTTTTGTTTAGCGAATTACGTGATTGTGATAATTTACTGAAGTTTTCGTTTTCTAATTGTATCTTTGAATTTATATTTTGCGACCTACTTTTTGGTTCTATTGCATCAAGGTCGTGCAACAGTGATGTATTGTTTAAAAATGAATGATTTAGAAATTATTTTATTGATACAGAACAGATTGAAACATATATTTTGTATTATGGATCATTTTATTCCAGCATATTCTGAGAAGTTTTATTTTAAGATACAAATATGCAAACTGATAATATATGTGCCAATGATATTGAGAGTCTTGATCCCGACACTCTTATTCCTGTAAGTCTAATATTGTTTTATTCGATATATGGATAGTTCATTTTGACCCTTGTACGGTCATTTTAATGATTCAAATTATAATCCTAAGGTGGAAATATTTCCATGTGATGTATCGCATCGATCTCGATCGCAAGATGCCTTGTCGATAGTAGAATTAGGTAAACAATTACTATTGAGTGCAAAAAATGGTGATACAGATACAGTTAGAGATTTAATGTGTAGAGGAGCACCATTTACAACTGACTGGGTGAGTAATTTAACGCTTCATGATATTTTGTATGTTATCGTGATTGATTATTTAAAAATAGATAAAATTTTTTGTTGCGTAGTTAGGAACTAGCGCCCTACATTTTGCAGCGCAATACAACCATACAGAAACAGCAGAAGTATTACTTCGAGCTGGAATTTCCAGAGATGCTAGAACAAAAGTAGATAGAACCCCACTTCACATGGCAGCATATGAAGGTCATCATGAAATAGCTCAGTTACTACTTAGTTATGGTGCTGATGTTGATAGTAGAGACATGGTAAGAACTTTGATAGAAAGAATATGTAATCACAGATTGTAAATTATTAAATATTTCATGTTTGATTTATAGTTAAAAATGACTCCACTTCATTGGGCTGTTGAAAGAGAACATGTAGAAGTTATGCACATTTTATTAGAATATGGTGCAGACGCTAATGCACTCAGCAAATTTGATAAAACTCCTATTAGTCTTGCCTTAGAGCATGATAGATTAGATTTTGTAGACATTTTACAACAAGAAAGAGATATTATAAGTTTACAGAATCAGGCACAAAATGAAGCAAGTTCTGCTGAACTTGAAGTAGCTACACATAATTTAATACAACTGGAAGCAGAAAGAGATGAAGAAAAATATGAATTACAAGAAGAGGAGCAAGAACATAAACCTGGTTAGTACAGTTTGAATTATCATTCAGTTAGAATTGTTAAATAATAATATTTAACTTTTTTTTAGTGCAAATTGACAGAAAATCAAGAATGGTTTTCCAACAAATTCATGTTTCTCCAACAAATGAAAATGAACATGAAAAGAATATTAAAGAAGTTGAAGACATCATAAATACAAATAGTCTTAATAGTAATAGAAAGAGAAAAGAAATTACAGGGATGAATAAACATTTAAGAATACTCGAAGCTCATGGAATAACAATGATTCCAGTAGATAATGAATCTTCAATTGTAGAAAATGCAATGGAGAGTGGACGAACTGTAGTTTTAACAGGTGAATTATATTCCCACTGTATGAAGTATATCAAATTTAGATAATTCATTTTTTATATAAATGACTTTGCTATAGAAGCTGGAAAATTGGCATTAAATTTAACTAGAGGATCTCAACTTAGTGGAAAACGCCTACAAGTCTCTTCTAGGCGAGGTGGAACTCCAAGAAAAGTGATTGCTATAAGAACAGATCAAATTATTAATCAAAGTACCCCAACAATGTCATCTAGAGCTCCAAATATTTTAAAACGGACTCCCATTGAAAATAAAGGTGGAAAGATATATATTTCGTCAAATGCTGTAACCATACCTACACTCTCACAAACAAAGAATTTCATCCAAACAACAGAGGTATCAATAATATTATTTAAATTACCAAAATATAAAACATATGGTCATCATCTTTTATGTAATTTGAATAACCAATTTTCATTTTATAGAAAAAAGTTTTGCATAGTCCTGCAAAAATATCAGAGCCAATAATTTTTCAATTGAATGATGAAATTGAAGAGGTTACGGAAGAAGATAATGTAGATACGAGCGATGAACCTGTGACGGATATTGCACTTCTGAACAAAAAATTAGCAGAAGCACGAAGAGAAGCAGCTGAATATCGTAAACAATTACAGAAAAAGGAGGAAGAGGCAGAAATTTATAAACAGCAGTTGAAAAATATTGCCTCTCAGAGAATATCTAAATAACCTCTTTCCTTTATTTCCTCTATTTGTATTCGAATATTTATCATAGTCATGATTGGATTCTTTTTTTTCAATATTGTGTGTTTCACATCATCCGCATGTAAAATTTAAATTATTAATACACAATCGTTTTTTAGAATATGTTCTAAACAACTATACCACAATGAAATAAGAACTGTAGGAAGAAGAAATAAATTTTTATACAATTGTCATACATTGTACAGAAATTTAAGAAAAGTTATTATGAGAAAAATATTAATAAGAATTTATTATCTTTAAGAGAAAGATTGCAATAGGATAATTATTCTTATTTGAATTAGATTAAGTTATGAATTTTGTGACATTAAAATTTGTATATGATAATAATGACTTCATACAACGTGTAAAACAATAATGGCCATAATTAAAATACTTTCTGGTATGTTGAACGTGAAAGAAACAATTTAAATTAAGCTTAAATAAAACAGAATGCATTTTTTTTTATTAAATTCTTCAAGTTTATATATATTAACTATTTCTTTACTAAAATTTTGATAACTATATTATATGAATGTTATAATACTGATTTGAAATATTATATAAGTTTATCTGAAAGATTTCTGTACTTGTCCATTTCCAATGTTTTTCTTTCTATGAATTGAAACTATTTTTCAAATCATACAGCAATCAACACTTATGTCATAATTTTCTAAATAGTAATGAAGACGTGAAAAGATTAAATATCGTTTTTTATCACAATTGAATATGAATATCATGTAAAATCATTTTTACTGTAAATACCGTTTTTATATTAAATAATAAAAAGTTTAAAAATCTTATTAATATAAAGAATAGGTCGTAATTCAATTCGTAAAAATTAAAAAAAGATTATTATATAAGTATATATGGTGTATGTATGAATACTTGATACATTAGAAAAATTATCTTATATTATCACTTATTCACCGCGTTAACAATTTCAATTACTCATGGTGGCAGCACCTTACGAAAAATCGAGAAACGATGGAATTTTGAAATTTACTTCCGAATAATTAATTGTCTGAAATAATTTTTTGCACGATGATGCATAGCGTGCTCTACTTAATCCGAAGTAAATGCTTTCGAGTAATCTTCTGATAAGAAAGAAGAGAAATTAATCATTACATTTGGCTACATAATAATGCTTTAGTTGCTAGACGTTTAGAATCTAAATGTAATCTACACGCTTATATGTACAGGTATGGGTAACCGGAGTTTTTAGCTTGTGCGATCGATTGCGATGTCGTAGAATTTCAATGCCATGAAATATCGCCATACGTTTCATATATGAAATATTCATATATTTTTTATTTGTATAACAATAGAAAAATATACAATTTCCTTAACTTTGAATAAAATCAGCAAACGATTCTATAATATATTTTACCGAGCGCAATTCCGAAAGAAACTAATATTTAACTATAGTTGAGTCTCGCTTCAGCGACGAACTTTATTATAGTGAATTTCCGTGATGTATAGAAGACGAATTGTTTTCATTACAGTGAACTTTTAAATTTCTCACTTGATACAAGAACTCGACTGATTTACTGATATAAATTCTTATTGCGTTCATAATTGTTGATTAAAATGTTCGAGAGAAAACAATTGTAAATTATACGCGAAACTATGTGATATGATTTCAGCGAGAAGTTGGTGAACGAGAGAGAGAGAGAGAGAGAGAGAGACAGAGAGAGATGATGAACTAGGAAAAGGGCGGGGGTAGGTAGTTCCATTAGCGGGGGTGGGGACAAGAGCCTTGAAAACCGAAACGTGCTCCGTCGATGCATACGAGATAGGTGATTCTGACAGTTTACGTTCTCCCGCGAAAAATTTTCTCCGCGCGCGTCGGCATTTACGAGAAGGAAAGAGAGAGAGGGAGCGAGAGAGAGAGTCCATGCTTTGCAGTGCGTTTGCGCGCGCGCGAGCGCGATAACCTCGCCAGTTGACAAACATGCTCTTTTACACCATCGAAAAATTTACAAGCAGATAAAAATGAGAGAGGAGTAAAAGAGACACGGGGAAAGAAATAAGAGTACACTATACGTACTCGTACGTACACGCATAAGATTTTCGAAACGGGAAGGAAGGAGCGCAGGTATCGAGAGACCAAAAGTTGAGAACCGCTTTATATCCGATGTGTTTCGTAGCCCGGACTCGCAAAGGCGACGTGTGTCCAGTAGTTGGTGGTGCGAGGGGGGTCGTACATTCAGTTGTGGTGCCGCTGTCGCTAGTGTTCATTCTGTCTTTCTCGCATACACGAACTTCTACGTAGTAGACGTCGTGGAAATCGCAAATCGCGAGTCAATCGCTTTTTTTTTCTTTTTTAACACTCGATGGATCGTATCGTGGACATTGACGTGTTCCGCGAATTCCGTTGTAAATCATCGAAGGTGCGCGTAAGCAACGGTCAGTGTTGCGCTCTATAGTGAAGTGTACACACGAATACACGTACATAAATATATGTACATTTTGCAAGTTCACAGAGTGTGGCGGTAAGCCGGAGTAGTATAAGAAGGAAGAGGAGGGGAGAGCGCGAGGGAAACGCTCTCCACGTTGACATTGGGTATGAGTGTGGTGTGTCGAGGTGTATGTGTTCCCTCCCTCTTTCTCTACTCGCGCCTAAATCGTGTGCGCGGCGGGTGTGAACGATAGACGAGCGCGCATAGTGCGCGATAGGTATATTACGAACGGTATATGAAGGATAGAGAGAGAAAGAGAGAGTGGCGGAGCGTGTGTGCGATAACAAAGTGCGGAAAGTGCGTGGTGGCGTCCGAAAGTCACGTACAATCGGCGTCCTTCGGTGGTGCGCGCTTTACACGGGAAAAAAAACATTTCGTTTTTTTTATACACGCTCATTCGACGAGAGGGTTAGTTTCGGTGGTGCGAACGAAACGGCGCGTACCGTATAAACTCGTTTACAGTGAACTATACCGATACCGATGGTCGCAGCGACTCTCAGAATCGGCCAATGGGATTTAACGAATTCGCAATAGCGAGGAAAATTCGTACAACCGAGGATATCAGTTGCAAGGAGAACTCGAGAGAGGAGAGTTAGCATGAGTCGTGAGGCCGCCTAACGTAGTATATCTTCGCCTAGCGGCGAGAGAGAGCGACGTTGTTAGGGCTCTCTCTCCCCCTTCCCTGTTCCTTCACTCGCTCTCTTTCTCTCCTACGGAGCGCGAAACGAGCGAGCAAGTCGAGCCGAGAAGCGCCGCGGCGGAAAAATGGCGTCCGATAACGAAGCCTCTTGCGCGAGTGACCCAAATTTCGCGGTTATATGTTCGTTCCTCGAGTGTTTCGGCAAGTCCTGCGGTATCGTTTATCCAGACATCGCGCGTCTGCAGGAGATGCTTGAGGATACGCAGGAAGGTGAGTGCGTTGCGCGTGCAGTGTGTGTTTTGTGCGTGTGTGTTGCGAGAGACGGGTAGACAGACAGAGAGAGAATGATCGACCCGCCCCCGCGCGCTATACCCCAACCACTGGCGCGTGCTATTTGCTTTTCCCTCCTCGCGAGCCGTCGAATATCGTTATTAATTTTTGTTTACGTGGGGATGCTGGGCTTCTCGATAATGCCGATTTGATTTTTCCATCTCGGATCAAAATGTCCTCCGGCCCTCGACAGTCGGCGTCTATTCGTAGACACGGATTCCCCGAATCTTTATCGCGGCTTCTTTTCGCAACGAGCCGTTTTCTTCCCTTTTGCGAATTTGACCGCTCGATTGAGCCGAGTGTAAGTGAGTTCGCCGCAACCGCGCGTATTGACAGATAAATTTCATTTGTTTCTTGTTGTTATTTTGTCCTGTGCTGCCACCTCCCTTGTTGTCAGTGGTCGGTTACACGTGATTGCGTGAAATAATCGAATTTTAATTACTCATAACCAAGTGTAGTTATTATTTTTTGACTTTTCGATCATCGGTTTTGTTTAAAACAACGTTGTGGTTAATGATATTATATCTTTTTATTATTACGACGAATTTTAAAATGCGTTATCGAGAGTTGTACCTTTTTTATATTAATGTTTTTGGTTTGGTTTCTCATGTATGAAATGTTTTTTATTTCAGTGCCACAGCCATTAATAGATTTACATATAAAATTATTGCGTAAAACTCGCAAAACTGTGTGTCCAGAGAAGTGGGAACGTGCGTTAGTTAAGTTTGGTCATACGTATTCTAATCAAGATGGATGGGAGCTTGAAAGATTTGGTTACAAAAAGGCTCGCATTGCTGTTAAATTACGTTTACTCAAAGTATGTATATGTCTTAAATTAATTTCTTTTTTATTCTAGTAGAACTATCCCTAATTATGAATATTGTTAATTTACAGGTATTACTGGAAGCACAGTTTGATTTGAATCAAAAATTCAAAAATGAAGTAAACAAATTAGCAGCAAACCAATTAAGAGTAGAACCATTAGGGAGGGATAAATCCGGATTAGCTTATTGGTGTCAACTTGACGAAGAGTGTAATATTAGAGTTTACAGAGAAGATATAGATGAAGAAAATTGGGAATTAGTAGCGAAGTGAGTATATTCAAGTTTACATAATAGTAAATAATAACAAAATCATTAATTTTTCAATTCTTTGTTTAACAGAGATAGAGAACAAGTTGTAGAACTTATAAATACTCTGACCAATGGAGAAGCTGGTCCTATACCAGTAAACGAAGATAGTAATAGTTTAGAAATATCGGAAAAGCCTATTACAGACACTGGACAAGTGACAACATCGCCAAGTATCGAAGATGATCTTCCTGCGAACGAAAATGGACCTGTTGCAGAAAATCAAAGTGAAAAAGAGTTTCCAAAGAATGAAAATGAAAACTCTGAAAGCGAACAGAAGGAGAATATTAGAGAATCTAATATTATAAACGATATGGAGGACGGTTTGTCTAATGACGACAATTCCAAAGAGAATATCAAAAATTCTCAAGAAATTCCTCATCAGAATTTAGTATCGACCAAATTTAATGGAAAAATTGAGGATGTGGAAAAGCATTCTTCCTCTGAATTATCCGCAGATTCAGAAAATGTCGCTAAACACAAACTAGATACGATATCAAAGTCTATCGAATCGAATAAAATTCCAGAAATAATTAAAGAGAGCGTTAAGAAAGTCGACGACGTTGAACCAGCGTCTGTAAAGTCGATCGAGACACCAGTGATAACAACGTCACCACTAAAACTAGTAAATATCGCCGATGTGAAACAGAGCCAAGAAGTCAAGAGTAACGACCCAAAATCAACAATTATTTCATCCTACCCCGTAACGAAGAAACCAACGGTCATAGAAGAAAGTGCCGATCCAGTGATGAAGTCTTTGGAAAAATTATCTAGTAAAAATAACATGTCTTACACTACAGTCGATCCCATAATCGGACATACAAAAATGTCCATTAAACCGATCGATCAATTAGCTGCGAATCTCGTTAGGATACAATCGGAGAAACTGGAGAAACCATCAGGACCAAAATCGTTAGAGAAAATAGCCGAGAGCCTAGCCCGATCCGGTAGTATAGTCGCCAACACGATAACGAACGGCGAAGACGAGAGATTGCCGCAGGATTATTGTTCTAGAAATCAAAACGACAAGCCAGCCGGCAGAGTGCACCGGGGTATGGACCTCTCGACCTCCCCGCGCGGCTGGGAGAACTTGGAGCAGAGCAAGCCGGTCGACTTCTCGGGTGTGGACCTTTCTAGTCGAAAATTTGCTAAGACCGTGGACCTGCCTTCCCCCGGTTACAGATCTCAGGAGTTTCAGCATCGCGAGATGGATCTCAGTACGAAGAAAGCACCGAGCAAGGAGGTCATCGCGGACGTCCCGTACGACGCGCGCACCGTCATGATGAGGAACCAAGCGATGGTGGCGGATCTTAGCAAGCGACAGTTGCCGTTCACCGCTTACGAGATGTCGGCGCCTCCCTACCACAATTCGCCTAGGTTGGCCAAGGAGGAGCACAGATTGCCAGGCTACTCGATCCTCCCCGATCCGAGTAAACTGGCTGCTTTGAGGATGGCTGGCAGCTCTGTGAAACGACCCCTGGAGGACGTGGAGCAGCAGGAGATGTTGAAGAGAATGCGGAGCGACGTGACGATCAGAGGAGTCGACAAGCGACCGATGATGTCGGCCAATTGGCGGGACGAAGTCGGCGAGGCGATCGAGGAACCAACGATGGTCATTCAGGGCGAAGGCTCAGGCAGCGAGTGCGACGCCGTGAATCCCATCGTTGGCGAATCGATCGAGGAGCCAACGATATTTTTTTACGGAGAGGGCTCGGGGGTCGACAACGACACGGGCAATCCAGGCGACGAGGCAGGCAAGGACGAGTCGAAAACCGAAGACTCGCCCAGCAAAATTCATACAGAGGACAGCCTCATGAACGACGTCAGCCCCGTCAAACTCAACCGGAACTTTCCTCAGAGTAGTTTAGTTAACGATGGTTGTCAGAATGTCGGCACGCCGGAGAAGCCGAAATTCAAGCCTACGCTGGGCGTGCAGATAATCCCGAAGAGCACCGGCGGTACAGTCAAGAGGCTTTCTAGATGGGACGTCGGGAAACCCGATGAGAAACTCGAATGCGACAGCAGTGTCATATCAAACGAAAAAGACATATCAGAGGTGACGGGTGTAAACGATCATCAGGAGGAGAGCAGTCGTGTGCACGATAGCGAATTGTCGGAATCGAAAGTCGAGTCGAATTCGTTTCCAGAGGAGAACGTTATGAATTCGGAATCTGCTATGGTCGAGCTGATGCAGTGCGATTCGTCAGTATCGTCGTGTCAGGCGGATACGTCGAACGCGCTAGAAAGCGATGTAGGAGATTTTTCTACGAGTTTATCAAACGCCACCAAAACGATCGACGAACCCTCGCATCCCGACAAGTCGAAATCCCAAACCGACGACGACTACAAATCCGTGGACTCGCCGCCTAGATTTTTTTTTGGCCCCAATTGTGTATCGTATATGCCTAAACCCGACGAGCAAGAGAAAGTCAGCGAGCCTGTAGAGAACAAGGTGGACACGTTGCAGTACGAGTGCGTGTCGTCCACGAAGTCGGCTGACAGTACGGCATGCCAGCGGGACAATTTTAACAAAACTCAGACTAACAACAACTCTCTGAAAATTTCTTCCCTCAGTCCAGAATCCAGCATTTCGGAATCCAAAGTGGACGAGAAGGAAGCGGAGAGTGACGAGAAAGAAACTCCTACGCATAATTTACATGACGATAAATCGGAAGAGAAACCAAATTCCTTTCCCAGTCTGCACTCGAATTTTCATTTGAGCGATGTTACGAAAAAGGACGTCCAGGAATCCAGCGATAGCAGTGAAAAATTTTCAGATGTCGGTAATCCCTTCAATGAGAATATTTTGGAAATCGCTCAATCGGAGTCGACCAGCGTATTGAGTAGTTGCATCGATGAGAAACCATCGGAATTTAACCCTATTGAGTCGAGTAATGAGCCAGGTATGTACATATTACACTGAGAACAAAATGATTTCAAATAAACCAACATAAAAATGCACATTTCAGTTCGAAATTTTGTTCTTGGTGTATTATAAATTTTTTCCATATTCAATTCACTGAAAAATTATAATATTTCAGAAAACACGGATGACAGTTCGGTACATCTCCAGAGCACAGACCTGTCGTGTACCAACGATAATGAAAAAACTTCGGAGTCAATGGAACTCAGCCTGAGCAGCGAGGAGGATTCGAAAGTAGTTAAAGAAGTTAAACAGAATGTGGACAACAATCTTGCTTCCAATTCCAGTTCGCTTTGCGAGGTACCG
Organism: Goniozus legneri; assembly: GCA_003055095.1. Taxonomy (NCBI): domain Eukaryota; kingdom Metazoa; phylum Arthropoda; class Insecta; order Hymenoptera; family Bethylidae; genus Goniozus; species Goniozus legneri. The sequence continues at coordinate 32,164 of NCVS01000956.1, read as the reverse complement.
ACCGAGAACAAGATCAATGTACAAAGCGAAGTTAATTCCGGTAATCAAAATGGAGCTGCAGTTGATCAAGAAGTTGATACTTCTGTTGTACACCAAGTTAGCAGCGGTTCGCCGAAGTTCGAAATGGACAAAAACGAATGTGTGGATTCTACGATGGATCACGAAAGTAAACAGGAGAGTAAAAGTTCGACGGATCTACCGATTCAAAATGATTTATCGGTGGAAACCGATACAGAAAAACGCGAAGCTGTCAGCTCGGACGCTGACTCGATGTCTGTAAATTACGACAAGAGCAGCGAGAGGATAGATTCGTTATCCGATTTGGGAATTCAAGACGAAGGCTCGGGTGATTCTACAGAACCAAAGGATATTAATTTAAGAGATGCGTGCGATAAAGAAGCTGTTCTCGAAGATAATATGGATGTCGATTGCACAGAGAGCGCGGACGTTGCGATTTCTTCCTCGATTCAGGATTTCGGTAAGGACGAGTCGGTTCCTCTGGTTACCAGTTCCGCGGAATTTTGTCCAATGGAGGTAAAGTCGTCAAAAGATGAGAGTGAAGCAATGGAGGTTGACAATGACGAAAGTGCTTCGCTCGTTGAACCTGCTGCAGTTACAGATTCTCGTGTATCAGAATTATCAGCGCCTAATGATATTAATATTACAGAAGATACGGCACTACCTGGTTTAGTACAAACTTTGAACAAGTCTCATGACGATGAACCGAATGAAAAGAATCTGTCTGTCGAACAAGGTCCAGAAGAAGAGAAAGAAATTGAAGACTCAGTAGAATCTAATAAACTTAATGAATCTGAACCCGATAATGCAAATGTTATTTCAACAGCAGACGAACCTGAAGTTGAAAAAGATCAGGCAGTTGGTGAAGTCTCGACTCAAAAAACGTTACCTGAATCTTTGAACATCTCTGAAAATATGGATACCACCGAAGAAGTGAAGGAAGATTTGAAAACCGAAGATTCTGCCAACAACGAAAGTTCAAAAACAGAAGATTTTGACAATAGCGAAGATTCGAAAATACAAGATCATGTTGTTAGCACAGAGTGTAATGAAATTTCGCATTCAACGAAAGAAATGACTGACGAACAACCTGAAGAGTTCTCAAATGCGATTTCCGAGAGCATGAACGAACCTGAACATACTGTGATACCATGTAACGCTGTAAAAGTTAACGATGATGTCACAGTAAGTGAAAATACAACAATTAGCGAACTTGAGAAAGACTCACAACAAGAAACTGAAGCGAATGTCAAACCATCATTGGTGGCTAATTATGGTAGTGAGGAATCTACTGATTCTCACGGTAGTGACGATGTTTTCGTGACTAACGCGCATAATTCTGAATCGAAGAAGGAATTACCAGAAGAAGAAAAACCTATTGAAGAACCAATTGTAACCGATGTCAGTGAACCACAAACTGATGTCAAAATGATATCTGAGAATTCAATTGGTGAACACAACACAGAAGAATTAAATGCTGATATTAACGAAATCAAAGAAAATGATCTGAAAAACTTGACCATAAACAATACAGCTGATGAGAAGATGGAATGCAACGATTTACATCATGAAGTCAGTGAAGAAATTAGTGCCCCAATGGATGCACCTCATCAGAAAGACGATATCGACCTATGTGAAACTTCGTTAACGCCAAAAATCAATACGTTAGAAGCCTCGATAGAACCTCCAAGAAAAATTGATATTAGCGAAGAACCCATCAGACACTATGGAACTAACAATAAAGATTACATGAAGAGTCACATAAGTAATTTGAATTCTTTTGTTGAGAGTACATTCAAAAAGGCTGAATCCGAAGAGAGAGTAATGTCACAGACTAATGCGATAAATAACGAAGAATTCAATTTGGAAGAAAATCTTAATGTACAAGAAAATGCAATTAAGGTGCAAACGACGAAAGTCTCAGAGAAAGAGCAGTTTGATGTATTAGAAAATGTAGAAACGGAAACGCCTGTTTATTCGGCGGATATTTCGTCAGAATTGAATGCAAAGAAATTTTTAACCGAAGAACTTCCAATTAAACAATCTGAGAAATCAGAAGATTTATCTCAAATCGAATCTCATACAGAAAACAAATTAGATTTGAAAACTTCCGAGGAAATTAATGCTGAGCCAGTTAAACCTTTCACTGAGATTGTTAACAAACTTGATATTTTATCACCGAAATTAGAAGGTGAGAACGTAGAAAAAGTAACAATAAACAAGACTGTTGATGATGATTATGTTAATCGCGTTAATTCCACCTTCGACAACGAGCCTAAGGTCAAGGTGGAGGACTGTAAACCGAGTGAAGTTATTGTTAATGAATGTTATAGCAGTGCCTCTACAATAAAAGACACTCCAGTTAGTCCCAGTGTACTTGATAACTTCAACGAACCGTATATCGTAAAAGATGAATTGAAAAACAAGAGTGAAATACACGAATCAATCGTCAAGCCAATTTTAAAACCGGATTTAGCTCACATTCCCTCAATTGATGAAAAAAGCGAGAAATCTGTAATTTTGGAAGACAAACAAGAATTAATAACTGATGTTCAGGAGCCTACCATCGAAAATTTAACGAACGAAATTTTTGAAAAACCTGTTGAAGAAGTTAAACCAGAAATTCAGCCAGAAGTTCTTCCTGAGAATATAGAATGTACCGAAAAGAAGAAAGAAAATCTCGATGACGTGTTTTCCGACGACTCGATGGGTGCTGACAACGAAGACATGTTCTGCGCACCTCAAGACGATATGGAAGTCGACGAAGACCCCAAGGACATCCTGAGAGACGTAAGCGAGGCTGTCAGCTCGGAGGGCACTAAAATCGAAATGCACGTGCAACCGGTGATCGAACCAGCTTATGAAGGCTGGAAGATGGAAGACACCGAAGCCCCTAAGATCTCCCGTAAAAGAAGAAACAGCGAGCAAGACGTTAATTCGGACGATCAGGATGATCAGGAAGGTAACGACGAATCCAGCAGTAAACGTTTAAAACTTCGTGGCAAACGTTCACCGGATTTGCAACTGCGGAAATCGGTTGAAGAGAGCAGAGAAGCTGCTTTGAGCTCGGACGACGAAGCCAAAGAAGAAATATCTGAAGTGACTGCAGGAACGGAAGAGAAAGTTGGCACGGAGGAAGGACAGCAAACGGCAAAACGTAGGGATAGAAAATCGAAAGGTAGACGAAGAAGAAGACGAGGCCATAAAAAATCGAAGCCCAAAACTATGGGAAGCGATGCTCCTGTCGATGGCTTGCCTTCTGATATTCCTGCCGAAGGTGGGGTTGCACCTTCGGATGGAACAGCTCAGGTGCAACAGAAGAAACGCAAGAAACGTAAGTTGGGATTCATGTTAATAATTAATAATTTTAATACATTAAATACATTATATTTATTATATAAATATTTTTAGGTAAAATGGTGCTGGGTCTAGAAATTGGCAGAGATATAGAAACTGAGGCTCCTGCCGCGGAAGGGGCAGATGAAGCTCCAGTGAGACAATCGAGGAGAATAGCACAGTTGAAGATCAAAGAGGAAGCCGACAGAAGAAGAATCGAAGAGGAAACGCTAAACGAATTGAAAGAGAAGAAAGAAAGCGCCGAAAAGAAGAAGAAGAAGAAATCTAAGCCCGATAGCGATGAAGATGTTGTTATGAAAGACATCGATAGAGAGAGCCAATCAAAAAAGAAACGGAGGAAGAAGAAGAAGCAGATGGCAAAGTTCAACGAATCGCAGCCGTGGCAGAGTTCTTCTGGTTCCGACTCGGAGGATGACGACGAGAACGAAGAAGAAGAGGAAGAAGAAGAAATCGAAAGCGAAGGTTCCTTATCGTTTAAGAGCGACCACGAGTTCTCACCTGAGAGCGACTTAGAGAAAGACCTAGCTGAGGAACCCGCGAGGAGGGCCAGGACTGCGCAAAAATCGCAGAGCGACGTCGAGGAAGCCGACGACGAGTACGCCTGTCAGAAGTGCGGCAAAGCGGATCATCCAGAATGGATTTTACTGTGCGACTCTTGCGACAAGGGATGGCATTGCTCTTGCCTTCGACCCGCGCTTATGTTGATACCAGAGGGCGACTGGTTTTGCCCACCGTGTCAGCACAACACGCTGGTGCTGAAACTGCGAGACAGTTTAAAAACGTACGATCAATTGACGAAACGTCACGAGAACGAACTTCTTCGCAAGAAGCGACTCGCGTTTGTAGGAATAAGCTTGGACAATGTCATTCAGAAGAACGAGGCCGAGCAGTCTGAAAAGGAGTCGAGTGAAGAAGACGATGATGGTACGGACAACGATCAGAGTCACGAAGACGACGATGATGACGAGGACGATGATGACGACGACGAGTCGTCATCCTCGTCATCGGAGTCTGGATCTGGCAGTAGCAGCAGCGAAGAAAGCGAGCCGGTCTATCAACTGCGCGAGAGACGCTGTGCGAACACCTACAAATTCAACGAGTACGACGACATGATCAACGCTGCGATTCAAGACGAAGTCGAAGCAGTCCAGGGTGCTGGAAATCAAGGCAGAGGTAAGGACATCGCAACGATCGTCAACGCTGAAAAAGAGGAGGCTCAGGCAGAAGCATTGAAGATGCAAGAAATGGAGGAAGAGAAAGAAGAAATCGATAAGAAGTCCAAAAAAGACAGCGATGAAGATTATAAAATCGATAAGGACGAGGAAATGATGGACGAAGAAGACGAGCCTCAGAGATTGGCGGCTAGGAGGTTGTTGGCTCGTAAAAAACATCGTAAATTGAACAGTCTCGATATAAGTAGCGAGGATGATCCCGAAAGCGACGAAGATTTCAAGGGCACGAGTTCTGAAGAGGAGGAAGACTTTGACGATCATATTTCGTCTTCCGAGGAGAGCAGTATTGACAATAGAAGGCGTGGTAGGAAAGGAGACTCTCGGCCAGTGAGACGTTCCACTAGAGCGAGAATGACTCGATACGATAATGATTTTAGTAAGTTCTCAATGAGTGTTCGTTTATTCATAGATTGACAAACTTTATTAAAAAATAATTCTTTTATTTTTTAGTTAATGATGACAGTGAGGAAAGCGATCCTCCGAAAAGGAAGAAATTATGGGGCGAGTCTGATAGCGAAGACAGCGATAATTCGTGGGGTAGGAGAAAGAAGAGGTAAATTTTATTGCAGTAATGTTAGCTTCATATTATTAAACTGAGTTTAATGTATGAAAATTATTTTAGGAGTAGAGCAACGTCCAATTCGAGATCGCGGACAGTTTCGAAACCCAAATCGAAAAAGAAAAAAAAGAGGAAACGTATAATTGAAAATCAGTCTTCTGATAATCAAAGCGAGAACGAGGAGGAAGCAGCGCCAGTGTTTGTACCAGAATATGCGCCTCAGAATATAGAACCAGCACCAGTTCCAGTGCCAATAGTTACCGTTATTAACACTGGTGTAGACGGAACTATTGCGGAACCAATTTTACCGGAAACGGCAGAAATACCCGATGAAACTCTACTAAATGACATACCTGAGACGATCGATAGCATCGTCCAGCCAGTGCCTATCCTCGAACCTCAACTGACAACCGAGAGCGTCATTTTACCACCGGTCGAACAACAGCCAGAATTTGTTGAAAGAAAGAAAAAAGTGAGTATAATAAATATTTCTTTTTTAAGAAATTCTGTACTAATATTTTATTGTGGTTAAAATTAGGACGTTGTGCCAAAACCGAAAAAGATACGTCGAAAAATTATTTATGGCGGTCTTCCCGATGAAAATCGTAAGAACGAGGAAGACGAAATACTTAGCAGACGAACTCGAGGACGCAAGATCAATTATCAAGAAGTAGTAGCTTCAGATAGCGAAGAGGTATACGAATGAAATTTAATATAATTAGTGATTTCGTAAATATACTTATTAACACGAAAACAATTTTAGGAATTGAAAAAAGCTCTAAGACGTACTGGAGACAGTGAAGAAGAGTTTGTTGTACACGATGGAGAAGAATTTAATGAAGATGTCGAAAAAGACAGCGATTCAGGTATTGTCATATATATTCAACAATGTAGTGTTTAAAGGAGCCCAATAATAATGTTAAACTGATTTTAGGCGATGATGAATATAGTCCTAAGAAAGACGGTCCAAAATTCAAAAATAAATCACCAAAATACAAGAAATTAAAGAAAACACCTGGAGCTAAACGGAAAAGCTTTGAAGACGACGGCACGCCAAAACAGCGAAAGAAACCAGGACCAAAGCCAGGCAGTAAAAATAAACCACGTACGTTCAAAAAATTCATATTATAAAAAAATCAACCGACAGAAAAATTAATTAATTTTCGTTTGCAGGGAATCCGTTAGGAGACCTAGCGACGGACAGTTTCTCCGAGAATATGGGACTCTCCGTTGCGAGTTCGCTCACCGATCCCGCCTCTCTGACTGGTTTAGGTTCGGGAGAATTAGCCGAATTGGACGACGAGCAGCTGGAACAAATGATGATGGAAGACGAAGAGTATGGACGACGACAACTCGAACTCGCAGCGATCGAGATAGCTAAGAAGAAGAAGAAGGAAGAACGAGAAGCGAAGAAGATGGAAAAGGCGCGTCAGAAGGCGTTGGAGATATTAGCCGCCGAGCAGCAGAGCAATATGAATGCGGCGGACGACGGTGAAGTACCAAAGAAGAAGAAACGTGGTCGTAAGAGCAAAGCTGAGATTCTCGCGGAGCAGATGAGAAGAGACGGAGCATCGGGCTTGAGTCATCCCGGTATAATGCCAACGACGATGCCAGACATGACAGCTGGCCTGACTCCTGGATTGAACCCGACCATACCCAACATCATGGCAGTGGAAACTGACCGGACACCGATGGAGGGGCAAATGCCGCTCATAACCGGGCCCGATGGTCAGCTCTTCAATCCCGACGGGAGCCCGGTGAAGCCGAAGAGACGTGGACGCGGTAAGGGTAAGAAAACGTTGGCCTTGGAGGCGGCGCGAGCGGCTGAAGCAGCCGCGAAAGCTGCCGCAGAAGCTGGCCTACTCGGCCTAGGCACAGACTCGAACTCGGACTTGAAAGGAGACATACCTAACGTTCTGCCAACTCCAGGAAGCAGTACGTCAGGATCGGCTCCGTCTACGCCACCTGCTATGGCTCAGGGACCACCAGCGACTCAGCCAAACTCCCAACAAGTCTACTCTCCCATCATACCCGGGCAGCAGTCTTCCGTGATAACGAGGATGCTACAGTCGCAGCCAGTGGCAAGTAGTCCGCAGTCTTTCTCCGCTGCTGCAGCTGCGATGGGTCACAAATATTTTGGAGCTCCCAACGCTCCACCTCCAGCCACGCAGATGATGCCCGGACCGCGCACAGCCTACGACCTACAACGTGGCAGGATCCCAGGGGCGTACAGGCAACCTGGCCAGTCACCCCTGCCGCCACATTTTGCCGCTGTGAGGTCGGGCACGCCACCGATGCGTATGCGAGTACCAGGACCTGGCATGTATCACACAGCTCATCATCCGATGGACCCCTCGCCCTCTGGCGGTGGTCCAATCGCGATAAGCAGTCGCGATCGTAGCTCTCCTCTTGGACCAGCCCCAGCCATGATCCCTCCAGCTGCTGGCAGCCCGCTGGCCAAGGGTGGCCCTACGCCACCCCCACCCCCCTACATCAGAAGCGGACCACAAATGAGCAGGTTCGCGGACAACCCCATGGGCCCCAGACATCAAATCCCACCATTCACGAACGCCTCGGCGGTGGTGAATCACGGAATTCAGCAACCGTCGCCTCCACCGAATCGAGCGTCCGGCAATTTTTCACCCTACCATCCACCCCCACCGCCCAACTACCACTACGGTGCCTACCCGCCTCCGCCACCAATGTCAACAGCTGACGACGCCGCGGCTTATCAGAGCTCGCCGTATCCCCCAGCCGAGCATTTCACCGCGCCAGCAACCGACACGCCGACGATACAAGCGCCGGCACCTTCTCAGCAATCGGTCGCGCCTCAGACGGCGCCCCCCACGCCCCAGCAGCAACCTCAGCCTCAGCAACAACCGACGGCTCATCCCAACGAGCCACCAGGTGCTGTGGTTTACAAGCAACACGACGAAGAGGGTACCGGGGAGTTCGGTGGTCTCGTATCGTACTTTAGCAGCCAACGCGAGGACGATCTCGATTCGTAGCATGAGTGAGGACTTAGCCAATTCGAGGAATTCATTGAAGCGTTACATTAAGAGAAACGGGGCGTATTTTTCTGTTTTTGCGAATTCTTAATGAGACTTTTGCTCAAGAGCTGGCCGCGAGTTCGACAAGAAACGAATTTTTATCGGTAATATATAAAGTTTGGGCATTGATAATGTTTAAAATTCGGTTTTATTAGATTATTAGGACGAGGATTGTAGTAGGGGTAGTTATTTAGACTCGTCTTCCTGTTCGAGCTCTTGAACAAACAGTCAATGTGTATATATATATATCAATAATGCACTTCCGAATGCGACGAGAGATGCCATCAAGAACCAAATTCATGATTGGCCAAGTGTGACGCATGTGAGAATCGACTAATAATCGTGGAGCCTATTTTTTAAGAATTGTAAGCTTTTTGTAATTAGTTTCGGGTTTTGAATTGAATTTATATATGATATAAAAATGAATATACGATTATGCGAAATGAATAAGAAGAAAAACGTTGTTGGGCGAAAGGATGATGAGATCTGACCAGAGTTTTACCTATGACACAAGTGCTTCGCTCGAAAGCTACTCATCCGCGTTTACTTTTGAATCCACTTATGATGATTTTGTGACATCCTTTCCCAAATAACGTGTTTGCATCGAGAGAGTTCGGTCTTAAGTATAAAATGATGAAGTAAATGAAATATTATTAACAAATTCGGACAAAACGCCGCTGTTACATGTATATATGTAAATACAATAAGTCCTTTAGAATATATTACATGTATTATATACACAGTCACGAAGATAACTATAAAACAATTTAGTGCAAAGGGCACAAATGTAATATTTAAATTAAATCGAAAGGAATGGCATCTGATTATAATAAATTAACAAATGGTGTGAAGACTATTACTATAATTATTTATAAAGAAAAGATTAAGAATTTATTATAGGCAGTATATTGTATTTTACGAAATTTTTCTTGATAATTATACCAGAAAATCATTAAATATAGTTATTAATCATTGGAGAACAGGAGGCTGCTAACTATATCTAAGAAAGTGAGAGAGAGATTTTTAAGCCGATCGCTGTAAGTGTAATTAGGGAGGGGAAAATAATGCAGATATTTCTATTATGTCCTTCCGTGCAATGAACTACATATTTATAAATGTAAACATGCAATATGATTGGTATGATAATATATAAATATATAATTATTGGCACGTGCAAACCATAAATACAAAATGAAATTTTTATCGCGAATCAGAATGTATTCTGATTCTATAAAAAATCAAACGAGTCTGTTGGTGTATTTTCCTTATTTCTAATTGAATCAGAAAAAAGGTAACTATGTAATTTAATGATGTATAACAAAATAAAACTAAAATGTTTCTAAGAAATGGAAAGTTTCATTAAAAGAAGTTATCGCTAGCTCGAATTGAAATAGCAGTTAGGTTGTTTGTATAGTGCAGCTTGGAAAAATTTAATTTTCGTAGATGTATTTTTCATGATATATGGTTTGAAAAAGAAAAACGGAAATTTGTATAAAGAGAAATTCGAAACCTGTTTAAATATGAAAATTACATGTATACTAAAAGAGAAATTTCGAATGGAATTGATTTTGTAGTGGTTCACTGAACAGATACAGTTACCTAATTGAGATGTTTAATCATGATGTAATTTCATTTGTATATGCGTTGTTTAGCGTCAGCCTCCTGATCTTCGATCGTTTTGTGGGTCGACAATTGGTCCGCTGCAGCCAACATCATGTATCTGTTTAGTTATCACAAAAATACATGCATACCTAATATAAATAGAAGCTATATAAATAAAGATATTATATTATCTTAGGATTAGCTGCTTGGGATAGTTTCCTTTACTTCAAACGTTGATTGAAAGAAATGAAACATTTCTACACATACATCATATAACGTAATAGAGGGTTTATTACCGCTAATTTTGTTATTTTTTACATCTATAAAAAAAAAATGTATTTTGATTGTATGCGATTCGATGTACAATCTGTCGTCTTCTTTAGACTCGGAAATATTACGTCTTCGGACCATTCGTTTTCAAGAATACGATTCAAGGAAAAAAACCACTTCGATTGCTTTGAACGGTTGATTCCCCATTTCTTCTGACAATTCCTTATTAAATCAGTGGATAAGAACGAAATTCATTTAAATAATAAAGATAAGAAATAAAGCATACAAAGCGTTTATTGTTGTACTTTTTGCATGACTGCATTTAAAATTCATAAATGTTATGATTAAAATTAAATTCTTATGAAACTCATAAAATGTGTGTAATTATTATGATAGTGGAATGGAAAGACATAATTTTTAGCAAGGACGATTGAAAATAATCACGCACTTTGTTTTATATTGTTTGCATTTAAAAAAAAAAGAGTAAAACTTCCTTGAAACGCAAACTGACGAAACGTCTTTCTGAGACAATAGCAAATATGGTGCAGTTTAGCTTTTGTTTTGGTAAAGGTCTAGACCAAATACGATTATTATATTACATGTTGTAGTCTAAATACAAAACATTTTGTAATAAAATTCAATATATTAAAATAACAGTGTCGAGCGTTTTCTTTCAAATCATGATAGGTCTATACATACCTTTTGAACTTGTTTTATATAGACAATATATATTTATAAAGTTATAGAGAATTTTTCTAAAAGGAGACCAACTGCTGAATCACTTTGAAAACTGGAAATAATTGGTGAGATTGAATAAACGAAAATTCAAAAAAATTCTAATCGAATCATTGAACCCTGCATCCCTTTTACACCAAACTTTTCAATAAATCAATTAATTACGAAAACTTAGAAATGGCTAATTTAATTTTGTGAATAACAATGAAGCACGTTCGAACAATACAGAGTAATCTGTATTTAAAATGTTACAGCATGCTGTTATTTGATACGTATTTTGTGGTCGTATAATGATAGCATCGTCAAGTGCAGTCTGCGCATACAAAACGGAATAAAACCGTTAAAACAGTGATTCGCTCATTATAAGCTACGCTTTCAAAAATTGTAAATAATGGAGATTTTGAATAAGCTGGAACAAATTGACGAGAGGTACCTTGGCTAGTCATAGTCAATTTATGGTTGCGAAATGAATATTCTGCTATTGAGTGCTTGATTTTGTTTGAAAACCACTGAGTTGCTTTTGACATCTGAGCTTTTGTTATTCTTTACATCCTGGAGCTGATTTGAATTTTAATTATGTTATTCAAATATATGGACAATTGGAAGCATGCTATAACGAGGAATACATTTTATTTTTGTAAACCTTTAGCATTATTACATAAGTCGACCACCTTACAAAAAAATTAAAAATAGTACATTTTTATTTTGAGGTTATGACTTATAAGCTCTTTGTTATTGAATCTTTCTATATTTTCTGTAAGTTTCATATCGTATCTACTAATGATTTTTATTAACTTTATCATTAATCTCTACAGCGAAGAAGAAAATGGGGATGAAAATGTTGGCATAATTTCAGAAGAAACTGAGATGGCAGATTGCGAAGCTGATGTGGGAGCTATCTCTGAAGATGATAACATTCAGTATCACTTATGCGAAGTTAACAGAAATGATACCGTAGCTTATCAAGTTGTTCAAGTGAATGAGAATCAACTTGACGAGTCAGATATTTCATTAGAAAATTCTTCAAACAGAGCGGTTCAAGTTTTAACATCTCCTATCAATGGTCAGTTTTATATACTCAGCGAGGGGACTGAAGTAATTACAGATGACCCATTGAAAATTACAACACCTTGTGTCACTAAGCTACAAATAAGTCCAACCGATAATCCCACTGGTGGGTTGAAGAAACGTGATGAAAAGCGAAGAGTAACTCACAATGAGGTAGAGAGACGTAGGAGAGATAAAATTAACAATTGGATCTCAAAGTTAGGAAAACTTCTACCTGATGTTGTAATGACTAGTAAAGGAGAAAGAAAAATTAATTACGAATTACAAGTGAGTTTCAATAATTCTTGAGTACAGTTTGGAAATAAATATTTTAATTATCTCAAAATTTTATTTAAAATTTTTATTTTCAGAGTAAAAGTGAAATTTTATCAAGAGCTTGTAATTACATAAACGACTTGAAAAAAACTAAAGAAAGTTTAGCAACGAGTTTGGATGAAAATGCAAAATTATTAGAAGAAACCAAAACTCTACATCAGCTTGTTAATCAGTTAAAAAAAGAAAACACAGAATTGAAAGAGCGAATATCAAAAGAATCATTGCCATATGACCTAAATTCTTAATTGTTATATAATTAAATATGTAATATTAATTTTTTATTATTTTTATATGTACAAGCTGCCATTTGTTTCAAAAACGAATTTTTACTGGAAGTGCAATAAGGAATTATTTGATATTTATAAAATGTTTATTTACACATATTTAACTCAATATATAGATGTATCTTGGAAACAATTGTATAATTATAGTATAACTTCAACTGTACATATTGTAAACAATAAGTATTTGTAACATGATTAATTGATTGAAAAGTAATTAATTATAAAATAATTAAATTAAATGTACAAATATACAAATTACTTTACTATTCAATTCATAATTCTGTTTTGATAAAAAGTTACACATCAATTAATTTCGAACTACTTATTATCTACGCTGTATCGAATTTTCTATTAACTGTACCATTCCTACGTTATTTACAGTCATAAACATGTTTATATATTTACACTAAATATAATACTATTCTTATATATTGTTTTCTTCATTAGATTATTAGTAATATGTGCAGCTGCAACACAAAAAAATCATAATTTCTGTGAAAAATATGCGCACATAACTATTTTAATAAATTTGAGAAATTCGTGCGTAACGGTTTGTAATATCATTACTTGCTAAAAGTATTATTGCTTTAAAGCACAATATTATCTAATTGTCTAAATACCTTTTTTTATCATTCAATACTTTTGACTGTAATTAATATTTTATTGGACATGCCAAAGTGATTCCATACATTTCAAACCATGTTATTACCAATGTCGTTCACATGCTGCAACATATTTCATCAAGAAGGTATAAAAAATTTTATGACGCATGATATGGCTGTTCGGTAAGTATAAATTTCGTATGTATCAATAATTAGTTGAATTAAACTTAGCGATTAAGAAACATCAATCCATACACATGCTCAATATTATCACTTTAATAATTACGTTAAATGTGAAATGTTTCCCGCTTATGTGATTAATTGTATCTTCTCATATATAATTTTACGTCCACTTTGCCGAAAAGTTTTATTTGAATCCACAAGTTCTTTCTATAAAAATAACTCTTGAAAGAGTTTTGGGTCGAACAACAGAGAGTTACATTTCTTAATCTGAACATCGACGAATTAATAATTTCTGTACAATTCGTAGGAATATTGAAACTTTCCTTCATTATTATATTGTCTTCGTCATTTATTTAACAATTGAAATATTGGAATATAAATAATAAATTGATTTGCCTGTTTACTGCGTTTAAAAATATCTGTCACTTTACGCATCTCTGCTTGTAGAAATTATTTAAGTATACATTATGAGTGTTTAAGTTCAATATTCGTTAAAAATGATCAAATAATTTGAACAAATTTTCAGGTAGTCAGATCATTGGCAGTGATAAAGACTTTCAATTTCAACGAAGATCCATCGTTAAAATGCCAAATTTCGCAATCATCGATAAAACGAAAAGTGATAATTTGAAAAGTGATAAGTGAAATTTTCGATGCACGAACAAACAAAAATTTATATGAGAATATTTGTGAATGTATCGAGTGAAATTGCATTACTTTAATAATAATACTGTCATTTTACGGTAGCGTGTAAACACTTGGCCCATTAAATTCACCCTTTAATTCGTCACGTTGTTATTTAAACTATAAACTTAAATTTACGATTACAGATTCCGACATAACGTAATGCAATAGTTAGGCAGTTAGGAGTAATATTACATTACTATTCTTGTGCGATTCAGTTTATTTTTTTTTCCTTTTTGCGAGTAATTTACTTCAATGTTTCATAAATATTTATCGACCACTGTCAGTCTTTGTAACGATCAAACCAGATGGTCCTTTTTTCTATTATCGTAAAATTATTTTCCTCTCTCTGAATATGTGTTGAACAGTTGCTTGATTAACACTAGCGTTCATTAGCATTGTTATCATTAGTCCATGTTCAAAGTGACTAGTACTTTCCCTTTAGTGTTTTGAGACGCACTGTTGACTTTATATATTTGCTAACTAATGTTAAATATTTTTTATCCCAACAAATAAACTCGCTCCGTCGACGTGCCAATCGACTTCTTGCAAAACTAAATTTCCTCAACGCTACGCAATGACTTTTCACGTTCCATTCGATCAACAATTAGTGTTTCAACACGTATGTTTTGCGAATTAAGTACTTCGTTTCATATCGAATCCGTCTATCAAAAGCTCGTAAATCGCAATTTAATAATCTACCAGTTTTTCGCAATAAGTTTCACATACATTCATATATAATATATAGTATATAATATATAGTATATGTTCGCGAATTATTTATTAAAAGGTGCAAACTATTATTATTCGTTTAAACCTTCGTGCCGTATACGCGACCAGCGCTAATATATCGTAGCACTTCGAGCAACCAACGTGCGAACGTTCGACTTAGCTTGACGCTTAACAACCATCGTTACCGTGGTAAATCATTCGAAAAACGCTCGTTTTACAATTCGTTCGCATCGATCAACAACGCAATAATTAACATCTCACAAGTCGATATACGACACAAAGGGTGGCCTGGCTCAGGAGGGCTGGAGCCGAGCGTTCTTCTTATTGCTCCCGAAGGTAAACCACGTGCCGACTTTGCGTCCTAACGAGTTGGTCGTACCATGGCTCACCATTGTTGGCACATCGTACAGTGGCTCACGTTTGTAAGTTTTGTCTGAAATTAGAGGAGAAATATTAATAACAAATTTCAAAATCATATTATATATAAATTCATTCTTATTTTTATTTTTCAACTTTGGATTTAAATATACTATTAAAAACAATTAAAAGGAGACACTTGTCAGATTCATACAATCATAATTCGACTAAGAATTATTGAATCGAACTGAGCAGATGGCCATTTTAAAGAGGAAGATTCAAATTTTTAAATGATTATTTCATCGATTAGATTTGATCATTTTTAGCAGAAATATAATCATTTAAAAATGATAGCTGTCCTCTTAATTCTTTTGAGCGGTATATTATAAAAATTTAAACCACTTAATATTAAAATATACGACATAGTTGATAATAGATAACAAGATTATGTACTTCGATGTTTAATCGGAGGTCTGTTACGTTGCCTGCGCGCAGCTAGCCTGGCGAGATGCCGAGCAGCAGCTGGAAACTCGAGTCCGTCGTTTCTGTCCTGAGCGACTAGCCTACGTTCCTCTGCCATGGCTTCCAACCATCGACGTTTCTCCTCGGCTGTACGACAGCAGAACAGCAGCCATTTATCCCGTACGCAACTGTACACCTTGAGGCAGTGTCGAACGGTCACGCCCAATTGATGATCTACGAAAGGGAAAAGTATCGTTAAACGAGATTCCCATTAATCGTAATTGCGTTACGCGATAATCGATAGGAGAAATCAATTCCTTACCTTTGCCGTCGGGAACGTCGATGACTTCACTCGTGTCGAGATATATGCGGCCCTTGTAGACGTAGGTATTCCGCTTTAGGATATCCTTTTTGCAATAAACGAGCTGGTGGTCGAACAGGAAGAGAGTGATGTTGTTCGTCCACATGCCTGTGGTCACGCGAATAGCGTCGCCGTGGTAGATCAACTGAGACGACACTTCTATGAGGTCCTCGCCCTGTTGAAGATTTTATAATGAATAAAACTCAAAAAAATTAAGGAGACTCTCATTTCAAATGAAAAAAAATCGAGATGAAAGAGAGATTCAAATTTTAGAATTTGTTTGATTCAAATATTTTTAACTGAGATACAGCATATAATTTATGTTTATAAATTATTAAAATTCTGTGCTCTGTGAGAGATTTAAAAATGTAGAATATCGTTTTAAATTAAATGCTCGTTACCTCCCAGCCTTCGACTCTTAATTGCCAAGAAGCGAGCTTCTCGAGGCTCTCCATGCGTCTCTTCCTCTCGTTTATCAGCACAGCGACACCGCGCATAGCCTCGAGGGCTTCCTGTATTTTGTGATAATCGGGATGGTCCGGTTTCGTGTACTTGAGCAGCTCGGCTAGCTGCAGCGGGTACTTGCATATTCGTTGTACGGGAGTTAGCAGGTAACCGTCGAGCGGGATCTCAATGAGGCCGCGCATCAGCCGGCACGCCTCGAAGAACTTGCTGTATCTATTGTGCTGATAGAGCTCTTGCAGAGTCGCGGTTGCCATTGGATGACTGTTGCAGTACTCCGAGTACATACGGAAGCCAGATCTCTGTAATGACGTCATTTTTGTTAAAAAAACAATTTTTCGCCAATTTTTTTTAAGTACTTCATCAAAACAAAGCTTAGATAGTTAAACTAAATGTATATATTATATTTTATTAATAATTGCTACATAATAATTTTATTATTATAATATTTATTAATTTAATTTAACAATCTAATGAGCTTTGTTTCAATAATAATATTGTATTATAAATTGAATAACTAGCTTATGAAAGTGATTTTCCTTACACAAAAATATTCTTTTTTTTTTTATTTTTACTAACGTGTTTGAGGAAGATCTCGCCGACGCAGCTGTTGTGAGGAGCGCTCCAGTCGATGCGCGACTCGAGGTCCTTGAGGAACTCCGATTGAAAGTCCAACAACTCCTCCAAGTTGATAAAAATCGTCTCGATTTGCTCCTCGTTGAACATGTCCGTGCGCCGGCGGCACTCGGCGATGTAGCCCTCGGCGACGTCGCGCAGAACTTTGACGAAGTCCCGCTCGGTGTGGACGAGCTCGCGAACGACGCTCGTTCTCACTTGCTCGTTCGAGAGCAGCGATATGCTGGCGCGTCTGCGTAGCTGAACATTCCCGGCGTGGCCCGAGGCCATCGCTGCTAAGCAATCCTCGACCGTGTCTTCTTGACTCACCCGTAACTGCGTCAATAAGAACAATATTCGTTAGTCAATCTTGGAACGAATCAGCAATATCGCTGAAAATATTTGTTAGTTATCTCGGAACAATTCAGCAATATCACTGAAGATTGCGGGGAATATTCATTGTTAATCTTAGAACAATTCAGCAGCATTGCTGAAAATGTTCGCAATCGTTTCCAGCAATTCAGCAATGTTGCTGAAAATTGCTGCCACAAAAAAGCGAAATTTCAACCGATTTAAAAGGGAAATTATTTAATATCGTAGAAAAAAAATAAAAAAAAATCGTCGATTCGTCATTACAGTGCTCACCCGAACGAACGCAGCGGGGAACCAGCCGTGCTCGCCCCGGCAACAGCCCCACCACCAGTCCCTGTCGAAGGTGTCCATGACGTCGATCACGTCGCCGGCTCGGAAAGCCAACTCCTCGGGCTCGATGGCCACGTGATCCCAGACAGCCTCAGCGAGGATCGCGACCTCCTCGTCCATCGTCTGCTCGAAGGACTTCTTGCGGTCCGTCAAGGACGCGATGGACGATTCAGAATCGGACATCATCTCGTCGTCCGAGGTGCCGGCCCTGCCGTCCTGCTCGTCCTCGGACAGCACGTTGCCACCGGGTATGCGATTTCCTAACAAAAATTGTACATTATTATTCTCTCGGAACGTTCCATTTTGAGCTACTCGTTCGATTCAATTCACTAAGTAAAAAATTCTTGAAATTCTCGTTTACTTTCACGATATTGTGTGAACGATATTGCGAACAAAAGCGAAATGTATTTTCTCGAGTTGTTTCACGGAATATCGAGGATTAAGGAGATATCTAGGAGAATGAAAATCCTTATATCCTCTCCGTTCCTTTACCATTTGTGAAATGTTAAGGTGTTTCGGATTGCACGTAGCACGCAATATGATATATAT
>NCVS01000956.1:0-13919 GCA_003055095.1 Goniozus legneri | reverse complement strand
ATATATATATATATCATATTGTATATATATATACACATTTCCCCCATTTTCTCGCATTATACGTAGAATCGCTGCTCACAGTATACTTGTACATTATTTTTTAATGTTCCTCTCACGCTATGCCAGCTTGGAAAGAATCGTAAGCGTTTTAATGCGGAGGGAAGAAAAGAAGGATCGTTCATAATGAAAAGGCACAAGAACGTAAAACGACGTTACAACGAAAGACTTCATAACCCACGGGCACAAAGGCGGTATTCGTATAATAAAAATATCATTTCGATTGTATTACTGGTGTGTCTGTGTCTGTGTGTGGATAGTGCATTCGTGTGTTGGCAACTGACGTGTACGTCTTTCAACAAGGTATTACTTACGAGGGGCGCATGCCATTTATCAATGTACTCAAGATAGACGTGGCAGAGTTATATATACAGGTAGAGTGTGCATCGCAGTCGCCAATATAGTAGGGATCGCTACCGATCGATCGTCCAGTCGGAAATTGTTATAGAAACAATTTAATACTCTGCTCTTAAAAATTTTGAATTGAAAAAAATTGAGCTTTAAGTAGTTTTATAGACTGAGAAAAAAAAATTGAATTAAATATGCAACCACACACTGCCATGAATTGTAAACATTGGCAGTATATGAATTAACATATTTTTTCAGTGCGTTCTAATTTTTCAAGAGAATTTCCAAACAAGACTCACGATCATCTACGTTCGAAATGTAACGAAAGAAGTAACAAATATTAGAATCGTTGCGTGTCCTTACCTACTACTTGCGAACGCATTAACGGCGAGAGCTGATTGATACCCAGCGGCTGGCTGTGAGAACGTCTCAGATTTGTCCTAGAACTCCTCCCTTTCGCGTTACTGCAGCGGAAAGAAGACAAAGCTCTCGTTAGTCGACGAGCGTACAACAAACGGTGGATTCGGGGTTTCAACAAGCGTGTGTGTACGTATAAGCTCGAAACAACATTCAGCAACGAATTACAATAGGTATGTTATATATAATATATACACACGACAAGATATAATATAGATTACGCGTTGCAGACCAACTTTACAAGGATATATAATACAGTATATAAAAGTAATTTATAGGTATTGAGGTTTTTGTACATAATACCCGTCTACCTACCACTAGTCTCCCTCGATTTACTGGAAAAGTTTCGAACAAATAATATAAATTTCGCCAAGGCTTATTTTCGTTGTTTTGGTATTTGTTTTTCTTTTTTTGGTGGATTTATTGATGATTGTTCATGAATTATGCAATATAGGAGAACGCTAACTCGATCTTTGAGCGTACCGAGTGATCGGTTTGAGTCCACGAATTGATCGTCGCGCTTGTGAGACGTTTTGAGTTTCAAAAAGTTACAAACTATGTCGAACGATTATTTTGACAGGCGCGAGAGCGTAACCACTTTTCGATTCAACTGAAATTCTTCGTAACTTCTTCGCGGATAAATATTTGTTCTTACGCCATTTTCAACCATTGTCTTGGTTATAACAAGGAGATAATTCTTTTTAATACCCCGTTAACGCAGAAAATGTTTAATCCCCCGCTAAGCATCTCTCGTCATCCCACGAAATCCTCGCTAATTCCTTCTAACGCGAGCCTACCAATTTCGTACTTCTTACCGTAAATCGCCCAAAATAAGACGTTTAAAATATTTAATTGACTGTAATCTGAATTTAAACGTGTCAATTTTAAATGTTTCTACTAGAAGATCCATATTTCTATCAATTTTATTGACTGATTTAGTAGTAAAATTGAAATATTGACCATAAGGCGAATAAAATATTTCATTGATTCAAATTTGAATATGTTAATTTTAAAATATTTCTACCAGAAGCCCCATATTTGAATTATTTTATCGACAGAAATATCATATATTATTTCACTGAAATATTTAGTAGTACCGAAATATGGATCTCTCGCTAGAAATATCAAAATGTAACAATCGAACTCGCGGTTACGCTGAGACGCGTGCCAGTTAACTCGAAGAAATGAAATTCAAAAAGATAGATGACGGCGGGGTGTGGGGAGGCTGGAAAACGTCGAATATCCCAACGCACCTTCTGAGCGTAACGATGTCGTGGGAGGAGTGACGCGGACTGAGCCGCGGCGGCCTCGTCTTTATCGGCGACGGTGTCGACAGCATCCGCCTGTAGTTGTGAGCGTGACTGTATCCCGACCTCGCGTCCCACTGCAGCAGCCGCTGTCCACCCAGGTCGCTGTTGGTGCGCCGGACGTGATGGTACTTCGCCGCCCGGCTCTGGAGATCGGCCTGCGAAAACGCCAAGGCGTATTTAGAATTCACCGTTAGGACGGGGCCCGTTTTAAAAAGGCCCATTCGTCGCGCATTCTTCTCTAGCGATTTTTTCACACGCGACGCACACCTCGACCAGCAACGTCGTAAAATTGCTCGCACGAGTTGCCACTCGGAGAAATTTTTAGTTGCAATAGTAATATGTACTCAATATATTTTTAGTCGAATTCACTGAATAACAATAATAGTAATATGTACTCAAAATAGGGGACACTTGTCATTTTCAAAAGGCTGTTATCATTAAAAATTATCGAATCGAATCGATTAGATGATCATTTTAAGGCTCAAGATTTAAAATGATCACCTTATTGTTTAATTTGATCATTTTTAGCTGGAATATAGCCATTTTAAAATACCTGTCCACTTAAGTTTTTGAGTACTGGAGTCTAATTATTCGTTTTTAATTTAGTAACTTAGCAGTTCGGAATTTGGTTTTTCGAATTTTTCCTTCGAGCTCGAGTGTTATTGTTGAGGTCAGGAAAGGATAACAGCTAGCACGTGTTGTATTTAAAGTCACGTATGTTGCACCAACGGAACGAACTGCTTCGAGACACATTTTTTAACCGTATAATGGCTTATTTTGTAATTATCGGGTTAAAATTCAATTAAAAATTTGGTTCAGTCGAGTAAAGACATCAAGACAATTCGAGGTCTAAAAAATAAACTGAAATTATTTTCGCGCAATATCGAGGCGTGACAAATTGTTTTAACGTACCATTCGAAATCGAGAATTCTTATTTTGCAAACGCGGAGTGTCGTGACGAAACTGTGACGTCACAGTGTATTGAAATTGCAATCGTTTGGAGAATCGCGAGCCGATATCGAGACGTGTAGATAGTCGAAAGAGGGCTTGTTTCAGGACACGCGTAACGTACGCGCGATAAGCTCACAACGGCATTGTGAATCCTTATTGTTATCGAGTCCAATAATTCACATTGTCGATTTAACTTTATGTCTCTTTTCTCTTCAAAATTCGTTACTGTTAAAAAAATTCTCAACTAGAGAATGTGAAATCGAATTTTCATTCCACAATTCTACGTTAATTCTTATACAATTGAAATTTAAATTTTTCATGTTCAGGAGTCACAATAATCAATACAATTTTTGGTTATTTGTACATGAATGTTAGTATGTGTTTTTTATGAAATGTAAAGATTTCATACTAACATTCAACGTTTTAATAAAACTCGTATAATAAAATTTCAGACATTTTCTCAGAATTAAAAATTATCGATCATTGTGACTCCTGAATATTTTTAACAGAGTATTTCATCTGCAATCGCTAGAACAGTCCCTTTTGTCGCTCGTGTTTTGTTTTTACCTTGAATTTGTCGATCAGTATCTGGTTGATGAGCTCGGACTGGGGCCGCGATTTGTCGGCTACTCGCCTTCGCATTGCCGGCGGGCTGTCGGTGTCATCTTGTACGTCCGTGTCGTGGGATTCGGAGCTGTCTCCACCTCCCATCGCGCCACCTCCGTTGCCCCCAGTCGACACTCCACCAGATACCATCTACGAGAGAGAGAGAGAGAGCAACCAATAGCGCACACACCCAGAGAGACACCGATGCATTTTATGTACCTTTCGCGATAAACCACGGAACTCGCGGCTCCGATAAGAACGCATTGTAATACTTTCTTTTGTTTGTACATATTGGACGTCCCTGAAAACCCGTCACTCCTTCGAGGAGTTGCTGAATATACTCGATTTTCGAAAGTGAAAAACTGAGTTTCAATTTTGAAATAAATTTTTTTTTTTTAAATGAATTGTGAAAGAAACATTTGTATGTGACGTCGCAATTTTAATTAAAAACCAAATTTTTGAGATTCCTAATATGTACATTGTTTCGAGAAAGGAAAATTCAAAACCAGTTGGAAAATCCTTGGAAAATTCTCAAATTACCTCGATTTGTATGCCGCTGTCTCCGCTGTTGCATTTGGCGTTCCGAGCGGCTTTGTTGTTCTTCTTTCTCTCTTTGCTGCTCCGCCAGACCAGCGGGCCGAACCTGCAAGAGCGAGGAGTTTGAGATTTTCCGAGAAAAATGGATTAAGGAAAGAGCAGAAAGTCCAAGTGGCTCACCGGAACTTCTGATCGGCCACGACCGGGTCCTCTTTGTGTTGGGAGGACTGGTCGGTGTTCGAGGAGGGGGCACTCGAGTGGTCCCTCTCGTCCTCGTCGTCGTGATGCTGCTGCTGTTGCTGGGAGCAATTCTCGTTGTCGTCCTGCTGGCACTCGCCCTCGGCGCTGTCCTTGCTGCCGGTTTTCTTGTGGAACCTCAGCGAGAAGCTCTTGCGAAATTTCTGGAGAACGCTCTCCTGAGGATTCGGCGGACGTTGCTGGGGCTGGGCAGCAATCGTTGGTCCAGCTTGGGCCGGACTGGGCTGCATCGCGACGCTGGCCTCCTGAAGACGAGGGTGGCCCACCAGGGGGATGCTCGCCTCGACGAGGGGATGCTCGGTCGTCGATCGATTCCCGCCATTCTCTTCCTCGTCACCTGACCAACGTCGACTGAAAATTCAAAATTAAATTAATTCTCGGAATATCGATACAGGCTTCTTACACTGAGAAAAACAAGAACCAATTAAATATGCTAGTTGAGTGGTATAAAATGTTTTGAGTGTTTTGCTTGATTGTGTCATTCGACACTTTTTCTCAGAGTACTTTCAGAGTACTTTCAGAGTACTTCAGAGTACTTTTGACCAGAGTGTTCTACTAAAAATTAGAATAGGAAGTAAGTCGCGTGTGCTTGGATTTGAATACAATATGAAAACGTTGCAACGACATAACAGTAATAATTCGAGTCGTATGGGACGATCGCGGAATTAAATATTCAATTCGGGACGATAATTCCGGTTTGTACGCGGAGGGTAACGTCCGTCGTAAGTCGTTTCGAGTCGTTAAATCGAGTTTGAGCGTCGCTCCCCATAGGCCGGATAGGACATCGAGTACGTGAGTTTCGATTCTCGGTGGAATTTTCACGGAGCGATAAAAGAGCGAGGAAACGGTCCCTCCTGGCGTAGCCGAGAAACGCGAAGACACGCGACGTTCCGGGCGATTTTTACGATCCCAACGAAAACCGTAATGGATGAGCTCCGTTTTTTTTTCTCCTAAGAAACTCGTCGATAGAAATCGATTCGGAACGGCCGATAGGGGAATCCAGAAAAAGTTGAGCTGACGCCCACAAAAAAATATGAATTTATATAAAAATCACCTGATCTGTCGTTGCTGTATTGCTGTTATTGCTTAGAGCTCGATAAAATTTGAATAATCAAAGGAATTGAAATTTTGGATAACTTTCTCGCAAGTATTTACAAGACCCGGGTAGTATATGTATAACACTAGTGTAGTCAACCTTTTTCTGTTTTCTCTTTGTGAGGGTTGGGAAAAGGTTCAACAACTGTGGTAGAGTTATAGATATAGTACTCGGGTCCTGCGGGTACTTGCGAGAAAGTTTTTCAAAATCTTATTTTCTTCAATTAGTAAAATTGAGTTTCAAGCAACATAAATACAGTAGTCGCAGACCAGCTGATTCAAATGTAAGCATATTTTAAAACACTTTTAGAAACGATTCTTGAAAATGTTGCACACAAATAAACCAGGAAAATCGGTTTTCCTGTCGTGAATCAAAAAATCAAATTTAACAACGAAAACCGCGTAAATTCTTCAGAACCTACCACATCCTAAGAATTGGTTCCTCCAGCTTGAAGCTATCTACAAATCCGTCACAAAATCTCAACGAACATTTGTCTACGCGAACAACACACTCCACACCGAATGCACATGATCCACCTAAACTTCACCAAGTACGACACAGTAATCCAAGCTGAATAATTAATCTCCTCGATAGAGCAAACTGGCTTATCTCGAACGGAAAACGGTCGATTCCACGACAACTTTCAAAACGAACGGACCGAATGAAAAGCCAGTAGGGCTTCGCTCGGACTATAGAATTCGAATTTCGGTTGGGACCGGTCCCTCCTCTTCTTCGTATCCCCCCCACTCCGAGAATCGTCGATCGAGAGAGTGGAACCTGGCAGGAAGTGCATTGGACGGCGACCCGCCGGCGACTGGTGAGTCCCGTATGGGACTCGAGCGCTCGTCTACATCTCTCTCTCTCTCTCTCTCTCTCTCTCTCTCTCTAGCACGCTCTCTCCCTGGCAGCTCTTCCGAGAACGAATTTCGAGGGTACCGCTCAGGTATACAGACGGGCGAGGGTTGCCGGGGCCTTTCTTCCATCTCTCTCCCCAACGTCATACGCTGCACTCGTTCCTCTTCCCTGACGGATTGCCCGTGCCATAGGCGTGAAACCGAACGAGAGGAATCCCAACTCCCTCTACTCGCTAACGTCGATTCGTACCATTTACGGGATCGCGCGCGGCAAATTGCGACCGATCAAAACAAGAGGGCATAATGGAACTGTTTGACCTGCCCTCGGAAAAATTTATCGGTTTCTTTTTGTTATTTCTGAGACTAGATTCACAGACTGAGCCAGTTTTATTAATTTACGGTTTTCTTTTGTATTGGTTCACACTGAAAACAAAATTTAGTGGAACGTACTTAATATTTGTATAACGTTGAAATAAGTAAATCTGGTCAAATATTTGTTTGAATTACAGATACTACTTCTCCAAGTAACAATTCATTTTATCATTTCATTTGA
Source organism: Goniozus legneri (assembly GCA_003055095.1). Classification (NCBI taxonomy): domain Eukaryota; kingdom Metazoa; phylum Arthropoda; class Insecta; order Hymenoptera; family Bethylidae; genus Goniozus; species Goniozus legneri. The sequence goes on along the minus strand of NCVS01000956.1, from coordinate 6,932 downwards.
ATTGAAACAATTTTTGTGAAAATAGCTGTGTAAAAGTGTTCGTAAATTGTTAATAATGACTAATAATATTTGAAATATTATGTTCTACTATTATTTGTTTGTTTTATTAATTGTTGTTAACATTTGTTTGACATATACGAATAAATCAAACAAATATTTATTTTCAGTGCAGTTAATTCGACTAATTTACAGTTTATTAGATAAAATAAAATTAGCGGATTTTTTGAGGGCAGAGAAGAGAATCGAGAATCAATTTTTCGACGAGGGGGCTCCTGGTTGATTTTTTGTCTCTCTCTCTCTCTCCCTCTCTCGTCTCACTGTTCGTCTTTTTCGGTGCAGTTGGTCGACAGAATCGTGGCTGGGGTTGCAGCGGTCATCTACAAAGGACTCGGGCCATTGTCGCGCTCGTACAGAGCGGCCCCTTCGATCGTTTGCGTTTTCAACCTGACTACCTTTTTTTTTCTCGTCATTCTTCTCTTTACATATCTCGAAGATCTTCCACGTAAATCGAGCTCGTCCCGGGATCGGGACCTCCCCGTGTTCTTGCCCAGCGGGTATGCACGAGTCGCGCGCATCGGGGACTCGATTTTCGCCGCGAGACGAAGCGGCCACTTTGCGGAATCCGAGCCACGCGCGCGATTTTACGGCCAGTTCGGGAATTCTTACTCGAGCTATGTGCGTGAACGTACAGCAAGTATTTACGTTACGGATTTTACGCCGGCGAGAGTTATTCGAAAAATGTTTCGTACACGGGACACATTTCGTTGAAATTTACGAATTGAATTTCGGTGCGAGATATTGACACTAGAAAAAAATATCGAGCCGATTAAATGTGCAATCGTATACTGGTGAGAGAACATTTTGTTGAGTGGAATGAAAATCTTGAGTAAAAAATTTATTTAATAGTTCTGTCAGACTGAAAGTCTAAAAATATCTTGGCAGTATATTCAATTGGTTCTACAAAAATTTTTTTCTTAGTGTACCTATTTTCACGGTAAAAAAAAAAAAAAAATAGGTACAAAAGATGCTGAATATACTCGATTTCTATTCAAATTGTTAACACTAGATTTACGAACATTCTTACGTTTTAATTTGAAACAATAACGAAATCATAAATTTCTTTTCAGAAAAGGGAAAAAATACATATTTGCATGAAATACGTGTTAATAAAATCAAAAAAATTGGCTCAATCTGTAAATCTAATGTTAAAGTTGTTTAAACCAACGTTGTATACAACTTTTCCCAAAAAGAGTGATGCCGAGTTCTTATGGGGGAATGTCCCTTTTTTGGGCAGTGTGAAATTTGTAGTCGATAGTGGTATCAAATTAAAGGTCTCGCAGAGCTAATTATAATTATTTAAATTAAAATGTGATCCGGTTGATATTTGTGGTGTGGAAGTCGATTTTTTTTTACTAGAATTCAATTTTGAAAGTCGTATGGAGTAGATATGAAATTATTTATTAACGAGTTATAATTAACGCAATGCAATATGCCGAAGACTCTCATTTGGAACTTGGAAATTGTTTCTGTGTCCGAATGAGAGGTACCAGATGATTGTCATACAATGACTGCAACAACCAACTGTCCGTGATCCTACTTCACACGTGCAGTAATATCGAACAATTGGTTAGCGATTAGATTTTGATAGATCCGCCAAAATAAATTGATAATGATGTGTTCCACTTCGAAATCAAGACTTCATTTTTGATTTGATCAAAACAGGACGAACGAAATTGTCAAATCCATGCGCAAAGATTTTCCACGTAGGTGAAATACTCATGAGTATTATGTAAGCATAAGCTTATTTCGATTATTTTTAAAAAATTGCATAATTCTTGTGTTATTATATACAATACCACTAATGGAATTTTCACGTACAATGAAACTAATAATCAACATCTGCCTCAAAAATATGAACTAGATCAACTTTTTATTTACATAACCGTAATCAGCTCGACAAGACCTACCATTTGATGAAACTATCGACTAGAAATTTTACTGCCCGAAAAAGGGACATTTTTGGCATCTCTCTTTATACAACAACTTCTCCTCGCCGTTAACTTTCGTCCGGCGAAAATTCGTCGCAAAATCTCGACGTGTGATCGCTTTTTGCACTCGCTTTCCCCGCACGAGATTCGTAGGATCGTTAATCGCGCGTGGGTGGGAGGAGGTACGAGCAAAGTGCCGGTTTTGGGACAGGAGAATCATCGATCATCGTCGAGCGTTAATCGAGTATCGGAGAAGGGGGAGAGACGTCCGATCGAAAATATTAATGGCTGTATAAATTAGACGACGGGGCGCCAACAGGTGCTCGCCGGATGGGGATAAAAGGCGGTTTCGCTAACGCACGATGAAGGAAAAATGTCGTCGTTCGTGGATTTTAGTGGCCGTCGTCGAGTTGAACGGCCGCTTTCCACGAGATTAAAACAAACGCCCCGTTCGTTTCACGGAAAATCGTAAAGTTTGATGTCCCCGTCGCCCACCTTGCGACTCGATTCGACGGTGTGAAGTTTTAATAGAGGTACCTCCGACGACACTCGGCCCGAGAGAGGCTCGACTTTTCGGATAAATACTCCGAGGACTCGACTGTGTCGCAATTCACCTCGTCACAAATTTTACCGAAATCTCGTAGAATTATGCCAGTTTAATTGAATTTTTAATTAAATTTTTTCATTTTATGACAGAAAATTTAATAACGAAAAGTTTTCTTGTGTGAGGGCTCAGATTGCGAACCGAAAATAAAAATTTGTTGAATTTATTTGTATACGTTCGAACGAATTCAACAAAATATGTTCCGGTTGTAGATACTGTATTTTAAACAATATTTCTTCACAATTCATCACAAAATTAAATCACAAAAGTGAATTAATTTAAATGAGAAAATTCCAGTGTTAAAATGAATTTATTTTCAACTAAAACTGCAAGAAAAGAAAGAGAAACAACCTTATACAAAACTGTTGTTTTCAAACATTTTTTTTAAAAATAACAACTGTCCCTTCAGTTTTTTCGAGGAATCGAATAAATTTTTATTCTCAGTGCAGAATCCAACTAGCTGTTAACGCGAGTAATAATAAAATCCAACAACGCATAGACAGGACGATAAAAAGGTTATGGGACGTACAGAGCCACCGGAAGGGTTAACGGCCGGGCTGAAGGGACCGTAGCCGCAATTAGAACAAGACCGTCCGGCAAATCGAGCGAAATAACGTCTTTATGCGCGAGCCGATGAACAGAGGCAGGTACGGAGGCATCGGGTGTGCACTCCGTGGGGAGGAATCACCGGGAGGGCAGAGATCGTGACGCAGAACGTAAACCGGAGAGGTTACGGATAGATCGAACGACGAATCACGCGCAAAACTCGTTCCCCTCGCCCGGACGGCCCGTTAACTCGATCCTTTTGTACTCCTTTCACCGAATCCGCCCTCGTCACATCGCTGTTTTTTTTTTTCTCTCACTCCCTCCTATAGCGACCAATTTTCACGTTTCAACGGAAACACTCGATGATTCTACGTTTCTACCCCACGCCCGATGACGTACATCTTCTTAGGAATCTTAGAAACGGAGTCGTAAAAATGCCGAGTGAGGAGGGACGAGTGGAGGTGTTCATGGGCACTAAAACACTTGTGTCCGATAGAAAAATTTTTTAAATCTAAGAAAAATGTTGTTGAATCGATTAAATATATACTGCCTGAGGATATTTCGAGTGAGATAAAAATCTGAGTGAAAAATTTGTTTGATAATTATTTTATCAGACTGAATGGATATTTAATTAGTTCAACAACATTTTTTTTCCCAGTGAATCCCTAATTTCACTGATTTTTGTCCTGAACAGTTCCTTAGTCGTGTGATTTTACATTTTGAATTCAAAATTGTTCGTCTAAAGAAACGGGTTGAAAAAAAATAAACAAATATCAAATTTAACGTACACACGTAGCGTGTACGAGTAAAGTTACCCCGTCTGGTTTATGAAGCCGCGTAGAAAAAAAATGTCAACATTTTTATCAATACACGATAAAAATATTTGCGTACACACCGTAAACAAGTTTCGTTACCTACACGGCTGTCCAGAACGTCAATATTTAGAAAAAGGAAATCGGGGCGAGTCGGAAAGCCGATGGCAATTATTGGGTGGAATAAAAACGTCCTATATATTTTTTTATCCAGTAATAGTTCTTCCCTTACCTGTCTCGATCGAGCAGAGCCGGAGTGCTCGAGGCCTTGGCGCGTCGCTGGGGCTTGCCGAGTCCCGGATTTCGACGTCTATCCTTGCCGGCGTGGTACTTGTCGTGCAGAGGCTGGAAAACGAGAAAGACAGCGATATAGAGAACAGAAAATCGAGCTAAGAGCTTACTTTGATTTCTCATACCGAAAATAAACATTCGTTGAATTTGCTTAATATTTGCATATTTTAAAATGAATTATTGTTAAATGAAATTAATATCTGCAACTTTTTTTTTTTTTTTTAATTCTAAACATTCCTTCACTGTGAATAATAATCCATTTAATCCAAAATATTTCTATATTTAACAAATAGCTTTAACAAATTTTTATTTTCAGTGATTGAAATAAATCTAGTTTAATTTTCTCTCATTTCATCTTTATTGATATGCATATCGTTGAACGTTCGAAGGCTTAAAATAGTATTTAAACTCTGACTCGGGTAAGAGGAGAAAGAAAACGATAAAAGCACATCGAAACGCGCGCATGAGCCCACACGCGGGTCCGTTCACATAGTAAAGGACATTTAGATTCGATTTAGCGATCGCGATTGATAACCCCGAACTGGGAAAGTCTCTCCGCTGCTATATAGGCCTGCGCTAACGCCGTATATGTGTACGTACATACGGTTTCCCACGATTCGCCACGCACGAGCAGGCTCGACTCCCCCGCGAGCGTCCGGAATATTGTTACATATTGATAGAATACATTTAGAAATTCTTGTGGCTTTTATTTTTGCAGTGGCTTCCCTTTAACTATTACTGCACTGAAAAAAAATTAGTTGAATTCGAATACAAAATTCTGTTGTATCAACCAAATATTTGTTTAGATAAAAATACTAATTTTATTTTAATTTTAAATAACAATTAATTTTATCGAATAATATTAAGTAGATTCAACAAATTTTTGTATTTTCAGCGTATAATTTTTTTGTATATTCAACCAAATATTTGTTTAGATTAAAAATAATAATTTTATTTTAATTTTAAATAATAATTCATTCTATCGAACAATAATGGAATTAACAAATTTTTATTTTCAGTATATATTTTTCTGGAACTGCAATTTTTGTTCAAATTTAAAATAGAAAAAAAAAGTATAGCATAAAATTTTTGTACACAGTCTTCGTAGCACACCCCGAAGGATCGAAGCGCGATTATTCGAGAGCTGCTCGTATACAAGAATATAATCCGCGAATATATAAGGCAGGGGAATGCAGAAGGGGCGAGAGGGAAAAAAATCTAAATCTCGCGCAAGTTGTCCGCGTAGTACATAAAGAAGAGGACGGAACTTGGGGCGCGCAATATTGCGAAATTTGCCCTCGTAAATTTCGTAATACCGCGAGATCCCGAGGCCGACTATACGATCGTCGATATCGTTTCTACTTGTTCTTCTTCGAGTTTTGCCGTCGTTGTTGCCTTCCACCCCCTCCACTTTTTTTTTTTTATCAGCTCGCCGCGCTGTTTTATTCACTTCCGAACTTTACTCGCGGATTTATGGTGACAGTTCGATATAGAGTTTTCGAGATTTCGGATTAGGTTGGATGAACAGCGGACAAATTTTGCTTTTATCGTTCTTCTGGGTTGTGCGCGACGTTGAAGCAACGCGAGTCTGAAGATTTTCATGCGAGACTCTTCTGTCATTTTTAAAATGAGCCTGTCGATTATATTTTACTCAAAAAAATTGGAGGGTCATTTTCGAATGAATTCAGGTAGAAATGATTAAATTGAATCGAGCATAGGTCTCTAGGAACATTCGAATTTCCAAATTATCATTTTTTCAAAATAACTGTCCCTTTAATTATTTCGAGAAGCGTACAACGCCAGCGTTAAATATCGAAAATTGTTCAAACCCGACGTCGTAACGAAATATCTCGCCACTCGATATTACATTATGTAATTAAAAAAAAAAACAACTCTCGTCGATATTCAATTAGGTATAATAATATTACGGCAATACCGTGCGATTACTCAACGTGCATTTATATCATCGGCAATTTCATAACGCGAACGCGAATGACTCGCTAATTAAAACGAGAAGTAAAGAGGTGGTAAATGCGCACGCGATGCAACGCCGGGCTCGATATTTCGCGCGACGAGGGACGGAACTTTCCATTCGGCCCATTGCCATACGTCGCTCTCGGCGGAATTCGAATGGCACGATTCTCGGATTACGCGCGAGACCGGCGCGATAACGCGGAAGCGGTCGCCAGGAAGCTAATTAAGGTCTCGGGATACGCTCGACCAGCGAGAACTTTCGTCCGTAATAAAGCGGTTTCGGCGCGCGATGCGCGCCGGGCTGGTTCACCTGTTCGCGGTGGACACGGTGCACTCAAAGAGTCAAAAGCGAGCTCTCGACCTCGCACACTAACGACCTTCCTTGTCTCTTTCGGCTATTTTTTTAGTAAAAATAAAAATAATTTTTAATTCATTAAGAGCTGTTCAATTTATTTGAATTATGAATCAAAGACAAATTTTCATTTGTTCAGAATTTATATGACAAATATGTAGTATGAGTATTAAAAATTATGCAAATACTTCCAGTTCGTTTGTATGAACTCTGCGAACAGTATAAAAATTTTTTTTATTCTTAATTCATTCATACAAATTCCAATTCATTAAAAGTTGTTCGATTATTTACTTGAACATGTGCAAATATAAAATGTATTCAACAAAGGGTATAGCCGGGTAAGCATGCCAAATCTGCCCCCGTGG
>NCVS01000954.1:23137-38456 GCA_003055095.1 Goniozus legneri | reverse complement strand
CCCCCCCCCCTCCCCCTCTCCTTCCAGATGTGCCGCGAAAGTTGTAATATTCAAAGCGCCTTACAAGCTAACCTACTGTGAGTCAGACTTCATGAATATTGCACACAAATGTTACGATCCAACTTTTTAAGTAAAATTTACCATTTTACTTTGAGAGCGCGATAGTGGACGCCGACTGGGTCGTCCATATTTAAGTAATTTAAAACAATTCTATGGAGAATTTTTAATGCTGGAAACGGGTCAATGCGGTGATTCGAAAAACTGGCAGGATACGCGGGATGGCGCGGTTGTAAAATTTCTGGAAAGACGAGAGAGAGAGAGAGAGAGAGAGAGAGAGAGTGTGTGTGTTCAGTTTTCATATCGATTTCGCGCGTGGAACTCGCGCGGAGATGGCACCTGTGGCGAATGGGAGTTTTAGGAACAGGGTCACCGATGCAAACCGAAAAAAGAGTAAAATCCTCTCTTTCTCTCTTCGCACCACTCGCATACTCCGGGAGCCGAGCTCGGCCAGCGGAAAGAGGAGGAGTAACTTTACCAACCTCGGTCTTTGTGAAAAGTTTCGCGCGGTTCGCGTGTTGCGTCGTCGTGAGACTTGACTCTCTCTCCTCTCCCTCTCTCTCTTCCTCTAGTTTTTTTTTCTTTTATTCATCCCCGAGAACCCATAAAGCAGCCGAGTTTTCTCGCAGAGGGTTTTATTATTAAATTACCGATCTTCTCTATACCGCCACCTTGTTTCGTAATTCGGAATGGTGTTACGATCGGATATTCGCGTCTGGCTTTTCCCGCGATGGCATCGACGAGCGAGCGTCTTTACGATTATGGCGACTTATTTCGTCTCTCCCAAGCGATATCGCGATTTTCGCTGCGTTATGGCCGCTCGCTAGCGAGAACGGCGAGGTTTTTTACGAGTCACTCCGCCGAAAACACGCATTCCCGGCGAGCGTGAGGGAGATCGGAAAGTGCGCTGTGTACGGGGTGTCCTTATTCGGTTTGTCGATATTTCATTTTTTTTATACTCGCATTCAATTTTATTTCTGTTTCGGATAAACAGGATGTTTATAATCATGTCAATCATTTGATTAAAAACCAATAAAGAGATGGAATAAATAAATCCTACTGAAAATATTGTTTTTGTTTAAAAATAAATCTGAAATTCAGGTTTTGTCCTCTCAATTATTCAACGCACTAATTAGAAAATAAACTTCTATAAACTCCCCAAAAATGATAGAAACGCTGATTGGTTGTTCTTGAAAGCTGTAAAATTTCTGAATGGTACGTCCCATTCGAAAACTAATAAAACACCCCTCCGAATTCCACGATCTACCCGCCGACGGACACCCAGTATAAAGAAAGAGGGCGGGCGCGAGAGATACGAGGGCCGCGAGAGGTCTGGTACGTTGTAAGCGGAAGCGCGGCCAGGGTGAATAAGGAGCGAGAAAGCGAAACGATAGTCTGACGAAAAGCTCGTGGCTCGTAAATCTTCGACGCGAAATCCCGTTCTTAATCGACGACGGTGCGGTTGACCGGCGAGATCGGCGTACCGGAAGTCAATCAGAGCGTCGATCGATGTAGCCAGTGAAACGAGAGAGCCAGCAGGGAGAGGGAGGGAGGGAGAGAGACATAGAGGATTTTTTCCACTTCACCTGTCTCACGGTGGACGCGATTATCGATCGACGCGTAATTCGAAACGCCAATATTGCCGATCGATTCCGCCTCGGCGAATTTTCGTTCGCGATCGCGTATATATGCGAGCTGTCCTATAGAGGTCTCTATCATTAACATTGGACGCGATGGGAGCCACGTCCGCTGCAAACATTTCCGGTTTGAACGTCAAAAGGCAACGCTCGACCTCTGCATGAGCGCAAAGTGCATTAAGTTACGGGTCAAACGCGTTCGCGATACGTCTCTCTTTCGCGATACGCCACACCGGTGCGCGACGCTCTTGTGTGTAATTAGAAATATTAATTATTTCTTCGAGGCAATTCGATGTACTGAGTTTTCGAGCGTTAAGCCCGTCCTGGGTGGTCTTTCAATGCGTAACTCGAGAAATTTTCGATAAAGATTTTCCAATTCTTGAGACACGTGGCTTTCGAGTCTTATTTTAATTCCATATTGAATATTTACATTCTAGAGAAGTATATTTTCGTTCTTACCAGTTAATTTTTTGTACCGTTTATAATTGAATTGGATATTTAATCTTTTTTCCGAGTGTGTCTATAATTAGATATGTCCGGAATATAACTTCTTAAATATTTTAATCACATTAGTCATATCACATATTAAAGATAATATTATGATTTCACTGTACGATTCGAACTATATTTAAAATTGTAAATATTAATCATTTTTAAAATTAATATTTAGATTGCGCCAAATAATTTTGGTTAAAAGTAAATTTTTTATATAATTCCATGGGTATTTATATTCTCATCTTCGAATACGTTGCGTTACAATGAAATTTTTATGTGTCGAATTAAAATTTTAGCTGCGAATAATCGAACGAGTTGAATAATTTTCGTCCTCAGACCGCAAAATAAATTCTCTCCCTCTTCCAACGTGGAAGACCATCGAAATCGGCATTCTGTACAATTTCAATGATCTTTCATCTTATCGGTCATCGCGTTCGGTAATGGTAAACCGTAACAGAAGGCTCTTTGTGCCAGTTCGCGTACACGCTCACCCCTTTTCCTCCTCGTATCGTTCGGGCTTTATCAGAACCGTTCGATATATGTTCTATAGATACAGCACATTACGCGATCCCTCAAAAAGAAGTGGGCGCATTGTACGCACAAATATACGAACTGTACTCTTCCCCCCCTCCACCGGAGGTGTATAAAATGAGAATGCAATACCCATTCGTAACTGGAGAATAATGGGAAGCGTCGTTACACGGTATCTATGAAAGACACTTTTTTTTTTATAGAGATATAAAATAACCCGATTGCGAGTTTCACGGTGAATAATCCGACGAAGCGATTTATCGGTATCCGTGCGAGATAAACTCGAACTCGGCGAGCCACGAAAGATTTCCAGGAGCGGGAAGAATCGAGCCGAGGATTATGCGAGAGGTGGACGCTATCCCGTGGATATGACAGGAGTTATTAATCGTCCAGGTTTTCGGGATGGGGCATTATTAGTAACTGGAGTTCCGTTCCCCTTCCCCCGCCCCTCGTCCTCCCCCCTCGCGCTTTGATACATCGTGTATTTGTCTTTGACGTCGCGAGAAGGGACATTTGATCGGCGGAGTGCTCGCTGGAATTCCTGACGAGCATTTTCGACTACAAAGGGCGTCGTCGACGACGAACCGAGAGGGGACTCGAAAAGCGGAGCTGGCGGCGCGCGAGGGGTTGAAAAACGACGTTAGCCGTCCCGCGCGTAGTTCGTGTTGTATCGTCCCCGCGGATCGCGAGCTCTACGCGTTGTCTCTTCACTTCCCCAGAAAACCTATACGCATCCGGCTTTCTCAGCGTCGCGCCTAGTCGGACTCTTTTTTTTTCTACAGGGTGTCCCGGTTGGAACGGACGATTTTTATAAAGCCAGCCGATTAATTTAATAACGAATTAATCTGAAATATCGTTGTTGGCGTTGTTTATAAATGTAACAGGAAGTACAGCACGCACTTGTTTTTCAAAGATATCGATTATCCTCCTCGACGGATAAATTTCAGCGAAATACCTGCTTATTGTTGAGGATTTCAAGATTTTTCACCTCTTAAACACCACCTCGGACACCTAATATAAACTAAATATAACATATTTCCCCACGTCTCTCGTTTCATCCTCAATTTCCTCCGTAGTTCCTCGAGAAGTTTCGGACGGTGGAAAGCTCGTATTAGTCGAGCGCGAAGATTTGAGAATTTCCGTGTTTTTCATACCGAGCGCATCTAAACAGCGCCCTGGTATACAACCTCCGTAGAGATACAATGGATTTATTTCTCTCGTAGAGAAAAATTCCAACGGGCGGGTAGCGAAATAAGTTGTGATCATGGAAGTACCAACCCCCAGGATATTACCGCAAATTCCGGACATATTTCATTTTATAATAAAGCTCGGCGAATTGTATACCCCCGCGCCCGGGCCATTTTGTCTTCTGGTGTGTACATGTGTGTGTGGGTGAGTGTGTATGTGTGTACCCACGGAGAGGCTCGGGGACATCGTACCTCGATCGACGCTCGTACGGCGATTTTTCAAGGCCGGACCCACCCCCTCCGAAGAAATCGTTCCTTCTTTTTCGCACATTCCACGGAGACTCTCCGGTTATTCCAATAAAACTCCCCTGTCTCGATAAAAAAAAAAGCGGAACCTTCCGCTTCATCTCCCCAAACCGAGCCAACTCGATCGAGGAACGACGATATCGAGACAAGCTCGTTAACTCGCGAGGAAAAAAAGCGTAATTTATCATGAATGGAGAAAATATCAATAATCAGGGGAAGATTTTTAAATAACACCGGAGAGTAAAAGAGAGAGCGAGCGCGAAAATACGAGTAACGAGCTCGTGGAGGGGAGGGAGCGAGCGAGAGGGAGGAGGGAGGGAAGAGAGAGAGAGAGAAACGACAAATATATCGATAGAGGCAAACACGAACGGAGTCCGTCCTCGTTTATACAACGTCCTCCCCACCCGACGACGACGACCTCGGCGCCCGAAGCGTCTACGGAGTGCGCGCCGAGGGCTGCGCGCGCGTCGCGAGGGGCGAACGCGTCGGCGTCGTCGGGGGCGTCGCTCCATCGTCGACGGCATCCACGGAGAGTCTTGCTCTCCCTCTTCCCTCGCGTTTTCTCGCGCGCACTACCATCCGCAACGGCTCGGGGAGCACTCGATCCATCGGTGGAGTATCGCAGAGACCAGCCGGGCCTTCCCGAGGACTCGTCCACCGGGAGTGTCATTCTTCACGAGCGTCGTCCACGGGGATGAGCCTCCAGCTGGCCAACGGGGAAACGTTTCGCGAACTCCGTCGGTCGCTACGAGCCGTCGTGCACGAGCCAAACGACATCTAACCTACACCCTCGACTCGCCTACCTGCCCGTCGACCTGGTGCAACCCCCCTCGCGCGGTAGAGGAAACACGACGAGAAAATGGGTCGTTTTCGTAGCCAGCACACAGCGCGGATCGATCGGCTCGTAAAGGCCAGCGGAACGTACGCGCTGCTTTAACGACTTTCAGCCACTGGCTGGGTTTTTCTTTTTTTTTTTCACCCCCTTTCTTCATCGAGTGCAGTGCTCGGAGTGTTCTATACCCTGACTGTGCTCCTCGTGGAATATCGACGTGTACGTCTTGTAGGCTCGAGTTTATTACGGAAATGAAATCAATCGCGACCAGGTGACCGTGTGCGCGTGTGAGCTTCGCCAATCCCAGTTAACGTGGTGGAATACGTTTTACGTCGACGTCGACGGGAAAGTGTGTCAGCGTTGGATGCACCGCGCGGGGATTTTTCTAGGAGGTTCGATTTTTCCCGAGGTACTCTCCCGAATCGTCCGAATATTTTCACGAGCTCGTTGAATTTCCGAGCGTTCCTAACCTGACGGAGTAGCGTATCGCGGAGGGCTCTCTACCTCCCTGTGTGGCTCGGTGTGCGTTAACCCTCGTCGGCATCGCGCCTGCGTGCTCTCACGTGGCGTTGGCGGGCCGATGCGAAAGCGGCGAAACGTGGAGCTCGGCTCGATAGAGTGATGAACGCAACCCCGCGTCTGGGATAGCTGATAGCCTCGAGACGACGACGATGAGGAGCCGTACGGGGCTGCTGGTGACGTTGCTCCTGGTGGCCAGGGCGACGCTCGCCTTCGTGCTCGAGGGCTCGTCGAGCAGCTACGCGCAATTTCGCAAGTGGAACGCGGGCCTCAACGGCACCCTCGAGTTCGAGTTCAAAACGGAGCAGGGGAACGGCCTGCTGCTCTACACCGACGACGGGGGTACCTACGACTTCTTCGAGGTTAAGCTCGTCGAGAGCGCGCTCAGGCTGAGGTACAACCTCGGCGGTGGTGCGCAGATCGTCACCGTCGGCCGAGAATTAGGCGACGACAGATGGCACAAGGTTCAGATAAGCAGGCAGAACGAGAACACCACCCTGACGGTGGACGGGGTGTCCGCGGTCTCGACCTCCCGGGGCAAGGAGTTCGAGTTCGGCAAGTTGCACGGCAACTCGGACGTTTACGTGGGCGGCATGCCGAGCTGGTACAACAGCAAGTTGACCCTACTCGCCTTGCCCAGTGTGATTTTCGAGCCGAGGTTCAGCGGCCTCATCAGGAATCTCGTTTACGCCGATGGGGATAGCACCGTGCCGAGGAGGCAGGAGATGAAGAGCAGAGACGTCAAGGTTTGACCATAATATCTTTCTCGCCGAGGTTTCGTTTGGGTTGGAAAGAGGAGGGGGCTTTTCGTTATATCGAGCTAGCCGCTTGTAAACAGAGGGAGCATAGCGTGATTGATCGATAGGAGAACGTAGGAGTCATCGGCATTATGTCCCGACGATTCTACGCGTTTGCTCTTCTGGAAGGAGGTCGCTCACCCCATTCGAGAAAATTAGAAGCGCCGAAAAGAGAGAATCGTTACATCGATGCCTCCGAAATAGCCGAGTTTATTTTCACGCTGCTGAATCGATTAAATCCCTATTTCGATAGTTTACAAAATATTTTCTTTGATAAAATTATTCTTCTTATTTTTCCAATAATTATAATTTTTTAGTTTTTATTATTCAATAACTAGGTCATTTTTCAACCAACAAAAACTCAGCCCACCAATTCCTCTGAGTGAAAATGAATTTAATTAGGAAAATGCACAATAAATATTAATTCGACAAATTCTTTTCTCGCACCCTTCTCTAGTAGGGGTAGCCACCCCTCGATTTTTACCAGACTTATTATTACTCGGTCTCGTTTTCTCTCATCCCCGTGACGAGGGAAAGAGAAGCAGGGGTATCGATTAAATCGGCTCGTTCGAATTTTCACGAAGCACGCTGTCTCGGGTAACTCGAGCGTCGTACAAAGGGGCTGGAATCGTATAATTTATTTCTTGCGCATCGGCGAATCTGGGTCAACGGGTTGCATATCGCGGCTACGGAGGAGCTGAATGGCGAGAGGGAGAGCGAGCGAGAGAAGGAGAGGGAGAGGGAGAATAGTAACGTCGTACGTATGTACACGGCGTACGTGAGCTAGATTCGCCGTGGACGATAGCGCAACGAGGTTATACATCGCGGGCGTAACGACGCCGCTAAACGCGCGTTCCGCGCTCCTGACGGATTATTCGCGATTTGTCTCCTTATCTAATCACCTAGCCGGAAGACCGGGGCGAGGGCCAGGAAAGGAGCTCGTTACGCGAGTTCGGATTTACCGAATACGAGAGCCGAACGGAAACGGTAACCGGCGAGTGGGTGCTCGAAATTTTCTGGCGTTTGGCCACCAAAGCAAAATTTTCAAACCGTCGAGCTGTGTATAGATATAAGCGGCAGTTTTATAACGAGGCGAGGGGAGACCGGGGAGGGTCGGGAGGAGAGAGTTGGCAAAATTAATAGAACAACGGCCGAGCTCGAGCGGACCGGAATGCCGAAGTAATTTTCAACTCGTTTTCGACGTATTTTAATCCCTTTTCTTCGAGTGCCCGACTTGTGTAGTCGAAATTATTTCTCCGCTCGCGGGATTACGCAAACGTCCGCTATAGCCGAAATTTCGGGCACTTTGTTCGCAGTCCGCGAGATACACTCGACGGGCGTGTGTATATGAGCGCACACCCACGCGCGGACTCCCGCGGAAATGCATAATTTACACGAGCCGCGGTCGCGCGAAATTTTCCGAATGGCGATCGAATTTCGCGCTAATCGGTTATTACGTAAATCGGATTAACACACGACCGCCGTTCCCGCTCTACTTGGATTACGGATTATTAGACGCGCCTCCGAAAGGTCAAAGCTAAACACACACCCGCGCGATGGTCGAGGGAAAGAGAGAGAGAGAGAGAGAGAGAGAGAGAGCGTGGGCGGATCGGCCGATGAATGGCGGAAACACGCCAATGGGAAATTCGTCCGCGGTGAAAACCGCATTGCGTTAATCGCATCGCCGCGTGAATAACGTCGTAACACTCCTCTCGCTGCACGTGCCGAGTTCATACGTCCCTCTCTGGGACGGCGATCGAAATTTTACGGTTCTAGGGAGTTGGGACTAATCGCGAGAACAGTCGTAGCGCCGGGAAATTTAATCAGGAAATTTAATCGAAAAATGAGGATTAAAGCTACTCAAAACTGGATAACACGAAAATAAATATTTGAAGTTATCATTTCGTTAAATTAAACTTTTTTTATATCACTTTTTTGATAGTACAAACTTTTTGTATTCACCATTCCCAACCATTTGGGGAAAAAGCAGAATTAATTTCGCGAAATGGCGAATTAAGTCATTCCGTGAGCTACTCGACGTAATGTATATGATGACGTCACTCATTCTGGATGAAACAAGCCGACAGAGTGGTTTCGGTCAGCGGGAGGTGTCACGGATAAGCGTGTGCTTATTGATCGGCTGGAAAAGCGAAAGTGCTTCTCTCTCTCCCTCCTCGGCCTTCCCCGCTCTTGTGCACTCGAGTTGTTTATTTTCTCGCACGAGGGGGGAGGAGAACGCGGGAGGTGCGAGTGTGCATTCGCGCACGAGGCCGCGGAAAACGGGCGTCGTTGCGGTCGAGTGGGGTGGCAAATAGAAGGGAAACGGGTAGCGGGCATTCGGCGAACTGGCAAGTGTGCAGCACGCATTGCGTGTCTCCCGCCGCTTTCCGAGGCCTCGCATCGCGAGTACTGAAAACCCCAAAGGTCGCGCGATCTACATCTTGCAACGGCGCGGGACTGCGAAAGCATTCCCAGGGTTCCGTGAATCGATCGGTCTAATCCCATCGTTTCTTCGCTCTCTTTCCAGCCAATTAGAGCTAAACTTGGCGGTGTTTCATCTGTACTAGAAAAAAAAGCTGCAGGGAAATGAATATTTTAAAACCTACCGATTGTAACGACCGAGTAATAGTTTAACTCGCGGGAACGTAAAGTATACCTTTCGTTGAAGCGATTAATCTTTTGAATTATCGATATTGTAATTCTAAAGTGTTTAGTATAATCTGCAGATTTTTTTCTATGTACGTACTGGTGTTCGTAAATGACTTTTAAAGATTTGAAATATTCATCCGAGCCAAAAATACCATTTAACGTGGTTAGAAAAAATAGTACTTTTTTAAATGGCGAATTTCATCTCAAATTTAAAGGAAAATTCTATTCTAGCGTAGCGACAATGTTGAGAATCAATCGGACGAAATTGCAGGATCGATCGATTTCGAGCGACGGAGAGTTTAATTTTCTGGCGGTATAATCGTTCAACTTTTTCACGCCGATAATTATGAATATTCATTCTCGCGCGAGAGATATCGTCTCGCGTGACTCAAGGACTGTGATTTCGTCTCTCGCTCTGGGAGATTTTTAAGGGCAAAACCGAGTGATTTTCTTTGGGGAAACCGGTCTTTACTCTAACGATACGTCGCGGGATAGGTGATTTTAAAGGGCCACCTCGAAACCCGACATTTCCAGGGCACGTGCTCTCGTATTAGCGCAACGATAAGATCGACTATTATTGTCTACGTATTGTCGTTACGCGCGGTCAAAATACAACGCGAGTCGAACAATGCCGAATATGTGTGTTATCAACGAATTTCACGACTTGGGAAATTCCGGGCTAAAAAGTGACTCAAATTCTCACCACGTGAAGAAAACACGAATTTGAGGGAGAAATCTCCGCTACTCTTCCGTTTTAGCTCGATTTCGGGAACAAAGAGAACCAATTTCAATATTTTACGATTTCTTAAACATTTTTTGTATCCGAACAAAGAATCGAATTAAGTTTATCGATTTATGATGAGTGGAAAAATACGATGATGAAAATTCATCGATTTAAGGTAAACAAATGCATTTCCGAGATAACTGTTATCTTAGCAGGGAGCTTGATCAACCCCGATGCTCGTTCTAGCGTTGCTCGTAGCGGATGCGAGAAAGCATCGACCGAAATACGCGTTATTACGCGTCGATATATGTGTCGAGGGTGCGCGCGCTCTTGCGGTCGCGCCATGTCGAAACGCATATCCCGAATCGTTTGACGATTCCCTAACGCGTGGGATGTGAAACACGTGCGATACGAGGAAAATGTCAAACGCGGGGTTCTCGATATCGCCCACACGCATTCACGTGGTTTCCCGTTTGCTCTTTCATTTCTCCAACCTTGTTTTTCCCATCATTCTTTCTCTCGCTCGCTCTAAATGTATCTATTACTCTCTAACTCTCTTTATCTCCGTCTCTCTCATCTTAAATGTATATCTCTTTTACACTTTAATTCTCTCTCATCGCTCTTCTCCTCTCTCTCTCTTTCTGTATGCGTCTATCGTTTGCTCTATATCCGGTAATAGGGCAGATCTCTTCCGCGCACTTCGTTTGATTGAATCGCAACGATTCACACATACGAGGATGTACCTTAAATTAACTGACGATGATTTCCGAGTTGCGAGAGCGGTATTCAGGGGCGGAGCAATTAACGACCTCGGACTGCAGAACACGTAATTCGACTGAACGATATGCAACCGTGCCGCCGCCTATATAGAACCCGATAATTAATCCCGGAGTCTCGTTAACGAGCTCCACGGCTAACGGTATAAAAAAAGAGAGGGAGGGAGAGAGAGAGAAAAAAATAAGCGAACCCCGTGGTGAAAAATCGTCGAGTGTAATTCTACCGCCTTTATGTACACAGTCTCCAGTTTTGTGGAGAGAGAGAGAAAGAGAGAGAGAGAGAGAGAGAGAAAATACTTGTGTACGTAATCAGTTTATTTTTAACGAGCGTTCATTGAGACTTTGCGATCTCGATACGTTTCGGGCGAAAATAGAGACGCGCCCGGTTGGTTTTCAGAGTGACTATAATTTCGCGAAACGCGGTTAATAAATGACTCTCGGTGTTCGCACTCGCTCGACACTCCCGAGTCCCGGATTAATTCGATTTCGCTACGAATCGAGCGTCGCGAGCGACCCGATTAAATGTACACGTGCGCTCGTCGTCGACGCGACAAGCGACTCTAGACCGACGTAACTCTTCTTACAGGTGAATATTATTTATATTGCATTTCGTGCAATCCAGAATTTGGAGTAAAGGAATTCTCTTTGTCGAGCGCAATTTTTTTAATGAAAATACTCCCTGTCAATTACAGCCCGGAGTTATTTGAATTCCTCGCGTATTTCATTTGACTTTGACAATATTATTTCGTTCCTTTTTTTTTCTCGTCGAATCGCAAGAACGGAATTTCCGGCATTTGCATTAACCGACTCGAACGGAATTAACTTACTTCGCAGTCGGGATTAACAATTGGATTCCTCGTTACTGCAAAGTAAACAATGAGAGTTTGCCGAGGACAATGTTAGCCGTGTATCGCACGCGAGAACACGTATGCCCGTTGTTTGTTGCTAGTTACGTGCGGTTTCAGACGCTTCGTATAACGCCGAAACAAGTCAATTTGCGCTTCGATAAAAATTTCGTTGCTTTTTACTGCATAGAATTCGATGCGGTGATAAAATAGTATAAACAATTTTTTATAATTATTATTAATAATTGAAGCACATTTCTCAACACACTCATTTTATAATTAATCGCTCCAATTGTTTGTTACAACTCGAATATTACAAAACAAATTTCATTTTGCTATTTTTCGACGTTTCAGATTATTTTAAATAAGAGTCCTATACACAAATACACAAATTTCAATATTTTTCGACGTCAGTGTCTCCAGTTTATTATTTCACCGCGACCATTAAACTCGCCAGAGTTTCGAGTTACGCGGTAACGCTGGTGCGTTTCCGGTTGCTCGCAGTCAAGGAGCGTGCTCGCCACAAAATACTCGCACCCTCTTTACGAGCTCTTACGGAACGCCTCGAACTCTCGATATGCGTAACGACTTTGCGAATCTAATAACGCGATTCGCGGTTCCCACTCGCGATTATCGAACAAATCGGCCGCACGATAATCTGCTCCCTGGTTACTCATCGCGTAACGTATTACGACTCGTAACGGCGCGCATATTTCACCATCAGGCTCGTCGAGTGGAAGGGCGGGAATTTCGTACGTCGGAACACGAGAGTTCGGATAGGATTAGTTACGAGCACGCGGTAACATCGCGCACGTACACGGGAGTACACAGAAACTCGCTGCACGGGGTGTCCAAATTTAACCGAGCTGTACACTCAAAGAAAACATGACATTTTTTTCTACTAATTCTCTTATTAGAAAAGGCAGATGAAACTTTTTACAAATTCCTTAATTTAAAAATATTCTCTTTGCAGAAGATTTGAAAAAATTTCTATTTCCACGAATATAATAAGTTAAAAACTATAAGTATAACTAACTTTTAATTTGATAACTATCCTTTTTTTATTTATACCTTGCTGTAGAAAATTTTCAATCTGTTTATCAAAGAGAGCTTTAATTGGCTACTTCTGGTACTCGAATCTCGTGTGAGGATACGAGGAATCTGTTAGAATTGCGGAATCCATTCTATAAATACTACACGGAGTGGGACACCCTGTATACAATACGAGGGCGCGAACACGCAGGCTTCTCAATGGCGCTTGGGGTCGTGCGGTATGGCCTGGCCTAATTCGTGCCTCGGCCGGTTTATACATATAGCTGACCAACGAAAACGTCCGTGTACATTTTCCCTCTCTTTTTCTCGTCTTCTCGGCTGCAGGCTATACCAAGGAGCTTTCACGTTTTCTGGGTTAGCCCTCGCTATCGCGATAAATCTACCCGCCGGGATTATTAGAGGCATAATTTTTATCCGCGTTGCCTTTTTCTTATCGAGAAATATACGATGTCTCGCGAGGGAGGGGGAGGCGAAATTTCGTTACACGCCGGCCCGGAATTCACGAGGCGTTCGACGCTGGTTTGAAATTTCAAACGCGACGAAAGAGAGAGAGAGAGAGAGAGAGAGAGGAAGGGAGGAGAGAGAGAGAGAGAGAGAGTGGTTTTCGAGTGCGCTGGAGAAGAATTACGAGCGCGCGACGAAACGACTCCACGCTCTCGGTTTTGCCGACACACGCGCGCCGGTCCCCAACGCGGAAGAGTGGGAATGCTTTCCGCTTCCGGCACATTGCCCGCCATATTCCCGGGGCACCGTCCTTCCGGTCGTGTATCCCCTACTCTCCTACCAGTTCGAAGCTACACACGTCCGTTTTGTTCTTTCCGTTTCTACTGAAACGCAGGTGACGAGCTATGCAGCCCCCACTCCTCGTATTGTATTACAAATGCTTTTACTGCGATAACGAGAAAAGACCGAGCGATAATTTCGCCGGCGCATAATCGCGAAACTCCGTTTTAATTGCGCTCGGGAGTTTTTTTTTACTCTCTCTCGGTTTTTTGCCCCCTGACTTTCGCGCGACGTCGGGGCGAAATAAAAACGTCATGCTGACAAGAGGCGCGCGTGATCGATCGAAATATTTTTTTTTTGCCAGGTGCACGCCCGGTTATTAGAGTTCTCCTACGTGATTCCTATCGCGGGGACTTAGTTGTGTATCGCGAGTTAACCAGGCCCCTTTATCGGCTACATATCGACGAGAAACTCGCGAGCGTGAATGATTCGAAGTGCATTTCGTGCGCTAAATTATTGGGAGTAGAAAAAAATATTCAAAAATTTCTACTCTTTATCGAGGAATTTCAAAGAGATGATAAATAATTTATTCGATGAAATTGATCTTAATTTTTTCATTGCTGCATATTCGATCTTCAGCTACGAAGAATGATTAATGAAAAAAAGTATATCAAAAATATTACGAGTAGTTTTATGAAAGTTTATAAGAATTTACGTTTGTATATTTTTAAAAATTGCAGTGAGTCGGGTTATTCGTCATTAGAGATTTGTTATATCAGTTAGTAGAGCTACTCTAACAGAGTGCGAGAGCAAGGGAGAATGTTGTTAGTAGAGTGTACTCTTAATACATTCAACGTGAGTCTTAATCCTAAGACTTCACGACGTAGTATTGATTTTTCGTTTCCCTGCACGGTCAGAAAAGTTCCCGAATCTCATCCATTTTCTCGCAGTCGAATCTTTTCAACTTCTCCGTGTATGTATTCATGACGAAACGCGCATCGAAATTACGAACGACGTGTACTGCGAGAGAGGTCTTGTTCAATTTGGCGGAGGGAGAATCGTACTCGCGGTTCTCTCGCGGAAAGACGCCGGAGTACGAGAGCGAAAAAGCGTTATGCTACACGCGATATACATCGAGGGAGGAAAGAGAAAAAAGGAGAGAGAGAGAGAGAGGGAGAGAGAGGAACTCTTCCATAAATCCTCCGCGTCATTTCTTTGTTTCGCGCAGGGTATGGTTCGGCTGGCAAAGTGTTTACACGCCTCCGCGTCTTTCTTCTCGCGAGACGCGCCGGGTTCCATAAACGAGATACGAAGGCGAAATCCCTCTTTTCTACTTTCCTCGTAAACCGGCGAGGAGAGGGCCGATAAATTGTTGTTTATACCGAGTTATTAATCGCCGCGAACTGTCGTTCATTTATTTGCGATCGAACGGCAACTCGAAACGAGATTGTTTGAAATTAAAATCGAACGCTCCTAGGGTCTCCTCGACAAATTTTGTGGTGTGAATTTAATATTTGTGTACGCCGAAATAAATATTTTATTCGACAGAATAATCGTTTTAGTGGCAAACATAAATTCTGAGCTAATAATTAACTGTATCGAATAAATGTATTTTTAAATATTTAATTTTACATTTTTATTTTGTGTAGATTATTAAAAGGTAGGTGGCAGTAGTGTGAGGTTTATTCAATAAAAGATCACGTTTCCCGTTCAAAATCGCGTTACAAAATCGCGGATATTTTCTTTAAGTACCAGTTTGTAATTACGCGTGCTCGGAATCGCGCAGCAAACGGATCTCCTCTCGTTTGAGCGGCAAATTGAATCGATATACTCGCTGCACGGGATCGTTCGTTCGGAACTGCGATATTCGCCTTCGCTCTCTTTTATGAATTATCTTCCGGCGTAGGTACATACAGCCAAGGAAGGATCGGGACCGAGACGCATCCCATGAATAATTCAGTTCTGTTTACTGCGCCAACTATCTCCCCCCACCCCTCCCCCTGTGCCGCACGTCCAACTCCGAACACGCCGAGAGGGAACACGAACTCGCGAACGAGGAAAATCCCAAGGTCGGGATCTGGAAGTTATAAAAGATCGCAAATATAATACGCCCGGAGGTGGAGATACACACTCGCGACGTGGATATTTACGATCCGGGAGGCTCCGGTTCCCCGCTGATCGTCGGGGG
>NCVS01000954.1:8140-18333 GCA_003055095.1 Goniozus legneri | reverse complement strand
CCCTCACGAAATACGGGCTTAACTCCACGGCCGTGTCAATGCCGATTGACAATATCCGGGCAATTAGCTCCGAGCGCGGTTCGCGCCCTTTAAATATGAACGCAAGACGCTCGCAAACATCAGACGTCTCGATTAACCGGCGCGGGCTTCTCGTAATACGTAAATCCATTGGAATATGCGCCACGCGGTTACGTGTATCCGCCCAGACTACGTGTGTATACGTAGTTCGTAATTAAGAGCGACTCGATATGCGCGGGTGGTAGCGCTGTATAGTTTCGGGATATAACTAGAGGGAGTGGGAGGAGGGGTTGTAATACGCGTAACTACATTACGTGACGGCGAGGACGCGAGAGTTGTGTCGGGCCGCGTAAGCTCGTTACTCGATACGAACCGCGCCGATTGATCGTCCCACCGATAAGTTTATTCCTGGAATTGTGCCCCGAGGGCTCTTTTATTTCGGCATTTTGAGTCGGCGATGCTTCGCTTTTGGGGGACTGTAAATACGCCGCGGCTCGCGAGTGGTTAAGTCGATAAATAACGAGACGTCGCGGAATTGATACTACTGGAATTAATGGCTGGTATTTCGGAAAGCACTCTCGAGCTTTCGAACTGAAATTTTCCACAACGGTAGTATTTTGCAATTTAAAAGGACCTACCGGACGTTTTTGGCGGAAATTGACCTCCCGCGACTCTTCAGAGTTCAACCTCATAAACTATTTTTGGGTTCTCCGAACTTTGCCAGATTTAATCGAGTGATGTACATGAATTAAGATAAATTCTCCGTACGAAAAAATTGCAATTAAAATATAGTTTCACGTTGAGTAGCCTAAGCTCACAGTTTAAATGAATTTTAACTATAAATTGTAATAATATTGTTTATATTTCATGAACTTCATAATTTCTTTTATAATAGCAAAATTTTTCGCTGCTCGAAATGAACAAAGTGAGACTTCGCAACGAAAAATATCGAGCTCGCGAGAGAGCTGATATCGAGTAGGATTTCAAAGTAGTCGCGTGAATTATTCCCTCCATCGGAGCTAATTTTGCCGGACGTTAACGTCCAGCGGAGCCGGTGCGTGGCGTGTATCGCGTGTCATTGTATATTCTATTTAGCGTTCGACTGCGAACATTCGTTACGGATAATAGATCTCCGTCGTCACGGACTCCTCTCCCCTCTCGTATCGCTACTGGTGATGGTATTAGAAATTTTGCCGATTCGCCTGGATTACTAATTCCCCGGCCAATAACACGACGAGGAACTCGGCTCCTCGCGAAATTAATCAACCAACCCTCTACTCTGTCTCTTCTCATGCACACTCGGTGTATCCGCATAGATAAATTTCCACCGAGGCAAATAGAAATTTGAACAAAACGGGTTTTTCGCATCGGATTTAGAATTTGCAAGTTATTTCTATTTCGAGCGAGTTCGAAGCTATTCCGAACGATTTAGATCGATATTCAACGGATGTATCTTCCTCCACGGGGGAATATATACGTTAATTTTAGTTGACAATTCAATTTCGGGTATTGTACCCAAAATGGAAGCTCGCCTGAAATCGGAATAGCTCCGAAACGGTTTATCGAATTCAAAAATTGCAGAGTTAATTTTCCTTAGAGTTTTCCTACCGACTGTTTCAGCGCCCGGTAACTTAGCGACACCGCGTACATCGCGCAGCTCGCTGGAGAACCGTATTTCGCTTGGCGATTGTCCAAACTCGACGCGCTCCACTCTCCCGGTTACAATATGCGCGAGCTATTTTACCTCTTATACCCCCGTTTCGCGTTATCAGTGAGATATACTACTGGCTCGCCGACTGAATTCAACCTCCATTATATTTAGCATTGAATTTTCCGCGAACGGGGAGGGCCACGTTTATTAGAGCATCGCGACTCGGCCGATTCGAGTAGATCGGCAAGGGCGAATTAACGCGACGATTTTTCTCTCGCTCTTTCTTCGCTCGCTTTCTTCTCTCTCACCTTTTACCTCTTTATCTTTCGCTCTTTCCTCCTCTCTATCTCTATTTATCTCCCTCTTTCTTTCTATTCGCCTCCCTCTATTTCTATCTATTCCTCTATCCTCTCTTTTTCTTTCTCTCTATCTCACTCCCAAGCGAGAAAGTCGTAAATAGCTTCCCCAGTCTCTCAAAGCATTATTTTCTTGGCTCTGCTTTAAATTCGAATAACGTCGAGCACCCGAACGCCACTTATCGTCCGAGCGAAGGGGGTGAGATACGAATTAGACTATTTCGGTGAGCCTCGAATAATCTTAACGCGATCGATCGCGTCCGAGGAAGGTTGAGATATCGGCTCGTAGCTTTGCTATGGAAAGCTTCTAACCGCGCGGGGGATGAGACTCCCGCCAGGAACGGGAATCGTTAGGAGAAATGAAAATAAATTGCCTCGTTCGCGAAGAGAGAGAGAGAGAGAGAGAGAGAGAGAGAAAGAGGAGAGGAGTGAGAGGTAGGAGGCTAAAAACCCACGGACTCGAAATCCCATGGTAAAAGTACGATCTGACAAATGGCGCGCGATAAAAGTGCACAACGTTCATTAAGGCGAAACGGTCCTGGGTGGGTGGAGCCGCGGTGGGCGAAAAGGGGCTGCGAAGGGGCAACTTTCGATCGTAAAGCCGATGCATTATAAACACGTACAGAGAACTCGCGTGCGGGGGTTTCGAGGACGACTCTTTTTTTCGATCACCCGTCGTTTCTGTGCATTTACGTTATTCGATTTTTTTTTCATCGCTCTCACGCCCTTCCACACGCTCCAGCTCGACACGATATCTTCTCGTGACTCTCCTACGCTCATAGTTGGCGCTGTTGAAATTTTAATTCGAATTAAAAACTTTCGATTTTTCATCGGTCTCGTTGCCGTTTTTATTACTTTTCTTATCAGCTGAAAAATTGATAAATTGTAACTTCCGATAGAAAAACCAGTTACCGTAATCTGCTATTTTATTTTCGAATTTCAAAGTTGGGAAGAAAATTCTCTCGGTGTGTGGCGCGAAATAAATTTTGATAAACCAAGTGCGGAGATGTAACAAAAACCTGGAAGGGGATGAATAAAACAGCGCGTGTATTTCCTCGGCGAGTAGCGATCGGAATTCCCAAGCGTGTAACGGGAAATCGACGGAATTATTTAATCATACGTATCGCGATATTAACGCGGCCGAGACTCGAAGAGTCGAGCGAGAGCTGGATTCAGCCGGTTGACGCTCTGAATTTTATCGCTGAAACAAGGGTAACGTTCCCTCCTCTCTCTCTCCACTTTTTACGGTTCTTTTAGAATGTGTCACGCGTTAAAAAAAAAGGAGGTAAAAAGACTCGGCCATAAAAGCCAATATCAGTCTGTCTTTGAAGCGTGAAAAAAGGAATAAAACTCTCGGCAGAGTGATTTTATGCGTTATAAGATCATCGATTTCGCGTCAGAGCGAAATTTTCGGTTTCTTTTTATTGCCCCGGAGCGTGATTCGGTTTAATTCGCGTATGCATATAACGTTCGTTCGGCCTGTTCCACGCCCGGAATTCTCGTATCAAGCTGACGAATCAAACTCAGCGCGGACGTACTCGTGTCGTGTTATATCGCATATAATTGATCGTTGATTCCGCAACAACGGGAGGGGCGAAATTCGATGCGTGAACGACGCAATTTATCTACTCCATAATACACTACACGCATCGCATAATTCTCACGCGCGATAGATTATCGATTTATCGATTTAAGATACGCTACGTGGGCGAGAGCGGAGAAAAAGAAACACGAAGAAAGTGGATTCGATCGGTCGACCTAATATAACGCCCCGAACGTTTCAGCCGGAGTGGATGAATATAAGCTCGTGACTCGCTTTCGTAGTTTATCATAAGCGATGTCTATTACATGTAAGCAACGCGGTTATTTAGGCCGATACCTATCAGCGGCCTCGAGAAGAAAAAAAATAATCGAGTTCCCGATAACGAGAAATTTCTTTACTTTGACGCGAGTCGCGGAGAGAGGGAGGAAAAATAGCATTCGCTCTTCACACAACACTCGGTCAATTATCGACTTCGCATCAGCTTCTAGTTTCTCAGCGCGCGAGGTTGGTACGAACAGGATATTAATTTCGTATATTAAAATATCGATTAACGAAGTTTAAATAAATTCACGAATATCGATCGGGAACCGGTCGCGAAGCGACCTCGTTCTCGTTTTCTTCTCGGTTTCCTTTTTTTCTTTCTCTCTCTCTCTCTCTCTCTCCGCTCAGCCGGTGTAGCCGTCATCTCCACTCCCCACGCCCCGCGTACTAATACCCTTTTAATGGAGCCCGTATTCCCGATTCGCGATGAAAAATGAAGCGCGAATTTAATTTACGGCCGCGAGGAATCCCTCGATTTTGGTAAACCGAGCTAGGATCTCCGGGATGACCGATCCTCGCGGTGGAGGTGTGCTCGTCGATTCTGAGAAGCAGTAAATTTTGTTAAAGGGACAGTAAAATTCGCGGAGTGACGTTTAGAATGTCTGAGGTTACCTCGGAACGACCGAACGTTTGAATTGATAGCTCGCAAAATTCTAAAAAAAGAAAGGCTTTGTTTCATCTCGATAGCCGGATATCTGGATTTTTCATTTGCTATCAAACATTTCTGCGTGAGTTACTATATCTGGTTCATGAAATTTTTAATTCACTGAATTATAAATAATGTTCGACTCGCAAATTTATCATTATTGCAGACGGATTAATTTGTAATGAATAAATGAAAATAATCCGGATTTTCTGTAAATTTATCTAATATTTAGTATAATTAGGTGAAATATATATTATTACATTACTGTTATTAAAAGTTAGATATTACACACAAATCCCCTCGCATCAATCATGTACGCGGTCGCGTTTAGCGTACCCGGTATCGCGAACCCGTCGAGCGAAACGCGTAATATCAGCTTGTCATAGCCTCGGAAACGGTTAGAACGTAGCAAGCACTCCACGAGGAAAAAGGAAGCACCGTCGGGGAACGATAGAGGCTAAGACAGCCGTAGACAATGTTACGAATCGTATTATGCGGAGATTCGGTAATTTGCATGAGGCATAAGGCGCGTGCTGCTGGTTATAGTCGAAGGAGACGTTGAAATCGAGGGTACAGAGGGCGAGGGAAGAGCGATGAATACGCGAATTGGAAACGTTGTACAAAGCGAGCGAGCTAGAGATAGCAAGAGGGAGAGGGAGAGAGGTGGAACGAGGGATGGGGTAAGACTGAAATTTCATAATTCCTCGGCCCGCTGAAGCGTTATACGGGGGCGAGTAGACGGTTTCGTGAAAGCTTCGAACTAAACCCTCTTCTCTTCCCTCCCACAACCCTCCTCCTCTCACTTGTACCACCTCTTACCTCGTCCGATTGTAGGAACTCGAGCTTGTCTGCCGCGGGACTCGAGTTTCCGGTTGCTACGTTGATTAATACGTAAATCATCGCGCGCGTTCTCCTCGGTACGTAGGAGAGAGAGAGAGAGAGAAGCTCTCTCGTATCGAATAATGCCAATGGCAGCGAAATCGCGCGCGAGACGCGGTGTGTCGAAACCGCCTGCGATGCGCTACAAAATTCGGCATTACGAGCCACTGAACTCGGTAATTTCGCGGCAGCGTTTCGCTTTCTCGCCGTTCCTGTAAGCCCATTCCACCCCTCCCCTCGATCCCCTCTCGGCACGGAACTAACGCTCGGGACGTTTGTTGTTGTTGTAATTAACAGCGCAGGCTCCCAAATCCGCCCGACTAACGAAACTTTGATGTTTCGTTCGAGGCCGAGAGAATATTCCATCGGGAATGAGATATCGCGATGGGATGCCTTCAGACTCTGCGCAAACACGATTCTTTCCCCGATATCGAACGAGAACGCGGAGGTGTATATCTTCCCTGCAAACCACTCACGACTTTTAACCCTCCGTGAACTCCTCTCTCGCTCTCGAAGAGAGTCTTTTGGTTCTCTATCCGCTCGAGTCGAGAGGAAAGCTCGCAATACCGGCTTTTCTCGGTTTTTTTTTACTCTTCGGCGTGATTGACAACGCTCAAAAGAATGAAAAAGGGGAATTATTCGGAATCGGGATGACTAAGCTCTAAAATAGCTATGGAACTGAATTTAAAATGTACAATATCCGGATTGAGATTGATAAAAATAATAATAGAATCGTATTACAGCTTTTAGAATACATCTCTGCTCGCAGAAAAAGTAGAAAAATTCGTTATTTATTAAAATATGAATTCAAATAGGAATTAAAAGTTATTCAAATAATATTAACCGAGAAAATGATACGGTTTTCATTATACAAGCGAAAATTTTCAGTTCGACAGGATGGTAATGCCGAGAGCGAGCGAGCTAGAGCGAGAAAGAGAGAGAGAGAGAGAGAGAGAGAGAGGGGTAGCTATTATTCTAATGCTGCATCGACTGGAGTAATTGCTCGAGATAAATCGCTTTGACGTACTCCCCGTGTCCCCGAGGTACTTAAGACGCCAGGGGGAAATTCCATTATGGCGACGTTCTCTCGTTATCGCTCGCTAGCGATAACGCGAGCACGTTTCGAGGAAAATGCAGTCGCGATATTCGCCCTGAAAAATCGCGCGGTCTTTGGTGTACACATTCCGGGCAACTTTTTCAGCCGAATTTATCGCTTGTGAGAAAAATTCGTCGATTGCGTTCACAGGAACGAAAAAAAGAGAGCGAGAGAGACGAGGTGACATTGTACAGGAAGAGGGACGACTCTCGATATTCCCACGGCGTAACTTGTTTCGAAAGGAGCGTCGAAGTGAGGCGGCCGCGTTCGGCGAAAATTGCATAAGGATTGCCCGTTGAAAATTCTCGGCACGTAGAAGTCACCTGCTATCCGTGAGAGATAAACGTGTGGGGTAATAATGCGCCCGCGGACCCGAACAACCCCGTCCGCGGACCGGCAACCGCTTCTTCAGTCGGATCACGGTGACTGGAGGGGGCGCACGAAAAGCGGCAGGGATGCCCGGGTAGTCTGCGGTTTTCGAGGTCGAGCGAGAAATGGAAGAAAGACCGTGGAGAAGATAAAAAAGGGGGAAGGAGTGACGAATATATGAGAAGATTCGAAGGTGTTATATCCATTATTCCGCACCGGCACGGCGGAGTAAATCGCGCGAGATTTTCATCCGAGTCGCGAGAAACTCAAAGGGGGTTAGGGGTGGTGGGGCGAGAGGGGGAGGGGGATAACCGCCCATGCCTGTAGAGGCGGTAGCAATCTTCTCTCTCTCTCTCTCTCTCTCTTTCACTCGTATATCAGCCAGCCTTTTCTATCGAGATCGAGGAGGAAATCTTCGGATCGGGCTAGAGAGAGAGAGAGACTTCGCGATTTTCCCTCTCGCCCTCGATTTCCTCTATACGGCATCACGTCGACGCCCCCGATTCGACACGGTAACGCTCGAATGAATATTCCACTGGAGGATTCATAACGTTCATTTGCACACGGGCCACTGACTCATATCTTGCCTGAGGGGGAGGAAGAAGGGGAGCGAGAGAGAAAGCGAGAAAGGGAAATAAAACGCCTTTTCGCGTTTTATTAACTTCGACGACTCCGGGACAAAACGAGCCGATAAAATCGATGGAGATTGGATCGCGGGAGCTCAAAGAAACTCGCGCGTTGTCAATCGACGAAACCGATAGAGAGCTCGTGGGCGGCATAACGAGAATCCTCGCGCGAAATAAGGAAATTCCGACGATTTCCGGGAGACCAGGGGTGTTAACTTTGATCGCCGCTTCGGGCATCCTCGATTTCTCCTCTTGGTTTCTGTTCGTTGTTTGCGTGGGATATCTGCGGAAGCTCGATCGAAATTACGATAAAATTTTCTTTCTGATTTGTTCTATCGAATTTTTATTTATCGCGTGATTTTTTAATTTTTCGCTCTATCCTTCCTGACTCTCTCCTCTCTCTCTCTCCTCGAGCTATTGAGCTTCAACCCATTTTCATTGTGGATCATTGAACGACTGTGAGAGATGGAGGGAAGAAGAAGAGAAGTGGGATGTGTTTGCGAACCCTTTTGCGGCTCGTAGCGTGTCCGTCGCTCGAGACAATGCAGCGAGTGAGTGGGACTCGGTGGGAGTGAGAGGGTCGGATGCAGCCGGCATAAAGGAACCCGTCGCAAAGAAGACCCTCTCTCTCTCTCTTCGTTCCTTTTCTTCTCCATGCAACGTCTTCGCGACTGCATCCCATTCGTTTTCTTGCCGATGCACTATTGCATCCTTTCTCCTTCTTCTTCTTCATCTCTCGCTATACCTCTCTATTTTTCTCACTCTTCCCTTTCCTCCTCAGTTCTTCTCGCTCTCTCAGCTTTTGTCTTCCTCGCCGGTCCAGTCCACCTCAAAGAGCCGCGGCCAATTAAGCACGATTATTATTACGAGTGTTTCACGCTGTATTACTCCCGCCTTCTAGAGAACATCTCACGAGCTATTTTCACCCTCGCATATCGTTATCGGGTGCTCTTTCAGTTTTCCCTCCGGTTCGTCAACTTCCGGCTGTCCGCGCACTCGACGCCATCGCAGCCGTCTCGTTGATGCGGTTCGAAACGTTTCTCGAACGAGCGCGCCTTGCGCTGACCGATGTTTTGGCATCGCGTCAGAACGGGAAGGGCAAAAAAGTTTTTCGTACGTCCAACTTTTTGAAAAATCATCGCGTTACGTGAGCTCCGTTCTTGACGCGAGTTTGAAACGCTGCTACTGTTTATGTTGTTTAAAACACGTGTCGCGTTCGAGAAATTCTTTCGCCGTTACTCATTATTTCTGGGACCTCGGCCAACTGGCTAGGGGAAATTCGGTTATTGATGACAAAAAAATGGCGCGTGTACTGAGAATTTTTGATTTGGAACGAAACAGAAAATTCGAGGAAGTAATTCCCTCGAGATTTTCTTTTGAAAAAACACTAAATTTTTTAGAGAAATAAAAACATGAAGTGTCTATGAAATACTTTATCACGGTATTGTTGAAATATTCAGCAGAGACGGCTAAATCAGCGTTAACGACAACAAACCATTTACCGGCTCGCGGAATCGACAACTCGAAGACTCTCGGTGCTGATTAACCATCGCGCAATCTCGCCTAACAACGTCTCGGTTAATTAGATCGAGGGCGGATTTTCTCTTGCAGCGTCGTAGCGACGGACGAGAGGCTTACCGGCGGTGCGTGAACGTCTCGCAGCCGATTATGCGCATTCGGATTATACGTGTCGTTTCGCTCCTGGAAAACGTTTGATCGACGTACCTTTGACACGACGAGCCGGGGTGACGAGGGCGCCGATCGAAGCTCGGGGGCGCGCGCGCGTGCGTCGTGTTGGGCGGGG
Organism: Goniozus legneri; assembly: GCA_003055095.1. NCBI lineage: Eukaryota > Metazoa > Arthropoda > Insecta > Hymenoptera > Bethylidae > Goniozus > Goniozus legneri. The sequence goes on along the minus strand of NCVS01000954.1, from coordinate 9,024 downwards.
AGTTTTCCCAAAACACGCGACTCGAGTGTATTTTCGTATATACATTTTCCAGAAGGAAACTCTGTCTCGAGGTAATCCCTCCTCCGTATCTCCTTACCTCCCCTCCGCCTTCCACTCATCCGCTTTTCCCGCCGCATCGACACTCCTCGCTTTTTTCCCAGCCGGGGCTCGTCTCGTTCCTCGCTTTTCACTCAACGAGCTTGTCCCTATCTTCACTTTGTTGCCAGAGGGAGATGGGTGTATAACGGAGACTGGAAACGAGCCACCTCTCTGACTTTCAATTACGCTCACGTAGCGTGTCAGTACGATACCCTTCTACCTCGCCTTCTAAGCTCCTATTCCCGGAGGATCAAGTTCATCTGATTACCGGTAATGGGCTTGTGTTTTAAGCCTCTCGCTCCCCCTCCCCCTCCCCCCTCCTCACCCCACCGATCCCGACAATCCCGTCCACCCGCTCAACTGTCCCGGAGCTTGATACACACAACCTCGCTACATAACAGAAATCATTACGTAACGACGCGCTCGAGCGTTCTCGATTCCCTACGGGAAATTGCTCGAGCGATTTTCGATACGCGACACATCTATCGTTTCTTTTTTCCAAAAATTCCGTTACGCGGATCGTATGCGAGCTCTCTTTTTCGAGCGATGAATAACAAAGTACGTGCTGTTTTCGAGAGGAGGAATTTTTATGCAAAACGCGGACGAGAAAAAAATAATAGCTGGCCCGAGGATACGATTGGATGCTTTTTTAATTTTCATAATAGAGACGCCGTTACAGTCCATCGTTTCGAGCGATTTGACGATCGAGAAAAACGGAAATATTTTTTTTCCGCCCGCCGATGTTTCAATTTCGTGGATTTTCAATTTCGGGATATATGTATTTT
>NCVS01000950.1:6821-27152 GCA_003055095.1 Goniozus legneri | reverse complement strand
AATATCGATCACTTAGATTAAAAAGTGTGCAAATTTTCCGACCCGGGATATTTTCAACGATTTTAACAAACCAAATGTGCAATCCTACAACGTCAAAACTAAAAATTGTAATAGTGTTCCAATATCGACGGACACTCTTGAATTCCTTCGAACAGTCTAATTGGCCGCTATAAGCATTCCTATAGCTAAGGTTCGTCGTTTCGTACGGACGAGCAGCGCGAACATTACCGATGATGCATTGCGTGCCGGCTCGCGCGCTACCACCCCCCTCACCCTTCCCTTCGCTTTTATCGCCGTTCATGTTCCGTGTGACTTATGACCGCGATCTCACACCGGGACCCCGCGATTCCGCGTTCCGTTTGACCGACTACATTTTTTTCTTTTTTTTACACAACACCCGTGTAATATAATTTCGCGAAACACATCGCGCGAAGCGTTTCGCGAAATTGTATCTCTTCGCTGGCGCGTTCGAGAACGAAATTCATCGCTCGGGTGACGGCGAACACAACGAATTAATTAGACACGATGACGTAAGAAATCGGTCGCGGTTTGACGGAACGCAATCAAAGCGGGTCGTTTCGAGATTCGCCGTGTAGGTTTCGGCTCCCCTTGAAAATCGGTTCGTGAGTAAAAACCGAGTCCCGATCAATTTCGAATTTATGGTCCGGCCCACGTTAATTAGCGGCCTCGAGACCGAGCAGAGGAAAAAACCGCACCGGCCGCGCGTTCGTATACGAGCCGATCGTTTTATCTGCCGCATGCCTACATAGGCGCAAGAAAAGAAGATATAGGTTCTTTAATGATTATCGGCTCGTCGTCCAAAATTTTTTATCCTCTTCTTGGTTTAAAGAGGTAGGTACTTGTGTTAACCGTACCTGTTAGAAGCCGTCTGTTTGAACAATATTTGACCATCTATGCCACTTATACCGTATTAGTATTATACTTCATCTGAATAAAACCTTCCTATGATAAAAAAAAGTAGTTCACTCGCAGTGAGGGACAAAATTAATCTGACACAATTTAGTTCTCTTTAAACAAATCCAATTATCTCGAACGTTAAAGTGTCAGGCTGAGAAATCTTGCTCGGGTTATACTCCAGGTGCTCAATGGTAGGTATACACATAAAACACGCACACAATGCGAATCCAACGTGGAAAGAGAGAGAGAGAGAGAGAGAGACAGAAAGAGAAACGGACTTATAGTTCGCGGGACGCGTGAATTATAGCCGAGGTGGTATGCGCAGGTTCTCCCTCCTCGTGCCACGACTATATAACATGCGCGGAGGTACGAGCGTTATCGCGCTCGGTAGCTTCGTCGGTACCATTATATCATTCTCCAAACAAATTAAAAAAGAGGAAAGGGAGGGACAAAAAATCTGACCGAAAAAAACGAGTTTTAGCTTTCTAGTCTAGATAGTTCATTTCTAGGATGATAGATGAGTTTTTGCACATTTTTTTCAGTTTTTAGAGAAAGACAGAGGAAAAGAGAGCGAGGTAGAGAGGAAGAGACAGAGATAAATAGATAAAGAGATAGAGAGAGAGAGAGAGGGAGAAAGAGAGAGAGAGAGAGCGGTGTATCGGCGGGTCCCGGTCGCGGGATATAAATATGGCGGGTTCACAGCCGGCACAATACTATCAGCCCGACGGGATCAAATTGTCGAAGGAGGAACGAGCATATTTCGCGTGACCCTGGAGGCTCAATTCCACGAGGCGGAATACCTCGATATATTTGTCGTTGTTCGCCGTTGCCGTGGCCTTTGCGCGCGCGAGGATGCGAGCCCGTACTCCCCCTCGTCCCTAGAATTCCGCTCCCGGTTATATAAATCCGCGGAGAATGCGACATCGGGGTCCTCTAAGCGTTCTTTCGAGAGCGAGTTCGATATCTCGAATCGATCGACCACGAGCGATCTTTGACTATAAATCCTACGGCCATCGAATTTTCTCTTCTTTTTCATTGGATATGTAAATTGAATAAAAAAAATAAGAGGGCCGTAGAGAAATGGAGATCGTTTCGTGAAATTATCACTCTTGTCGACCGCGACACCTCCATACACTTCCACAGATAGAGCGCGATATGTATCTGCCGTAAAGCCATTCTTAACAGCGTGTCTCACTCCCCACTTCCTCTCCCTCTCACGCCACGCTCGCGAGAGCATTAAAATGCCGACAACCGCAGTCTCGTTTCCCAGACCAAGAGAGAGAGAGAGAGAGAGAGAGAGAGAGAGAGAGAGAGTAGTCTGCCTCCAAATTTCAATTTTCGTCCGATTCGCACTCCCGCCGGATTTGCATGAAAATTGTTAACCCCTGTTAGACCCTTTTTCGAAGAAACATCGCGTAAGCATTTCGTCTCGGCCACTGTTCGCGGTTTCCCGGAGCTGATAAACGTGAAAATTAATTCCGCGTGCGCGGAGAGTCATTTATCGATACCACTCGTACACAGGAAACAAATCGGCCGAATGAGATAAGCGCACACCTGCATTGCTCGTTAAAAGTGAAAATAAAAAGAGTAGCCCGGGCGAAATTTTTCGTGAAATTCCAATAATTGGCGCAAAGATGCTCGAGCTTGAGGCGAGAGTGCACCTGTCGTCGGAGTGCACCCCGTGCGCATGCAAATTCTGAAAACGGCGGCGCGACGCATACCAGAGATTGATATCGGGCAATAAGCCGCGCCGGCGAAACAGGGGTGTAACCAGTTCCGTACCGTTAACAGGACATTCATGGAGTGCGACATTCGAATAGTAAACCTTTTTCTCCTGGCAACGTGCGAACAACTAACGAACCAACAATGTACAAACTTTTTCGGTCGTATTGTAATTTTTTCTTTCCGGGAAAAAAAATACCGTAAGCTCTCTCTCTCTCTCTCTCTCTCTCTCTCTGCTTCTTCTCGCGAAGTATCCATTTTGATAAAGATTTACCAAGACTCGGGACAGATATGCGTGCCGGATGCTGGAAAAGCGAGGCAATTTTCGCGAAAGAGACCTCGGGTAAGCAATTTTCTTATCGGGGGTGTCATTTCCGGTCGTTTATCTCATGGCTTGTAGTTAGAGAAGGGACATTGATTAAAAGCCCATTTTAACTCTCCGGGGTAGTGAAAATAACCCTGGGCTTTTATAGAGACTCACCAGTCTTCCTCGCACTGACTACTCATTTCGCTTCTTTTGATTCAATTTACGAGCACGGGATGGTTGTCGATAAGACTCCCCGTGCCACCTCGGCGACATTCGTCCTCTTCAAGTACCTGAATTCACACGAAGAAAATAGGTGACCACGTTTTATCCCACCCCTCGTTCCCTGCCACTTATCGCACCGGGATCAAATCATTCGATTCTTTTTCCGCGAGCCGAATCGGCTATAATCGCCGCTACTATTCTCACTTCGGGGGTAACGGAGGGTCGATCTTCGAGATCATCGCAATATCTAAAAAGAGTCCCCTGGACGTGCCATTCCCTGCTAAATCGACCACTCGACTACGAGCCGGGACATATCGAGTACCGTAAAACCGTTATTTATATCTTCCCGACGTACATTGGAATTTCAGTAGCGGCCCGAAAATCAAAGTACCTGAGCGATAACAATATCGCCGATTTGTTATCGTCGCGTATTGGTAGAAAAGAAGAGAAACCCGGGGACAAATAAGCTCGAGAAATTTACATTTTAATAATAATCGTCAGGATATAGGGGGTGAAAAGTGGCACGGTGGGGTCTAACAAGACGGCGGACCGAAGTTTGATATTTCGTCGAAAAGTCCTCGCATTGTCTAAAAGTTGATGGCGTCACCCCCAAGCAGGAAGATAACATCTGGTGCTGCCTCCATCAACAACCTCCACTCTCGCCCGCCGCACAACCACCCCCCACTCCTCCTCTATCCTCCAGAGCGGAGGAAACTCGTCTTCAATTATTCTTGTACCCACCCCCTCTAGTCTTCTCGCGTACACCTCAGCCTCTCTCTCTCTCTCTCTCCTCTCTCTTCTTTCCTCGGCACTTCCAATCCGGAGACTACCACCCCCGTCGAGCCACCCTCTCGTCTCTCACCCTTACACGACTTACCGCGGCGCCACCATCCGACTCGTCCGCACCCTCCCCCTCCACCTAAACAACATTTGGAGAGTTTCTTCGCTACTTTCCCGTCTGTCACGCGAGCTCTCGAGACGAACAACGAATTTATGGAATTAGGAAGATGGGATGAAATTCATTTGCAAGCCCGAGAGCTTGTGTATACACTGACTAATATTTTCTTAAAATCGAATGTTGGAATGAAAAGTATATTAATGATATTCGTAATAATTCTTATTTTATATAAACAGACAGACCAACATTTTAAGTACAAAATATTATATTACTTTTTCCAAGTCGAAAAAGATGAGCTATATTACCAAATTAATTTAAATCATCTCAAATTAGAAAATGAGCTGCAAACGCACAGTCGAGGGTGTTAATCCTATCAATCAAAATATATTAAAATACGGTCTGTCACCCCTGGGAGGACCGTTTCTCCTTCGTCTTCTTCACCCTTTTAATAAACCCGAAGGTACGGCAAAAGTAGCGATTTAAAGATTTTTCGCGGCGAGGAATACGACTTTCGGAACGGCACCCTTCGAAGTGCGAGGTAACTACTTAACTCCAAGAGACACAACCGCGCCTTCCGAACATTATACGGATCCTACCCAACCTCCTTTGCATGACAAAAGAACCGCGGGATTTTCAAACTCCCACTAAAATTCACCCCCCCCCCCCCGTATATACTATAGAACCTCCGCCGCAACGATAATTTTCGTATTACGTAAAATCAGCGAAAACGAACGAGTGAGATCCTCGATTCGCGATATTTCAATCGGGGTTAACGGCCCGGTCGTTCGACCGTTTCGTTTTATAAACAATCGTTCGCTGTGTACAAACGGAAATCGTATTAATTAAAGGCACGGGGGGGGCTAATCGGTTTTGGCCTGGTCGATCGAACGGTAGCTGTTAACTCTTTCGCTCGCGCACTCTCGTCATCGAACTCGATGTTCGCGTTTTGTCCGCGAGCTCGGTAACAACGAAACAGAGAGACGAGCCGGTCACCCCGCGCGTTTATTGGTTTCCATCGATACGAATAACATCGATAACACATACGGCCGCGCTAATAAAGTAGATATATAATCATCGACTGAATTCGCAATCAGCCGGTATCAAAGCTTGTTATACGAAACCGTAAAATAAACGCGATTTATGTGCCGTACCAGATCACATCTATACGTATTACGACCTTGAGGTTAAGTAGATTAAAATCGGGTTAATACCGGGTTGTGTGAAATTGAATTATTGTTGATTATCAAATTAGGACGATAAAATCGGACGGTAAAAAACTGCGGGGTCTGATATTACCTACCTTTGTCGTAATTATTCCAATAAAATCATTATTCTAATTCTGATGAAATAACAATATTATTAGAGTAATCATTCATATAATTTATCAACAACGTCAACTTTATTACATCCTAATGTTATTCTTTTTTATGAATGTAAAATTTTCAATTATAACAGTGAGAATGTAACTTGATGTTAATTATTAAATAAGAAAAAATAGCGACAAGATGAATCTTAAAAAGTAGAGTAGCGTGAAGATCGCAGGAGTGAAAGATCGTGTCTTCCTTCGGAGGTGTCAAGGTGTACGGTACACCCGGAGTCGGTGTGGTGTGTCCAAACGTTCCTCCGGGGAGCGATCAATGATAGGCCGGGGGTACCGAGTCACGTGACCTCTCGCCGCGGGGAGTTCGCGCAATGCATCACCAACCAACTACCCTCGAACGTCCCTCCGGTCCCGCGTCCTGGGCCACCCCCACCAGTCTCGCTTCTCCGAACATCAACCACCACCCCTTTTCATCCCCACCCTCCACGCGAGAGAAGGAGAACGAGAGGAAGAGGGAGAGAGAGAGAGAGAGCTTGTCCGACTCTCCTCTTCCTCGTTCCACGTTCCTAGCACGGGCACGCTTCTCTCGCACCGAGGAGACACGCCGAGAGTACTAAACGGGATTGTTGCTACGTTGCTCCTGGCGACCAGCAAGTGTCGCCGTAGTCGTTCTCGGGGCAAGACGTCGCGCACCCAACCCCACCCTCCACGACGTGCCGTATTATACTCTATGCTACTTTATCTATACACACGTCGTACTTATTCCGATGCTGGTTTTATAAAATTTTTCCTTCTATTTTTCACTTGAACAGGTGGTCCGAGCCAAAAAATTTGTACGATTTTCAAAAAATTAGTGTTTTATAACCGAAAATAAAAATCACTCAGGCAGTGATTCTCGTAAGTTCCGTCTTATCAGGTCTCGTTGAGATATTTAGAACTTGTCAAGATTTTCAAATATAAAACACTAAATGATACAACTAAGGAACCAATTTAAATTCGATAAAATTTTTCGACTCGAACTGTTTACATTTCTATTCTTTGCAAGGTAGGGCGTGGCTCGCAGAGTCGCAGTTTCTACTGCTTCGAAACCAAAAAGCACACCACCGGTGCACTCACGGAAATTGGTTCTCTCGATCGCAAAATCGAAGCGCGGCAGAGTCCAGTATCAAAGTTCTCGCGTACCGCTATTATCCCACTTACCGCATCGGCCCCGAGAGCGAAACCGATACGAGAGGAACGAACGAGGGCACGTAATCCGGCGGTCTGTACGGCGCAAAATCATGGCTTGTAACACGGCGCTCGCGATTCTTCCCAATTAATATATACGTATATTCGTTAGCGGGTTGTGTAAATCGTATCGGTTTAACGAGCCGGCCCATTGTGATTCTCGACTTCATTGTACCGACGTCTTTATTCGCCAGATAATTAGAAAAAGTTTGCTAATTAAACGATCCGAATTGTGTATTTTGATTAATTAACAGGGCTAAAGCTGTTCCAATACGGAATTGTACGATCGGCTAAATCGAAAGCCCTTTTCTCACTGTCTCTCTCACTTGTCAATTTTGTTTAATTTTCTGTAGATTCTTATCGTTTTCTGTAGTTGTCGTTGTTTATCAATTTAACAAAGGAAGAAAGCTTTCGACTCGGGCGTTTGTACGATCTGTAAGAACATCGAGCTTCTAAATAATTTCAATGTACGTATTCATCGTGATATCTTAGAGCGAATGTTAGTACCAGCGGTACGTATGAAAGTATAAAGTAACCCCGTAACCCCAGGGAAATCATGGCATCCGGTTAAGGTCGAAGAAGAATTTTATACATCTGTCAACGGCTACATATCTCGAGTGACGTCGTACAATGATAATAGCTCGCTGGCAAAAGACACCCCGCCGATTATAAATCTATTTTATAAACGCAATAAAACGGTGAAAAAAATTAAATAAGAATTTTATCGCGAGGGAGATAAAGTTATACGCGATTAATGATCGGAGCTCGATGTTCGCGATCGTACGGATAGTAGAAACATATCGGAGTCTGTCGAATATCGGCAATAAAAAAATGACAGTAACCGAAGGTGACGAATAAAAAAGGTAACGTATACGATGCGGTCGGTTTGCGCGCAGACAGCCAAGAGCCGTAACGCAGCGAAAAGGGCGTTAAAATCGGCCTGGCCGACTATCAACGTGTGTTCGCTAACAGCCCGGCTTCGATAGACATCCATAAAAAAAACTGGCTATCGTAAGATTTTTCCCGATCAGTTTTTACGTTTCTGCAAAATTTTCGTTTCATCGCCATTTTTTATCTTTCATTTTATAATTTTCATAAAACAAAGATTGCTAAAGTAAACTATTATTTAGAACAAATAAGGGAGGGTGGGGCAAAATTGGCACCCATAAAATTTGGAAGGCCTCGAAAATTTGGGGGCAAAATGGGCACCCTGAAATTTTTCATTAATAATTTAAATTTTATTTTAGTTTAGGTAATTTAAACAAAATATCGTATTGTACTGGTTTTTATTTCATAAGAAATAAATTAACTAAATTAATAATAAATAATTTTAATTATGTGCCTCATTAATAACAAATTTCAAGGTGCCCATTTTGCCCCACATTTTGGATTTTTTTATTTTAATGGACACAGCTCATCGATGTTGAATAATAAATTAGGGCATGTAAAGTAGTGTGTCGGGTGAAAAAACGTAAAGATATAACCATTTTTTGCTTAAGGTGCCCATTTTGCCCCTCCTTCCCTTAAATATTAAAAACGTCGAGCAAACTTTTTTTTCGGTATAAGTAATAAATGATAGTCCGACTGGAAAAATAATAAAGACAGTATCGTCGATAATATCCTCCCCTGGTAAATTTTCATTCTCTTCCCTCGAGTGTGTAGTTGGCGTTTGATATCGATAATAAAGTTAACCGACGATGACAATTTCGCGTAATGCGATTCCACGGTGGCGTTTAGCGAAGACATCGGCGGATAGTAGGAGGGGTAGGGGGAGGCAGAGAGTATAGTGCATTAACTGCTAACGATTTTGCAGGCTAACACCACCGCCGGCAATGTATGTACCTTCGTTGCTACGTCGAAGAGAGAGGAGGGAGGGGGGGGGAGGAGTGTGGACGACGCTAGTGTAAACAAGCCTTAGTGGCTATAACACCGTGGCAGGATGTTCGTCCCTTCGACCGGTAACCTGCATTCTACACGGTGTGCTCGTTACGACCCTGTTTGCCCGTGCGATAACTTTCAGGTTACTGCCACCACTTACACTCCGACCATGAACGACACACCGTTCGACCCTCTGGCCATTGTTACCGATTGTAAGGGAAACCAAGCTCGAGATAGAGAGAGAGAGAGGGAGAGGGAGAGGGGGAAGTGAGCGTCTAATGTGTCTCTCGAGCATCCGGCTAAAATCGTTCTTTATACGTTCCCAATGCAAATGCGTAAGCCAAAAATCATAAATAAAACGAAAATCCCGAGGATCTCGCATCGAGTTATATACGACTTAATTCCCGACCGCGGTACACAAACATTTGACTATTATACCCGATCCGTGATGGATCGGCCTCGCATTATCTCGGCGGAGTCAGCGGGTAAACTAATGTAAGTTGGCGTGGATAGGCGTGGCCTCTCTCACTCCCGGATTATGACGTGGACCGTGGTCCGCGTGCGGTCGGGCGCGAGTTCCGAGCTTTGGGCGCGTGCGGAGCCGGATTTATGGGCCCTCCATTATGACGTTGACGTATCGCCGAGCGCGCGAGCCTCCAGGCGGAGAGAGAGAGAGAGAGAGCCACTCCTGAAACCGAAACCGTGGCGGATCTAAGCCAAGAGTGCCACACGCTCTGAATATTCAACCCCTCGGCTCGCTCCGCCTGAGAATTCTTCGCTGCTTAACGGTGAATTTTTTTTTACTCTCAGATTTTACGTTCCAGCAATAATTCGTGAGAAAAACATACGCTGGGGTTAAATTTGACCCAGTGAAGCCCGAATCGAAATTAAAACATTAAATTTAACCTCAAAATCCTACTCGAGGGTAAGGAGACTAAAATCATTTTTTTTAAATCATGATAAGCCATGTATCGAAACTGTAATTTCAACCTAAACTTGGTAATTTTGTCCGCTTTTACCAAGTTCAGGTTCAAATCATTGTTTCAGAACAATAAATGTAGCCTCCAGAACCTACTTTTCTACTGTGGTGCGGTGAAAGTAAGTTTTGGAGGCTCGAAATATTTTTTTAAAACACTAATTTCAGCCTACACACCCTATTTTGAGGGTATTTAGGGTCTAAATAATGTTTCACTTTTAGCGCCAAGTACCACAACAAAAGAAATGAGGTTAATGAGGCTGAATTTATTGTTTAAATTTTGACTCGGGCGGGTATAGAAAAATTGTTAGAAAACAAAATTTATTTTCATTGGTCAGTCTGGTAATGCGATAAGCTCGCTCCAATCGGGTTTTCAATTCCTCCACCCGACGTTTAATTTACTGCCTCGTTTTTGCGAATAACTGGAGAGAAAAAAGCGTGGCGTGTCGAGGAGCGTGTATACATATATATGTTTTGCGTCGGCAACACGCAATTCCTGTGTTTGCCTCGTGTGCATAGCCCCGAGTGTCCTGAAATTTCGCGAATAACGCGAGCTAAGATAAGAAAGCTCGAACACGTCGAGGAAACCTAAATAGTACCAGAGGTAGTGTTATTATGCGCTCGAGGTGGCAACTCGTATAATTTCCCATATAAAATCCTCCGAGCGACTTTTCTTCCCTTTCCATTAACTCGGACGACGCGTGTCCGCTAAATTATTGGCCGTTTCCGTTTTGCTCGCCTGGCAGAGGGGACTATGTTTTTCGTTTGATTTAAAGGAAGTGCGAAGTTGCTTTTACGCGTGCGGATGCTCAGCCCCCGAGATCCAATTTATACACTCCCCCGTTAGCTTCCGGAGTTGGAAGTCGCGCATCTTCTTGCGGTTATATTTCTGCTTCCTCTCTTCTCGATTTTTCCCCCCGTTCTCTATGAAATACGATGGCGTACTGGCTGTCCATCGATGGGTGCGAGAGAGCACGACACGAATAAATCGCGAACTGCAAAATGGATCGTCCGGCGATGTATATGTATATGTATATATGGCTCGTCACGTATCGGCGAGTTTCAAAACACCGTGGAATCCGACTAGCTGTCGAGTGACTTGGTGCATTAAAGGGGGTTCGGTTAATGGACATTCGGGTCACCCCTGCTACGAAATTCACCCCCTCACTCGAGAATGTCGCGTGGAGTGGTTTAAAGGGAGTTTTGGCAAATTGAACACGCGATAATGAGCGAAATATTTTTTATTGAAAAGCTCGTCCTGTCCGATTGTTAAAACTTTTCCTCTGATTCTAAATTTTGTTGAAAATATCGGACGCAAAAGGTCACGCGGTATAGAAAAATTGACTGAAAAAAATGTATCCATGGTCTGACACGTTCCGAAACTTGCAACAAAAACAGCGCGTATCGCGAGAGCACGCCACGCAAACTCCGACACTCGCCAAATACTCCCGAGGGCGAGAGAAGCGTGGGATATTGAATATCAGATTGCGTGTCCCGGATAGTGTTTATATTCTTTCTCAGGGATGCCCGGGATTTTGACGAAATCGAGGGAGTCGAATTTTGATCCTCCCAGAAGAAATTTAACAGTTCTTCCTCTATCGTCGAATTTCGCCTACGAAATTTCCAATGTTGTAGCTGATTTTCTGTTTATAGCTCAAACGTTGTCGAATTGTTGTAGCTGTTGTTTGTTGTTGAAATTCGTTTTACTGCAAACGTAACGCGCAAGAAAAAGAGAAAGGGATAAAGTAGAAGAGAGAAAGCGAGAGACGAGACGAGAACATCGATTGCAGAGGCTTGTAACAACGCGGTACGAACAGAAGGATATCGCGAGTAGGGACCCCGGAGCGATAAACCAAGCGGCCTGGAAAATTCCGGATCAACGAAACGCGATGTTTCAGCAAAAACTGTCTGAAGGGAATCGAAATGTCCAAAACGAGCACAAGTGGAGCAGTTGCCTACACCCTCTTTCACTCTGCCGTTCTTTTCGTCGGGAATAAACCCTTGCCCCGCCTATTGGATTTTCCAAAGTCCGAGATCATAGCTTACGTTTGTGTGAAAATATATAAAACTCGCACACATTCTTTTTTAGTTTGTATTCAATCTTTACAAATTTAAGAGCCAAATAATGTAAACTTGTACATCTTCTTTTAACTAGATAATTTCAATTTGTAAATTCGGAATGTATTAATGTTTAATAAATAAAATCCTATAATGATAATTCACGTCGACTGAAAATTTATTTAGTAACAAATCTTATAATAATCGCTGAACGAGTATTATTGGCTACTTTGAGCCGTAGTGCCATCTGCAGTGAACTGGATGAACCTTGAATTACTCGCTGCCAGTACCCACAGCTGACCCAGTAAAATGATTCCATACGGGAACGAATACCACTTGCAGAGCCGGAACACAAGTGTTCGCCATCTGTTGGTAATATCACCAATCTACAATCCGGTGCTGAGGTCATCTGAAACGTTTAGTGCCTACTAATGTCAAGGATGAAATCTATTGATTTTTTGAGGAATACCTACAACCAAGTTCTTATCGATTGACAATAACAATAGTTGATTTTTTGATTTCGTAAGATAACTAAACTATCTTTTAACTCTGTTTATCAATTTTGTATAATCAATGCAATTATATTTTTATAATAATTATACCGAGTTTTTCGAGTAAAAACCTTTCCTGGCTTTGAATTTCCCGCTTCTTTTCGATGCATAAGGATAGCGACCTATAAAATTGAAGGGAAGCCGGTAACGATGTACCTACCACGGAAGTATAGCGTACTCGGTTAAATTCCACGACCGTATCGATAATCGTGGCACTGGAGTGCGAACGGGAAACCGAGACACATCATAAAAAAAACGTCACATGTTGATAAGATTAAAAAGAGGCTCGTTGATAAGAGACGTTCAAGAATTGTCACGAAATTGTGTGTCAGTAGCAGCTGCCAAAGTGAGTAGTCGATACGTTTTCTCAGTTTTTGGTATATCCGAGTGGTGTATTCACTTTGTCGTTGCACTATTGCTTAATAGCGTTTCTACTGGATAACTACGGGCTACCGGCGTTGCTCGAGCCTCGAGGCAGTACGCATTATGCGCGCCGCCACGTAAACAACGCTAACCCGTCGCGAGCATTGAGCGGTACCGCTCCGACTCATCGCGTCGAGTTCACCAAGCATCGTAACAGTCTACCTTCTCGCGGGATTATTCAAGTATCTATTTCATTTGAACGTATAATTTAATCTAATTCAGTTTCTATTTATCTTCAATTAAAATAATTGTTATTTTTACAATCGCTCATTTAATTTCTTGTCGTTTTCTATATTAAATCGTTATGGTTGAAATAAAAAATTTCTGTTTGTGTAAAATTGTATTTCATATTTGTTTATCATTTTGATTCGTCGATCGAATTTTTTTTCTTGATGTATGAATGAATTGAGAAGATATGGAAGTTTACTTTTATGTTCGAAATTTAAAGATGTTAACTAACTTTTACCAAGTTCTGTATTTACTGACTTCAGAATTTATATTGATGGTTTCAAGATAAAATTAACCAAGTTTTGCAAAGAATTAACGAGCATTCACTTAGCTGAAGGATTTCTGTTATCCAATTTCACTGCTAATTTATATGCAAGTTGTGAAACATGAAATTATAAAAGATTAATTGAATGAAGTTGCTCGGTAAGGGGTTTCATATTAAATTTCATTTTGCGAAATAATCGTTTTTAAACGATAGGAATTACAATTTTCAATTCCAGGGAGCGGGTTCAAGTGTTTAATAAAGCTCCCGGCAGTTTAGACAAATCAGGAACGCAACACGTGCAACGTTCTAATTACATTAATAGATTTGACCTCGTTTTGAGCTTACGTTTAGTATATTAAATAATTCGCGTGTTTATCATTGCCGAAAAAAATATTTTTGGTAAAGAATATAAAAGAACTCGATATACTCCGGAGTTTCTCAAAGAGAAAGAAACTTGTCAAAGTTATATATCGCAGTCGGCACTGTTTCAGGCATCGATATGTCGCAGAAAAGCAACGAGGCATTTATCTCGGACTCGGATGATCGAGTACCGATTCTTAAGCCAGAACCCAAACTTCACGCACGATTAGCGACACTAGCTGGTCATTTTATCAAAAAATTTTCTCGAGATCCAACCTTCTTCGTGAGAGTGCCAGGAAGGTCAGTCCTCGTGTTAATTATTCACGCGAAATTCCAATTACAAATTTTCACCTGTAACTTCCGCTTGTTTGTAGAGTTAATTTAATTGGCGAGCATATCGATTATTGCGGATACGCCGTGTGTCCAATGGCAATTGAACAGGACATCCTCATTGCTGTAAGCGCGTCGGATGATAATAAAGTACGTCTGACGAATTTTGAAGCGAAATACGAGGACTACGAATGCGGAATTAATGACGTTGAGTAAGTATTGACAAAATGAATGCATAGAAAAAAATGATTACAAGATGAACTAAAATTTGTCAATACTTGAATTTATTCGAACGAAACATAATTTATGGAATTCAGAGGAATTTTTCTCTCTGTGTGTATTTTTGGAACGCCAAACGCAAATTATCTGCAATTGCGAACATTCTTCTGTATGCCAAATACCTCTTACACTATCAATTACTGCAGATTACAATATCGTATGCGCGGTTTCTCGGTATACAATAACATGATAAATTTAGCCACAATAATGGATAAAACAATTCAGATTTCATATTTCATTCGAAATTTTTAACAATTACTGTTTCATAAGGTAAAAAAAATTTATTTTCAATAACAAGATAAATTCAGTCGCAATAATGGATAAAATAATTCATATACATTTTTTAACAACGAAAAAAATTTCCCTTCATAAGCTGAAGGTATTATTTTCAAACAATTATTCCAACAGAAATTGCATCACGAAAGCGGGGGGTCCAGCATGGTACAAATATTTTTTGTGCGGCGTAAAAGGGGCTTTAGAGATAATTCCAGTTAATAAGACCCCACAGGGAATATGTGCCGCGGTATGGGGTAACATCCTTGCTAATTCCGGCCTCTCGAGTTCAAGTGCCCTTGTCTCAGCTGCTGTTCTCGCTACTGTTCATCTTAATCAGGTGATTAATTTTTATTGTGTGTAATTTGGCGAATGAAAACAACAATTTCTTAGTCGCGAGTCTAAACTTTTACTCGCTATCTTTTAATAATCCGCAATAATTTTTCAGCCGTATAATTTTCATTCATTTCGTTTCTCAGTTTTTTATAACCCAGCTCTCTTTCTATCGTTATACCGCCCTACCTTTTCCTCTTCACTCGCTCAAGATCGATGGGAAAAGTTCTCGACCCTAATGTCTCTTTCTCGCTAGTATCACAGTCGCGACGGTAGCCGGAGACTCGAAAGATTATGCAGCGAGTGTTTTCGAACGGAATGTCTCAGGAATTTCTGATTTCTTCTCGTTTATTATCTGCCAACTTCATACGGACAAATAAACAGGAAAACGTACTTTTTCAGTCAATAAAAACGCTTCATTCGATAAATTAAAGAATTGCTATTTAAAAATCACACTAGTTAACAGAAAAACTTTAAGATTTTACACACTTTAATCTTACAAGTTTTGTATCGACTATTGAGTTTCTAAAACACTCGAATTTTCCGCAGAAGCTTAAAATGACACTGATTAAAAATTTTTTCATTCGTGTTCATATTAAGCTCATAAACTAGTGACCCATTTCTAACCAAGTAGTTGCGGTAACGATATTAAATTCGAATATATGAAATATGCGATACAGATTAATTACAGAAATAACTTGTATAAATTATATATACGTTAACTTGGTTTCATTGAGAGATATTTTACATTTCTTTATCAAAAATATTCAATCATTTCCATGAATCATTGCAGAGAATATCTCTGCTTATCTAATTTTTGTTTGTAATGCATTTGAAGAATTTATTTCAAGATAATTTTCCTTGGAATTTTACTATCTGTTTGTACAAAATAGCATATACCTTTGAAAGAAGAGCTGGCTACAATTAGTGCACAAGCCGAAAGATTCATTGGTACGCAAGGTGGTGGTATGGATCAAGCAATAGCTTTCCTAGGAAAAGCAGGTAATTTCATTTTCATGTTTCTCTGTGAAAAAATGATCCTGAGATATACTTTAAAACCATTCGTTTCAAAGGTTCTGCTAAATTGATTGAATTCAATCCTCTCCGAGCCACCGACGTCAATCTTCCAGAAAACGCCGTTTTCGTAATTGCTCACAGTCTGGCGTTGCACAACAAAGCATCCACCACTGATTTTAATCTCAGAGTTGCAGAATGCCGACTAGCAGCACAGGTATTTTTGTAATTTCACGATGTTTTTAAAAAGGTTGAAAAAGTCGATTTAATGCTTACTTTAAAACAAACTATTGATATGAAAAAATGGTTGAGAAGTAAACTTTTCCAAGAAAACTTTTTTCAACAAAGTTACGGTACTCGTGTAACTAGCACATCAGGAAATTCTGCCAATTCGAATTTAACATGCTGTAACTTTAAGGACCGAACCATCTCTATCCATGTTAGTTTTAAACTCCAAATCAAACAAATTGAATCACAGATAATGGCGAAAAAGAAGAACGAAAATTGGGAATCTATTCAAAAACTTATCGATCTGCAAAATAGATTGGGCAGCGATTTCGATCAGATGATTGCCACTGTGCTCACTGATCTACACGAGGAACCATACACAATAGAGGAGGTAACTATAATCGATTTAATATTGTTACTGGTCACTGTGTTGACACTGGTCAACATTATTTTTTTTATACGTATAAACTAGTATGTACTCACAATATTGGAGTATAAAAATTCTTCTTCGTATTGACTCTATTATTGTTGACCAGTGTTTTACCTTTTTTTAATTGAATTTTAATAGAGAATTCCTGATAGATATGTGAGTACTTGGAAACTACTTACGAACATTTGAAGAAGATCTCGTTCATCGGAACCTTCAGCCCTGAGCAAACATTCAAATTGAGACAGCGAGCCTTACATGTGTTTCAAGGTAAACAGAAAAAACATCATTTTAAACTGAATCCTCACTCAATCTTTGCGGAAACTACGTATACTGTTAAGAATTTTTATATTGAATTTCGACTAAAAATATTAAAAAGCAATTAAATTAAATTTTGTTTAACTTTCATAACAATCACGAGATGCGTCATATCGAATTACTTTTTTTTTAATTATCAACACAAAATATACCTCTATCTCTTTGTTACTTGATCCGCGGATATCAAGTAAATAAATGAAATATATATCTCGAGATAAGTGTAGCTTTACGATCCCCAGATTTATCGAGAAAAATTTCGCGAGTGGTTCTTAAATGAGCAATAAAAACTTTTAACGAGTATTATAAAAATTTTTCGCGCCGGGGCATAACGAATCGCCTCATTCCCGAGAATTATTATTATTTCAGAAGCGAGTCGAGTGGCGAGCTTCAAACGTATAAACGAAGATAGGAGCATAATGGAGTCGGAGAAGATTCTGCAGCTGGGTAACCTGATGTCAAAGAGTCACGCGAGTCTGCATACGCTCTACGAATGCAGCCACCCGAGAGTCGATGCACTCGTAGACAAAGCCATGCAGCGAGGTGCACTTGGCGCGAGACTCACTGGTGCCGGGTGAGCACGGAATTTCTCAATTCATTCATTAATGAACAACCCATTATAAC
Organism: Goniozus legneri; assembly: GCA_003055095.1. Lineage (NCBI taxonomy): Eukaryota > Metazoa > Arthropoda > Insecta > Hymenoptera > Bethylidae > Goniozus > Goniozus legneri. Next base: position 9,975 of record NCVS01000950.1, on the reverse strand, counting down.
AATCATTTACGAAAAAATTCTTTGATAACATTTTTTTTATAGTTTTTTATACGCGCGAAGAATACAAGTTTATTCAAGTTTGCTTATCTTTATCTTATTCAGGTGGGGTGGTTGCGTAGTAGCTATTGTCACAAAGGACAAAGTATTCGAATTCGTCGACGCCTTAAGAGCAGATTTATGTCAAAGTAAGGAGGTAGACGAACGAGAATCTATGGATCTAGTATTCCCAACGGAACCAAAACAAGGTGCAGCAATTTATACAATCTAGTTTCAATTTCCTTTTATGCGATTTACCTGGCAAGTTGTTGTAATAGAAATAAATAATACCGAAGGATTTATGGGCTTATAATTAAAAATTTACGCTCTCGAGCGTATTAAACACTCATTATCCTATATAATCTGTTCCGAACATTCTCCAAGGAAAATTACTCCGAAGAGAGGTTCAAGCTCATACTAAAGAAGGATCTACTATTATATACTCCTGAATATAAATTTCGCATTACTTGTATTACCACGATCTTTTATTTGCATAAATTAAGCTAATCCTATTTAGCTGTGCATTTTTTCGAGCTTTAGCGTTGCTTGACTTCGAGAAATTATCTTTGCCCAACAAGATGAACTTTTTTTGGATTTGTAAATTTCGAAAGTACGAATTTTGTCGAATGAGATAGGTCGTTACACCTGCTACCCTAAGTCCAATACCAATATTGATTTTCCACCGGCTGCCTAGCCAATAAATTTTACGTCTAGCAAGGACGTATAGAAGTCGAAAAACTGCAATCACTTCGGTTGCTCGAATACGACGTTTCAACACCTATCATTCGCCACGGTATTTAATTGCTCTACCCTGATATTTGACAGGCAATAGGCTGAACAAGTTTTAATAGGTGCTCATGAAACGTCAAAATAAGGAACTGAATTACAATAATTGCGATAAGAATGATTTTTAAAGGTGTGAGAATAATTTGTTTACGCAAACATTTTTTTGCCGCGAGTTATATGATTTGGCGAGATTATTAATGAAAATTCCAGCGATACAGTTTCACAGTTGTAGATTACAGTTGGATTACTTGACGCAACAATTTAATCCGATTCATCAAGTTCCATTAACTTGGACAATGTACGTCAACCACACATGACGTCAAGACAACACAGAACCCAAGGCTCAATGGGATCCGAAACAAGAGAATTCAGTAGTACAAGTCAATTATAACCCGACTGTTTGGCAAAATTGTCATTCCCCCGTTCCAACGTTGAATATTCCGTCACCATCTATTTATTTTACATTTTATCAACTCGATACGTCAAATTTACATTCTGAAAAAAAAAAATTCATCCAATGTTTTCATCTCTATTGCACATTTTTTCCGGGATCAAATATCCAACGACAGTGACGAGCAACGGAAACTGAAACATTTAGCTCGTCCGCAGAAATAAAAAAAAAAGCCACCCAACTTTAATCGAAGACCCAATGAAAATTTCGGCAAGGTCGACGTTTATTACCGCCACCGGTCCTTTTGTTAGGGCTTTATGAATGATAAAATACGTGTCGGCGATATTCAAAGTTATACGATTCGGAGTCGACCATCCGTGAAATGTGATTTTCGGTGTGTTACGTATTATAAATAATTTCAGTCAGCCAGTGGTACGTCTCCGAAATAACGCTCCCTTCCCGCCTTTATTCCGCGCGATTACGAATCGGCCTCGTGTTCGAACTACGGCCGTTCCGGGGTTGAGCCCCGAAAACGTTGAATTATGGCCCGGGTTCGGCGAGAACGCTTATTTATCCCTCGACTTTTGTACAGGAGAGCGGAGGGGTTCGCATTCTCTCCAAGCAAGAATTTATTCAAAAGCGTAACGCTCGGTATTGATACGCGTATCGTGGAAACCGATCGAATTTGCCAGAGACATTGCTCGAGGCTCGAAACGCGAAAAAAGAAAACGTCGCGAGGAGAACGTTGGAATCGATCGATCGACGCGACGGGAATGTTTTATCGCGTTCGAGTCGAACGGTGTCGCGTTTTTCTTATCATTTTCATTCTCTATTTCATCCGAGTCAAAATTTTATACCGATTTCGACATTTCAAATTTAACCTGCTGCGAAATAACGGAAATTCTCGAGTGAGAATTTTCTCCATTCTTCAAATGTGAATATCTTTAAAAAAAAAAAGGAGTAAAAAGCAATACAGTACAAAAAAACATAATACGAGCAAAGTAACTTCGGAAAAAACAAATAGAATTCGAATTTAACCCCTTAATGCACAGTTTTTTTTTTGAAGAAGGCCGAGTGAGGCTCGAGTTGACTCGAGCGTGCACGTTAAGGGGTTAAAACTCAAAATTCTAAATTATATACAAGAATTAGATATTTTACTATTTTTTTATTTCAAATTGTAATCGGGTAAGTTATAGGGGTGCTTTATTTTTCGGCTCATTCGAAACTGTAGTACCTTCAGTTTGATAGTAGACTTTTGAGTTAAGGTAAATAATAAAAAGCGGAACTTTTATAAATCATCAGCAAGTTTTAATTTACGGGCTATAATGGCGGTAGCGCTAAAAGTGTCGCCGGAAATACGAAACACATACACGAATTGAGTTTTATCGTCGCAATGTAAGACGTTTAACCGTGATCTCGGGGAACAGTTGCGATCATAAAAAGAGAGGAAGTGAGAGAGAGAGAGAGAAGGAGAAACAGAGAGTGGCTTTCACCCCATAGGCTACATCCCTTAACAGAAAACGTAATGAACCAACGTTAGCGCGGCGAAACAGCCACGTCCGTATGATCGTTCCTTTTTTCCTTACTTTCCGAGTTTTACTCGAGGAAAATGAAAATCTACCGAAAAAAGAAAAACGTATGAGAAAGAAACGGAATTAAAACAACACCGATAAAACGTCCAAGTTCGTTCGAGAACGCGTTATGTTCAGATTTTTGGTAGTTTTTGTCCGTTTTGCTAAAAAATCGATGCCATATTGCTCTTTTATGTTCTCCCGCTCGTATTTGTATCGCCCAAACGTTCAGTGCACTCGGGAGACACGAGAAAGTGTAACTGAAAAACAAACAACCCTTCGACTCTCTTACTTGGCGAATTTCTCGTTCAAACTTTGTCCGAGGTTTATACACCGCACCCATACTTTCTCGTAACGCGAGTTTCCGCGT
>NCVS01000949.1:57522-120036 GCA_003055095.1 Goniozus legneri | reverse complement strand
ACGCGGATCGCCCTCAAAATTTAAAGTAATATTCTTAGATATACAACTATAAAAAAATGCAAAAAAAAAATCGATTTTTAAAAAATTTCAAAGTGGAATGATCCCTTAAATTTGTACTTTAATATTATTTTCAAATTTAAGAAACTTCATCTTTGAGTTTCAAATCGAAGTTCAAAGTCGAACGAGTGAATTTTTTCGTAGCGATTACCTATGAAGTTGCGTTAACTGAAATAGATTACACACTTGTCCCAATAACAATATTTGTCTTTGCGAGTGCTCCGGAATAGGTATAAGCATTGAGGTCCTCCAACATCGTTTTATTTTCAATTTCATTTCGAATTGGTGCACTGAAAATAAAAATTTGTCGAAGCTACTCAATAAATTATTCATTTCGATAAAATGAATTATTACACATAAGAAATATTGTTTAAAATAAAATCAATATCAGAGCAAATATTTGGTTGAATACTCTTTTTATTTGCAAATATTGAGTAAATTCAATAAATTCTCATTTTCAGTGTAGTATTACTGAATTTTACTTGATTTTGAAATTATCGAGCTTTAATTAAAATATCGAAACCTCGTCAATACTCATAAAGGATAAAATCAATGATATCGAGTGATTATTATTCTCGAGACACAAAACGTATCGGATAGAACGAAACCCTTCCAAATATTCCAATAAAATCGACACCCTGAAAATAATTGAATTCCTCGAACTAGTTCTTCCAAAAACAAAAAAAAAATCGCCAAAAACGAGATATCTGAGTGAAACATTGATTTAGAATCAGTTATTGTATCTTTAATTTATTTCCTAACTCTCGCTTTAATTCTATGTGTATTCAGATTTCTTCTAAATGTTATTTACACTTGGATTTTTTCATAATTTTTTTTAAAAAATCGTAAAAAATGGAATATTGGTATGAAATATTAATTTAGAACCAGTTATTGTTTATTTTCTAACTCTCATTTTAATTCTGTGTGTATTCAAACTTCTTCTAAATTTTATCTAGACTCAAATTTTTCGAAAAATGTTTTAAAAAATTGTCATAACGAGATATCTGAACGAAACATTGATCTTTACAAAAAGTCCAAGCTATATAAAAATATAAAAAAAATTTTCAAAGTTTTAAAGTTTTATCGATTTTAAAATTATCGAGCTTTAATTAAAATATCGAAGCCTCGTCAATACTCCCGATGAATAAAATCAACGATATCGAGTGATTATTATCCCCGAGGTACAAAACATATCGGATAGAACGAAACCCTTCGAAATATTCCAATAAAATCGACTCACCTTTGTCCTTCTCGTCCTTCCCCTTATTATCGAAAAACCCAGTAGTGAGGGCTTTCCTCTTCAACAAGTACGGCCTCCTCTTGGGTTTGGTCGACGACGAGCTGCTACTCAGCGACTCTGCGGATACAAATTACGAGTTCGCAGCTTACAATCGACAAGAACAAATCTACCCCATCGAATAATTTCCACGGTAGCGATCCAATAAAGAAAAACGTTGGGCGAGCGTTGGCGAAGTTTTGACGCAAAACGGGCGCGCTGGAGTCGAGAAAGGAGCGAAATAACACGAAATGTTGACACCGATGGCGAAGGAACAGCCACTTTGTTTCGAAGCCCGTGAAAAACCCTCTCACAACCGCGAACATCGATCATCCGCCGCTGTATTCGCAAATATAAATGAAAGTCTAATACTCGAGAGGGCGGAGTGCAAATTCAACGATAAAAGTTGTAACCTTGTAAATTTTGACGAATGAGAATGAAAATGGAGAATGAAATTGAATGATTACCGGTCGGTGTTCTTATGTGCACGCCCAGATTCAGCGCCTGGAGTTTGGCCACCGCGACTTTGCAGAGGACTCTCCTCTCGACGTCGGAGAGCGTCCTCAAAGAGACGTCCTGCAGGGTTACCCTCCTCCCGCTCGTACCTGCCCACGTGCATTTTCCCTGAAAATACAGCGAGATATAATTCCGCCCACGACGATAAAACTTTTCTATTGCGAGAGAACCGAAGTGGAACATTTTATAGGAAATGAAAAACTAAAAAAAAAAGTATTCGTTTTCGAAATAAACAATTTGAATTTAAATGAGCGATAATGAAATTCTGTGGGCTGATATTTGCATTCTTTCAGCTGTCTTCTCTCTGCATGAATTATTTCGCGCTTGAGGCAACAGCATTATGGCTGGGACACGAGTGCAGGAACTCCGAATACATTAATTTACTTGATAGCGTTTATTAAGGGTAAGCACAGCGAACAATTATGTTTTAGTACATTAGAAAATTTTATTTGTCAAAAAATTTCGAGTGGGAGCGATGTAACGTGACTCGTACACAATATGAAGTGCGACGAATACAAAAGTTCTTATATTATTATAAATTTTGATTCACTACAGAACATTCGTTTTATTTCACTTCAGCGTTAATTGTATTATTTTTTATTTCTATGTTACGATATAAACACCAACGTCGCTAAATATTTAACGAGATTCACCCCCCCCCCCCCCTCGTCGAAATAATGCATTCTTTTGGAATTATTTCAAACATAGAGTCGTTTAAAATAACTTCTCTGAAGTAAATGACGATTTGAGAACGTGCGTTTCCTACGGTAAGCATTCATGAAATTGCTGACATATTTGGTAACATTCCAACTTGATATTGTACCAGTTTCTTCATGTGTGCCACGTAGGTATTAGAATTTTATTTAAAAGTTACTTTATTTCAATGTTTATTCGTTATCTCTAAACATTCTTTCGAATTAAATTCGTTCAAATAATAATTTCGAATGATTTTTCCAATGAAAAATAACACGAGATGTTTCTCAGTAGAGAATTTTCTTTACACGATATTTTGCAAGTTTATAAGATAAAATTGTCCGAAAGATTGCTTTTTTGAAACTAGTTTACCCCGAATAAGAACGATTGCCACGACTCGACGTAATCCACCCTTAGATATTGTATCGGATCCGAAGAGAGCATATGGTCCCTGAGGTAAATCCCTTAACTCCGAGTATCATTACCAACGCAATTCTAAAGTAAGTATATTAGAACAGGACAGATCAATCACAGAAACTCGGTTTTCTTCTCTCTTCTGCGATAGGCATCAAACGAAAATTCACGAGATGAAAAAAGGAAAATAAAATTAAAGTGCAAGTGAATTTCGACAAAATTTGAAATAAATTTTCTGAAATACCCCAGACTCCCTGAATTCCCTGAAGGCTTTGAGAGCACCTTATTTTTCTTGAAAAAACTAAACCTAATCGATAATATTTAAGGAACACAATGATTTAATCTCACGACCTACTTGCAGTGCTTATACCAACACCACCCAATGACTTCTACGTTTATATGATTGTTCACTGTTTTGTGTAATTATACTGCAGTCGCTAATAACTATGTAATTTATACAGCGACTTTAAATGAAATAATAAAAAAAAAAATTTTTTTTGAATCTTTCAACTGTTGAATTTCGTTTTTTTGTGTCCATAACGTCGAAACTTTAAATTATTTGTTATTGAAATAACACTTTGAACTAATTTGAATATAATTTGTCACAAAATTACTAAAAAATATCAAAAATTCGACGTATCGATAAAAATTTGTTACGACAAAGCAAATCGAGTCTACCAAAAAAAAACCAAAACTTCTCGAGTTGGATCGCAATTCTCTACCTGGGGGGTCCAAACGGAGGGCTGATTGGTGGCCCTCGAGGTGCTCTTGCTCCTCGAGCGGAAGATCTTCTTGGCCACGAGGCGACTCCCGTGATGCACCACGCTGCTGGAGGACTTGCTCTTCTGCATCGCGGAGCCACCTGCGGAATTTGCCGACGTTGACGTTAATGCAGGGGAACCGGGCGCCGAGTGGGGCTTATCCTTATGCGCGTTGGAACCGTGAAGGAGGTGGGACAGGAAGGATTGATGATGATGATGTTTGGGCGTGAGTGGCTCCTCCGAGCCGAGCCCGGCGTCTATGGAACTTCGCGAACTCGCGTTCCTGCTAGCTGGAGACGCCGTATCGGCGTCTGACACATTCTCGGCGAACGGATTCTCGGCTGTGCTCATCTCGCGATAATTGACAGCCCAGTTGTCATCGGTCTGGCAACCTTTGCTGTTGCCATCGTCGTCGCCGGGTTTCGTTATCTCGCCCTTGGCCTTGATGTTCCGCAGATTTCTGTCGTAGTTCACTCTTTTGAACCTGTCGGCTTTGTCAGCGTCCATGGACTTCTTCCTAGCCATTCGCAGGTAGCGCTTGATGGTGTCACTCACCGAAGGTGACACGTCGTCGTTGTCGACGCTGCTTCTTCTCCTGCCGGAGGACTTGTGGCTAGGTTCTTTTGAGTTCTCCTCTTTCTCTCTTTCGGCGAGGACAGCCTCGAGCACCTCGCGAGGCACTGGGTCTGTCTGGACCACATTGTCGAAGAAGGTTTGCTCGGTGCTGGGCTCCTGGACGGCTATGAGGGGTGGGACCGATATCGTGTCCTTCTGTCCACCGAAGTTGGACCTGTCGTAGTCTTTGGCTAGCCTGCTCTGCTGCAGGTTCCACCATTGAGAGGACGGAGAGGTGTAAGCTCCTGTCGCTCGTGGTCCTCTGAAGCCTCTGGTGCACCTCAGATTGAAGTAGAGCTTCTCTAGGAGCTTCCTGTCTGTCAGGATGTTGGAGATCATGTGCTGTCTATTTTCTGATTTGCTGTAATAGCGACTCAGAGTCTCCATGAGGGACTTTTGCACGTAATCACCCTGATAAGATGAAGGGGAATAAGAAGTTGTCTTTGGAAAGTTCCCTGATTTGCCGGAATCTGGTTCATTGGGGCCCAACTTCTTGGTCCCAATAACGAGCATGTCTAGATGATGTTGTAGCTTGTCGATGAGACTCTGGTAGTCAAAAGGCTCACTTCCTTCAAACTTCTCACTCACTGACACGTTGCTTGATATGTCCGGAGGCTTGACCTTGCCAGGCCCATCGCTCTGCATGTTCAAGTACTTCTGCAGCATGTCAGCGAGAGCTTTAGCCTCGGCATCCTCCTGCTGGTCTCTCCTCTGGGCGACAGGACTGGACGGAGTGCTTCCTCCACTTCCGGTGGCCAGCAGCCACTCCCTCTTGGCCTTGGCCAGGTCGAACTTGCCAGCCCCAGTACTCTGGATCACAAAACTGGGAGGTGGTGTTTTGGACTCGTCGGCCTCGTCAGCGGAGCTAGCTTTGTGTCTGCAGCTGCCACCTTTCACCTGTCTTCTCCTTCTTTGAGAACGAAAGCCGAGAGTGCCAGGGTAGGAGGCTTTCCTCCACAGGAGGAACTTCGGCTCCTTCTGGCAGACTTCCTGGAAGTACTGCTCGATCTTGGGGATGTCCTCGGCTCTGTTGTGGGCCCCGTCGGGTATCAGGCGTCTCCCGGCGTCCGCCATGTACCTCCAGGTCTTCCTGGTGAGGAGCCATCGCTCCTTGGAGGGCTTGCTGGACCTTTTGGTCCTGCGGTCCTTCGAGCCAGGCGGAGTGCCCCTCGCCGAGCTCCCGCCCTCGAGACTGTCGCGGCGGGATTTCCTCCGGCCGCCAGGACGCTCCGCCATCGTCGCGTCCTTCTCCTTCCTCGCCACGCGAACCACTTTCGCGAAATTTTTGTCACCCTCGCGTATCACAACCACCGACGACTCGGGTCGTCTGTCTCACCGCGACATCACAAAATCAATCCTGGATCTGGTTAATCCAGACTTTCCAGATTTTTATTCCTAGATTATTTAGATTCTCAAATTGGTGTCTAAATTTTTAATCTAGAGCCCCTTCGAGGAACTTTGTTTTGCACATTTCTAGCTCCTCCTATAGGATTAGAATCTCTAATCCGCGATATGTGGACGACTTTAATAATACTATGTTGCGTTGAATAAAAAATAGGTAACTAGATATTCGCGTAGCGAAGTTTATCCCATACGAGTGGAATGATCAGTAGTAAAATCACACGGGAGAATTGTTTTCGGGGCGCTCTCTTTGTTTCACTTCCTCCTATCCCTGTCGCGAGAAATTCGCGTCGAGCGAGTCACGAGTCACGTCACTATCATCCGGATCATTCCTCGCGCGGCCCTCTTTATCTAGTTTCGAAATTTCCGAGCTCCGCGCTCGCTCAGGCGAGAGTCGAGCGCTCGCGAAACATTGGAACACCTCTCGTCGGATTAAAAAAATAAAACTCGCGGAGCAAACACATTTGTCATTCCCAACTGGCAACATTTTCCTCGCAGAAGCGGGCGAAAAATCGCGGCTCGATAAGCCGGCAAGGTCGCGGGCTCTCTCTCTCGACTTCCCGGCGCGTCAGGCCATCGCGAGGCATGGTCGAGGGTGAGCACAGAACTACGTCACACTCGCGAATTCTCCCATCGCGGGACCGAGCGAGTCCGAGGCCCGTAGGAGCGTCCGTGTCTTCTGGACTCGTTACGTGTTCATTCTCGGCTCGAGAGGAGAGAGAGAGAGAGAGAGCGAGAGAGAGAGAGAGAGAGAGAGAGAGAAATGCGATAAAAACGAAGTTATGGGCGAATGCGAGCCGGCAAGGTGGAAGCTGCCCAAGGTACGCGACTACTGCCTCCTCGGGGCGTCGCGACGTCGTGGACGCTCTGTTTCTAAAATCGTCTTTGACTCTCCCCCCTCTCTCTCGTCCTCTCTTTCTCTCTCTCTCTAGCTTGGTCTCTCTCTCTCTCTCTCTCTCTCTCTTCTCGTCTTTCTCGTTCTTGCCGAGGAAAAAGGAAATATAGAAGAGAGAGGGAGAGATGTAGAGAAGTGGGCTCCCGAACTAGAGTACCTGGAAGTGGTGTAAGTCGCCGGAGGTGGCCGTCGACGCGCGAGATCAGTCGGCTCCGCCGAAAATACGGGAGCGCCTTCTGGCGACGATCGGACACGTCGCTCTCCAGCGCGAGCACCGATGAAAGAGAGCACACCTGTCATCCATCATCAAAAATACACAGCCGGGCAGAACTCGCCACGCCGCGCGCTACGTCAGTAGCGGTTTTGTAACGATCCCGTCGATACCGATCTTCGAATCAACCTTTTTCGAATCGCAAGGAAATTGTAGAATTTCTGTTTATTGAAAATTAAAATTGAGATCAACTTTTAGAAATCAATGTAAAAAATTGATGAAAAATGAAATTGGAATCATGAGAAATAAATTTTTGGATAAATGTATTTTAAAAGTTTTATAACAATCTTGTCGATACCGATCTTTAAATCAACTTTTTTAAAATTGCACTAAGAAAAGAGAATTCAAAAAGTGTAAAATTTTGGCTGGTTACAAATTTTTTGAGTACTTGCGAGTAGATTTTTTTAAATTGGGATCAATTTTTAGTAAAAAGTAAAAGAGATTTCAAGAATTTTAAAAATTGATAAAAAATAGAATTAGAATTATGAGAAATAAATATTTGGATGAATATAGGTCGATATTTTAGAACAAGTTTTATCACAATTTATAACAAAAACTACACCGAGAAAAGAGAATTCAAAAAGTGTAAAATTGTAAAAAGTAAATTGTTTTAAAAATTGAGACAAACTTTTAGAAATTACAGTAAAAAAATTTGCTCTCAAAAATAAAAAAAAATTGATAAAAAATAGTAGAATTAGAGTCATAATAAGAAATAAACGTTTGGATAAATGTAGGTCGATATTTTAGAAATGCAAAATTTTATTAAAAGCTCTTGAACTAGAGAAATGTCTACTTTCGTGAATGAACTGTGTGGGTTTGTAGGCTACGGGGTAAAAAAGAAAAAGAAAAAGTGGTGTCGATGAACACACGACGAAAAAAGGAGAGAAAGATCTATATTTAAAGTTTCCCATCTAAAATGATCATCGAGACGCCGCAGTGTCTGTACGAGAGCCTTATCGTACCTCGACAAGCACATTTTCCGAAATCGATGTCATAATAATCTCGCACCGTCGATATTAAATTACGACTGTGTGCATTTTATGCATTTTATGCATTACGTGTTCGATATCTTCTGTGCTACGCTCAGCTGAATTTTCTCATAATAAAATACGTCTTGATTTTAGAAAAATTTAACAAAAAATTGTAATCTCAATCCCCCTCTATTAAAATTTCGCCGGAGGTCGATAAATATTATTAAATAACAATTTTTTCCCGGAAGAAGGTCAGCGTGTTTACTCCAAAAACATTCGGTCGAAAATCTTGGCCTCGTTTCGCCAGCCTCGTATTTCTCGCTATAATTCACCCCATAGAATTTTTCGGGAAGGTAACGAGAAAGAATTCGGAGCGATTAAAATTTCTCGATGACCCATTCCGAGCTCATCGCCGTATGAAAGAGCATCGCGCAGTGTCATCGACTGACCCTTTGCTATTTCGAGCGGATGGACCGCCAAATCTATTTAAAATTGTTTGCAACTCCACATCGGCTGTATCTGCATAAGTACAGAAAGTCACGCGAACTCGAAATTGTGATGTCATCGTCTGAGCCTCCTCGCGTCCTCACCTCGCGCGATCCGTCACACGAGAATGTTTTATTTTCTCTCTCTCTCTCTCTCCCTCCCGATATCGTCGTTAACAATCGCTAAATATCAAACAATCCGTGCGATGCTGTTTCCCCTCAAGATTCTATTGAAAAAAAATCTGACGTAACTTACGGTATTTGTAGCGATAAAGCATCGCGAGAAAGTGTATACTTTATATTTCAGGACGATAATGTTTACACGTCCGACTGTAAAACGTAAGTAATGAAAGTAAACAGCTTCTCAAAAATTGATATTCGCTAGCTTTGAAACATTCGCCGAGTGTTTTCGGAAGCGAGTATGGAAATTTTGGGGGATCGACGGCTCGATTTATTTGTACGAGCGCGAGAATTAAGACGTCTTCGTTTGCCATCGAAGATTTTTCGAATTTCAGAGACGTCGGTTCGGTTGTGACGCGTCGTGGGTGCACCTTCCGAAGAGAATTACGGAAGAGCAACGTAGGTAACGTAACAGCGCCAGAATAATCGACCCAGTGCTGTCTTTTAATCCGAACCGCCATACAAAATCTATTTTTTGCCGGACAATCACGCCAGGAATACCGGATTGGCCCTCTTCGCGTTAATTTAGTTCTGATGCTCACATGATTGCCGCCGCTTCGGTACAAACGTTTCAATCGTATCGACCCGTTTCTGACGAATTGTCGATAAACAATCGAAATTTTTAAATACAGTTTTCCAATTTATTAAATTCCCTCTCAAAGTTATCGATGAACAATTCTGATCGGATCATCTGCAGACGATATTTTTGAAATACAAATCACAATTTTTTATTTTTTTTCGAACATTGCAGATCTTAATGAGCCAAATGTTGGGGAAACAAGGAATCTTTTAAAGATTCAAACTTGTTTCAATTTTAAAAATTTTCTCTTTCAACGTGTCGATGAACAATTCTAATCGAATCAATAGACGATATTTTTAAGTCACAAATCACAATTTTTTATTTTTTTTGAACATTGCAGATCTTAATGAGCCAAATCTTGGGGAAACAAGGAATCTTTTAAAGATTCAAACTTGTTTCAATTTTTAAAATTTTCTCTTTCAACGTGTCGATGAACAATTCTAATCGAATCAGTAGACGATATTTTTAAGTCACAAATCACAAGTTTTTATTTCTTTTTGTAAAGATCGCAGATCTTAATGAGCCTAGTGTTGGGGAAACAAGGAATCGTTTAAAAATTTAAACTTTCGTTTCAATTTTTCAAGTGTCGATGAACAACTCTAATCGAAAATACAAATCACAATTTTTTATTTTTTTTTCAAAGATCGCAGATGCTTAATGAGCCTAGTGTTGGGGAAACAAGGAATCGTCAGAAGCTTTGGGGAACAATCGACAATGAATCCGTCCTCGCCGATTAATGGAACCTTTTTTCACCGATATTTTCGTATGCACGGTGCGATATAGCAGCACGAGATCGTCAATTGACGTCGCTCCGTTACTCGAGCCTCGCGGGCGCGCGCGCGAGCGCGAGTCGGCGAGTGTAGTATTATAAAATGTACGAAATTATTTTTAGCCGTGCGCAAAAATATCACAAGGTCGTCGCACACGTCCGCTAGCTTTTGCCAGTCAGCCGTACGCGTCGCCCCGAGTCCGTCTAACGCGAGGGATGCATGCGCGAGTGATGCGTGCGAGCCCCGAGCCTTCGAATTTTTCGGCCCGGCCGGGGAGACCAAAAGCCGCGCCACCGTCCGAAAAACTTTTGCGCTCGCCCAGCCTGCCGCGATCGACGACAGGTGGCGTCTAGACTTTGTCTAGACTTCAGAATGCAACTTTCGACTCGCTCGTTGTGAAACTCCTCCCCAATTATCAAAAAAATCAATTTTTTTTCTATTTTGTTTCTTCTAAAAAAGAAATGTCACAACGAATCACAAACTTGCAGATTACCTCATTTTGTGACTCTGAGAATGTTTTTTTTTGTGATAAAATTTGATTTTTTAGAAAATATTGCAGAAATTCTTTCCTAATTTTCAAAAAAATCTATTTTTTTTGTTTTTCGTTTCGTTTAAAAAAGAAATATCATCACAAGCCACAAAATGGCACAGATTTGATTTTTCTCTCTATTGTGTGACATTGAGAATATTTTTTTGTGATAAAATTTGATTTCTTAGTGCTTTTAATTTTATTCCGGATCGTCTTCCGGTCGGTAAGGAAGCAATTTCAGAATGCATATCGTCAGATGGCATCGATGTTCTTATAATACGAGAAACGAGAGCAAAGATAACGTCATCGCGTACACATACACGCGCGCGAATGTTGAAACTCAACATCCTCTCGATGTTAAACAGAGCGATCAAAGAGAGATTTCGATAAATTTTTGTGACAAATTATATCACAAACCTATCAAAATTTATCTGCGAATGAGAGCTGTTTAGAAAATAAAAATCAATTTCCATAAAAATTGAATGAATTTATAAACTAAAGTAATACTGTTAAAAAATTACAATTACTTGAATAAAAGAGAAGAATAGCAGAAAATCCTACATAAAATTCATAAAAATTTGAATGCGACACGAACAAAAGAAAGAGAGGGTGAATCCTGCCAGCTCATTAAATCTTGGCTGGTGTTCTGAGATTTAATAAAAGATCCACCCCCAGGCCTTTAACCTTTTACCAAGTGTACAAGTACAATCTCTCTGACGCAAATGTAGTTACCTACGTAGTTTTTTAACTATCCAATACAACGCGCGCGAACTACAAACGATGAATATATACCTATACGTTAAACAAGTAGGTACTGTTTATTTACGTATCACGGTCGATGATAAATGACGAGAAAGAAAGCAGACCCGCTATAAAGCGAAATAAAAATTTGATGAATCCCCATAAAATTTCATAAGGAATTAATATTTACAGAGAAATCGCTACAAACTTTTTACTACGTAACTGTTTACGTTATCGCATTGGAAATTTTTTTAATATCCATCGCAGAAAAATACACCGAGGTGGCGAAAATTTTCCTACTCCTGCCGAATCGAGAACACGTTTTCTCAATAAAATAACAACTTTGTCGGAATGGAGAGACAAAATCGAATACTCGGAAACGACTATTTTCGTAATAACGTTGTGATATCTCAATCGTCTGGCGATAAATTTTCGAATATCATCCCCAATTGCGACTGTAATACCGTGAGAAGCACACGTCACCGTTTAAAATTTTCCTTGACGTATTGCGCGTGGACGATTCACGATTCTTTCGCGCGTCGCGTGCAATAATCGGCCGGCGAGGCGAGTAAAATTTTCTGCACCGTCTGGCAGTAATCCACGAGGCAGAGTACAAATTTCGTGGGACTTTCGACGAAATCGATAGCGTGAAAAATTTTCCCGCACACTCGGCGAAACGTGTAAACATTTGGAGGCTCAGACTCGATCGTCTTTTGTTTTGGGATCTTGTGAAACGAGTTTGTGCCCGAGAACTAAAAAATAGAAGAGTCACAATCGATACAAAATTTTGTAGGATTAATTTTGAAGTTACATTTAAAACTTTAACTTTAAACCTAAATTTAAAATTTTCAGTTCATACTCTGAACTTTAAAGTTTTGTCTGTTTTGCTTTAAGTTTTGTATTTACTTTTTTCTTGTGATTTTTTAATATAAAAACAAACTTTTAGTTTTTACTTTAAACTTGAGACTTCATCAAAACTTTCGTTTCATTTTAAATTTTATATTTTTTCTATTATCATTTCTAAATATAAAAAGTATTTAAAAACTAATCACAACGTTTTTTCACAAAAACTAATCACGTACACAGTTGCATCGAGTATCGTGAACTCCCAAAATATACAATTGAGAAGAAAAAAACAAATTTACGCTGTACAAACGAGATCGATTAGAGTTCGATCGAATCGTAATATCGAGCAGGGTTTTGATCCAAGAGGGGGAGTAGGAAGCCTCTGACGAAACGATTTTAAATATACACTATAGACCCATCCTACTACACGGCGCAACGAGCGCACGATGCTGTCGATCACTCATCAACGCTATATGAACGCCCGAGAAATAGATCTCGAAGGCGAGCTGTTCTTCGTCGTGAAAGTTTAAAAGAACTCAATTACGGCGCGCTTAAGCGCTTCTTCTCTTCCATCGGGGATAATTTATCGGTCGGATGTGTGCGGCAATAAAAACATCTGTCTGAATGAAAAACCTTCGATTTATCTTGCTTGGATACATTTCTTGTACACAGTCCATGAATCGATGAGAGTGATAAGGAAATTGATAGGACGATTCCAACACCGAGTTTACTCCGAGTTTCTCACTGACACAGGTTTTTGTTCTCTTAACACTTAACGGACTAGATGGGCCAGGTAGATCTACATTTGTGCATGAATTTTTAGTATGTTGCATCAGGGTTTTTTTTTTTGGAGTTTTAAATACATTTATGTTTATTTAATTCCCCTGAAAAAAAAAAAACAGGAAAGACAGAGCATATTCGACCCGTCCGTCAAGTGTTAATTACTGTAATTGAATTAACGGGAGCTAACGAGAGCTGGTCAGTGGGGAACACGTGGGCAGCGCGCGTAACCGAATACTCACCTATAATGTGGTGGTACTTCTCAACGAATTGCGCGGTGCTTTGAATTCCCATTGGTGCCAGATCGATATTCGGGTAGCAGATGGTCGAGTATCGTCGAGACTCCGTCTCGGTACAGCCGTCCTTTATCATTCGACTGGACTGTCACATCACGACGAGCGAACGTCACACGACAACAGACCACAAAGCCAGCCACGTCTGACTTAACACCGATCCTCGCTACTTTCACTCAAAATTTTTCCCCCTGCTCACTATCACACCACTGACGTCACGAGGGTGAACGTCCCGCGATTATTCTCGGATTACTCTTCCCAACTTTTTTAATCTCGAGACGCGAGAGAGAGAGAGAGAGAGAGAGAGGCCGGGCAGGCGAGGAAGATGGATGGCGCGGAACTTTCGACCGAGAATAATATTCAGATGGCAGCGGGCGTGCCGCGAGCTCGGGATTAACCCGAATCGATCTTCGCGATTCTCCGCGTGCTTCCGGTGAGAAAAAAAAAAAAAATAAACGAGGACGTTAAGCTCGTTCGCCGAGATTGTGGGACTCGCTTGGGGTTTATGGGGTGGGGTTTTGCGTCATTTGGCTACACTTTTTTGCGCACTCTTCGCACTCTTCTCTCGATGCACCGGCACTCGCGATGCAGCGCGACGCGTCGAGCGAGAGACCGGGCAGAGTTGCTGCGGGATCGGTGCACGATCAACGACTGCTAACGTAAGTGAGAGTAGGTACGAACGGTTTAGACGGTTGGGCATTGGCAGCGCCGTGCTCTCGAGCACTCGTGCTTATTTTAAAACTACTGTCCTTCCAATTCGAGAGACTGTCCTGCGAGAGCGCACGGATTGTCTGATCTCGCTGTCCGAAGCCGTTCTTCCTGTTGAGACGAGGCTGTCAATCTTGGCTCAACTTTGTTCGTTTACTTATGGAAGAGATTAAGCACAGGATTAATTACGTTGATCGAATTAAGACTGACAGCAAAAGTAATTGATTATCAAGTTCAAATTCAGATTTTATTATTCTGAATAAATGATTAGAGTAAGATTAATAAATAAATGAATTTTTTTATTTAAACGTTCTTCAAGAACCAAACTCTTCATTTATAAATTGTTTGCTAATAAACATTAAGCACAAAGCTTCGGTATAAAAACAAAATGTAAATAATATTTAGAATACAATTAATAAATTCAATTAAAAAAAAATCTCCATTTATTAATTGTATGCTAATAATTATTATACTCAAAGTTTTTGTATATAAACAAAATGAATTTAAGAGTATATTTTTTACCCTAATATTCACTGATTATTAGATACTGATTGTTTGTATGCTAATAAACATTAAGCACAAAACTTCAATATAAAACAAAATGTAAACGATAAAATGAGTTCGCAGTTTCAAGAGTATATTTTTCACCCCAATATTCACCGATTATTAGAAATATGTCTAATTTTATTTCGGGAGGCGAGACTCTTTATTGCAAATTCGTAGAAATCCATAGTGACGGCATCGGGCCGATATGAACCTCGTGTCTCACAGTTCGCAGGATTTTGAACGGGCACTGCACGTGTCGCGCAATTGCGATGAGCAGCTTTCGAACAAAGA
Organism: Goniozus legneri; assembly: GCA_003055095.1. Taxonomy (NCBI): domain Eukaryota; kingdom Metazoa; phylum Arthropoda; class Insecta; order Hymenoptera; family Bethylidae; genus Goniozus; species Goniozus legneri. The sequence goes on along the minus strand of NCVS01000949.1, from coordinate 105,417 downwards.
GAGTCAACGAACCGCACGTATAAACACGATTAATTAAAAAAAGTTTCACAAAATTTTTCACTCGGAAAATTTGAGTTCAAATTTCTGATTGCTCTCGACTAATGTCACCTCGACGTATAAAAGTAACGTAAACGAATTGCGACGAGGGTAATATACGAAAGTCGTAAAAATGTTACTACTGGATGAAAAATAGATGAATTTCGAGTTTAACGTTCGTATCGCAATTAGGGAACGTGGGTGTAGCTTTTAACGACGAGAAAAGTTTTGCTCGGCGTGTGAATCGAGTAACGTCTGACTCGATCGGAGCAAAAATTTTCCGATTACGAATTCTACACGCGGTGTACTTCATAACCGCGTCTTAATTAAGCCCCGTTTATCTTTTTCTCTTAGCAGTGCGTTAACTAAATTTGTATTCATCACCGAGACGCCTATTTCTAATTCTGCCCGACTTGAACCAATCATAATTTCTGCAAATTTATCACATTTTTTTCCCCCTACAAAAATAGAGTAGAGTGCGTGGATTTCTAAAAATGTTTCTTTCTCTCGTTACGAGACAGAAGTTTCCTCTCCCATGTAACGGATCGATTGGGTAATATTACGTCACAATAATAAAAAGAATTGATTGGTCGAGTATTTATAAAAAAAAAAAAAAAAAAAAGAAATTTCCCGAGATGAAATTTCTCTCTTTTTTTAAGCTTCTCGTCGTGGAACGTCGATAAAAAAAGATTCTTGCATAGTCGAAAAATGTCATATGACGAAGTGGTACATGAATTCGTATATCAAAAGGCATTTGACACAACATGCAGACACGCCGAGCACGTTGCGGATACTACCGACTGTCATCCACCTCTCGCCTCTCGTTCTCTCTCTCTCTCTCTCTCTCTCTCTCTCTCTCTCTCTCTCTCTCTTTTTTTTCTCGACTCCCTTCTTGTTCTCGACAACGACGACGGCACGACGTCACGACGCTATTCCTGGACATGTAGACGCAGCGTTATCTTTAGAGCAAGCAACGGTGTACAGTCTTCTTCCGTGCTTTTCAGCTTGCGGTATGGACAAAGAGGGCAACAGCGGTGTCTTTGAGCTGCGTGACCCAGGGGACCCCACCAATTGCACTCGAATCTTATGAACTAATCGAGCCTAATTAATCCCATTAATTTGTTGCGGGTTCGGTTCGCTTGACGCCTCGTAATTAACTCTCTTCAATCTAATTTTTCACTTCTGGGCTTGTGAAACAAAACCAAATTAAATTTTGTTCCATAAGTTTTAATTTTCTCTAAAATAAATGAGTTATATAAGATAAACAAAACTCAAAATCTCGTATTAATTTTTCGAATAAGTTATATAAGTGTGAAAAACGCGATATTTTTGAAAGAACGACTTTTTATCATGTGGTCATTACTCCGTGTTCTTAAAATTGTAGAGAAAGCAAACCATGTTTTCTTCTTGCTTACAATACAATAAAATATCTGTTAAGTTTGGAGATTGGCCAACGAGAGCTGGGAAGAAGCGCTGCAGGGAAAAGAGCGAGATTAATTTTGTGACGTCGCTGGGACGCGAAATCTAATTATTTATACCCCCATTTATAAATTAATAGGATCGAATTTAAACTTGATTAATTATCGATAAACTTCGCGTAATTAAAGACTAATTAGCGATAACCCGCTGCCCGAAATGCGCTGTTCATTTGGAATAAACTCACGGAGCTTATCTTGATTATTATTGGTGGCAGTGCGCCAGTTACAATCGCTTTTAAGCCTACTTCAATAAATAATATTGATTTACATAAATAGTTCATTGATTGATTGTAGTCATTAGAGAGCAAAGTTTGCTCCTATTATTGGACTTCGATCAGCCTACGCGATTATTGTCATTCGGCATGACAGTTCGGAAAGTTCGCTCGATAGTTTTGTAATTGAATGGGAAACGCGTTCTCGAGCTCGTCGGAAGAAGAAACCTCCGTGGAGTTCGTGGATGGATTGTGCGAAGGTTATCGCCATTCCGCTACATTAGGCTCGAAGGGCGGATAACTGAAAAAGGGCTTGACGTCACAGCGAGGGCCATTGTGGCGTCACGATAGAGCGGAACGACGTCACCGTGACGTCACAATTTCGAAAGGTCATACATTAACTCGAATCTGTATCGTAGATTCTGCTTACTTGGTGCGAAAGAAACAGCTTGTACAATTTCCTGACACTTCTTTATTCAAAATTGACACTGGTTTAAAAAAATATGTAATAAAATTTCGACAGTATTTTTCAATTTATTCTCACTCGAATTCGTCGTTTCATAGGAATGAAAAATAACTAATAAATATACATATTAAAAGCAGTACGAAAGTCGATACAATTAGTTTTATGCTAAAATTGCTATAATTATCACTATGTTGACTCTTCTTCTCGTTCTTGTCTTTTCCTTTTCTACGAGGTTTGAATTTTCTTTCGAACTTCAGTACTTCTTCTTGATTCCGTAACTCTTCCGCCTGTCTTTGTTGCGCTAAAGCTATTTCTTTGGCTTTCTCCTTTTCTTCTTTGATTCGATCACAGGATGCATCACACGAAACTGTTATATTCTCTCTCTGCGTTTGGTAGCATACGTAATCCTTCTTGATACGCTTGCACTTGCAGAAGACCTTCACTTTCTTACTGCACTTGTCGCTATCCTTGCACAAGCCTGGATGACAATTTTGTACGCAACGATGGCCGCAAGGATACTGCAAATAAAATACAAAATGATATTTCTTCAAGAACAATAATTAAATTTCAAAATTTTACTCACATTTTTAGGACACTGGTTCCCACATTTTAGCAAATCCGTCTTATCTATTATAGTAGAAGTGAGTTCTTTGCAACGCTTGTACAAAGTGCTAATGCCGCAGTGGCACGAGACGCGTACCAGCTGCTTGCAAGGTGGACAAGGTGCCTCGTGGCAGGGCTTTGGACATAAATGAATGCAACCCTCGGGTCGAGATAACGTGCACGGTTCTTCGCAAGTGGGACAAGGAATACCATCAGAGTTCTCTGACGTCTTAACGGTATGACACAAAAGCTGACAAGAGTGATTTGTACAGTTGAGCGTTCGCCCGCATGGCCTTTGACAGGACGTAGGGGTCGACGAGTGACAAGGCCAAGGCAAAGTTTCATGGCCGCCTAAGCAAGTCACCATTATCGATACCTCGCAGGGCGGACAGGGCGTAGTTTTGTACTGAAAACCAAACGTCTCCTTCTCCCATGGACCAGCAGGTTGCGAAACCCCGTTCAACTTAACTTTTGTTAGTACCTCTGTATGGCAGATTACAGGGCACGGGTGTCCACAATTTTTGTGCGCTAAATTACAAATTTTTCTACACGGTGGGCAGTTGCCTTGATGGCACCTATGAGATTCCCTCTTCAAGTGGTGACAGCGAGGTGGAATCTTGCACATTTTGTAACAAGGCGGAGGTTTGATTTTCTTCCTTGTACCACAAGGAACGGTTATTTTGCTATTCCCACAGCGGCATTGTATCGTGTCTGTACGAGAGCACGGATAACAAGGCCCGCTGTGACACGGAGAGGCGCATTTGTGCTTCTTACAGCTAAGAGTGTTATTGCACATTTTCTCGCACGCTTTTCTTACATTTTTTATCATGCAATCGCAGCATTTACGGTTGCACTGATGTTTACCGCAGAGACGCAACTGGGAACATTTTTTGTTACAATGAAATTCTTTGGTACAAGCTATTTCTTTTTTGTAAGATTCGCATCTGCAGGTTTTTTCTATGATTTCTAAACATTGGCCACAGTTATCGGTGTGGCAACGCATATTGCAGAAATGCGAACCACATTCCAGTAATTTGCCACATGTGTCTCCACATGTTGGTACGTGTTGTTGTTTGCAAGATATATTGTACTTTTTCTTTCCACAGGGACAAGTTCTGTTTTTATCTACCAGACAAGACCCGCAGTCCCCAGATTTATGACAAACTTCTTTACATACGTGTATATTACACGATAGTAATTTGTTACATGGTTTTTTACATTTCCACTCTCTGTCTTGACAGAATTTGTCCTCTTTCTGTGCCCCGCAGTTACATTTTGCTGATATAACCACCGAACATGGGGGACAGGAACCCTCGTGGCATATCTCTTTGCATTGATGGGAACAAGAAGTATATTTCTTACCGCATATTTTGCCACAGCTCCAATATTTGGAATTACATCGACGAGGTTTCTGCATCTCCTTTTCGCAATAACAATTCTGAGTTATCATTTTGGCACAAGGAGGACACGGTCCTGGATGACACAACAGAACGCACGAATGGCCGCATTCTGGCTTTAGTACTTTTCCACATACCTCTCCACAAGAATGTGGAATACTCCATGGTTGATACGGAGGATCTTCGGTTTTACCACAAAAACATTTATAGCGTGATGGAATTTCATCTTCTCCATAATCAGTACGACATTTTGGACTGAAAATATTGAAATAGAAAAAATTGTATTTTTGTATTGAAGTATGTAAATCATTAAAGTGAGTCAAGTCTTCACCATGCCCAAACAGGAGTAATTCCATTTTCTCGTTTATATTTTAAACTATCACGTATCCAATGCAATATGCAAGATATGTGTATCGAAGAATAACATTTACTGCAGTTCCATATCTACAAGAAAAAATTGAAAATCATACAGAATTATTGTTTTTATTATGTTATTTATATAATATATGTCTCATTTCATTAAAGTACTCACAGCATCAACTTTTTTAATTGATGAAATACAAATTAAACAAACTGTTCCTCCAGATTGAAAAGTATTGATCAAGAATGATAGCATTTTCTCTGCATCAGACTTTTGTCCTTCATACGATGACATAATTTGGTCAACGCTTTTTTGCACTTGCTCAATATCTTCCTCTTCATCTTCGCTAGATGTGAGCAATTCATTATTCAATTCTAAATGTTTCTCAATAGCAATTTGGTTTTGTATCCTGATTTTCGTGAATTTTTGCATTTTGAATGGTAATAATTCTGCAGCCTATAATATAATTAAAAGACATGATTATTTTCATAATATGAACTCGTATTGAATATTCAAATTTAAATGGGTGATATTTATTTTTGACCAAGTAAAAAATTGCGGATAAGAGGGGAAAATGTAAACAATGATCAATATAACTTACATAAACTCGCCTAAATCTAATTAAATAGATTTTATTAATTTTTCAATTCATAGGTTTAAATATATAAGTTATTGAATGCTAATAAATATGGTATCACGCTAGTGGCAGAATGGCACAGTGGACATGACGAGCGCCATGATGGCTATGTGCAATCAGTAACAGAGAGATAAAATTTTTTAGCCAATCGCGAATAAGTATTTCTCCGAGAATTATTTCTGCAAGATTTCCTGGTTTTATATTAAACCGACATACTTAATTAACGTTATTATATCAATTTTTAACATTTAGAGAACCGTCGGAGACGAGATAATAATATTTTCATTTTTATCGATTTGAATGTCTCATTTTGAATAAGTAGTCAATATACGTATCATAAATTATTTAATATTATTTTTATTTTCCAAAAGCCGATGAAAAAGAACTGAAAAAACAAAAATAGGGCAACGAATCGACATTAAGTCGGATACGTAGAGCTGAGAGTTTTGGCATTTACATATAGCGTTTATGAAGTGAGGTGTGCGGACAGCAGATTCACTGACTGCTGAGTGCAATACCTCTGGCAATACCAAGCTCGGTCTCCAAAATGGCAGTTACGAGAAGATTACAAAAGGTAATTTGAGGATTCTGTCAGAACAAGTGGATGACTTATTTAACAAAATAAGTATCAATTTGGATAAGCCGTTGTCGGCGTTAAGTGTGTGACTGTAGTGACGATTTTTAGAGTTGATTTAAACTATTTTCATTATCGACATCTATCTCTCTAATTATAACGTACGATTGTTTAATTTAATAATTTTGTAGTTACGGTTTCGAATCTCATTTCGAACGCAATATTCATTTTGGATGTATAACGTTTATTCGTATCGTATTTTTTACATCATACTTTGATTGTACTCTGTCGATTAATATCGAATTTTTTTAGGAACTAGGCGATTTGCGAGCATCGTCTATGAAATATTTTACAAATATTCAAGTTGATGAATCTAATATACTTAATTGGCAAGGACTCATATTACCGGTACGTTTTTTATACGTTTTTTTTATTATTAAAACCTAACCTAATACTTATGTTTTGTAAGACAGAGTGTAACTAAATTAATTATCAACATATTTTTGTTTATGAATAACTTCACATAAGTGAGATTTAGAGGTTTATTTTTTCAATGCAAATCAAATAATGATATTATCTTTACCCTATTTTAATCATTTAATAGAATAATAGGTATTTAAGCTACATCCTAATAATGCAAATTCATTCAGGATAACCCACCATACAACAAAGGTGCATTTCGCATTGAAATTAATTTTCCTGCGGAATACCCATTCAAACCACCTAGAATAAACTTTAAAACAAAGATATATCATCCGAACATAGATGAAAAAGGACAGGTGTGTTTACCAATTTTAACAGCTGAAAATTGGAAACCAGCTACGAAAACTGATCAAGGTTAGTGTTAAATTAAATTATAATTTATTGTCGAATGGCAAATTTAAACTTATAGAAATCAATTTGTCTGACACAATGGATAATTTTTTCAGTAATACAAGCATTAATAGCATTAGTAAATGATCCAGAGCCAGAACATCCACTTAGGCCAGATTTAGCTGAAGAATTTGTTACGGATAAGAAAAAATTTTTGAAAAATGCGGAGGAATTCACAAAAAAACATGCAGAAAAAAGACGAGAGTCGTCTTCATCAAATGAATAACCACGATGGCTAGTCTTATTCACCATGATGCCTGCCATCCACCAAATTATTGCGAGCCAGTTTATCGATCGAACGTTTGGAATTCAAGATCATTGTGTACAGTGAAAGTTCATCGATAACATATATACAATAATTGTAACATTTACAAGGTGGAACGAACTTTTCAGATTGAATACTTACTAACAACAGTGGCACATGATTCAAGATTGTAATTGAATAATTTTTTTCCAATTTTTCTTCAAAAAAGAAATATCAGCAAAAGGTTTTGAAACTGCAGCATGACTTGAATATATACCAGTGGTGGGCGTTGCATTGTTAAACTATCTTCCAAAATAAGACAAAGGGAAAAGATCGTATTTATACTGAATATAAAATACAAAATACTTTCACATATTATACATCTTGAATAAAATATTAATACCAGTATTTTGAATACAACTGAAAATACAATATATATATGTTTTAATGAAACTTGAATTGATAATTTAATGAATGAATATAATCATTATTTAGAATAAATATAACAAATAGTTTTCTATTTTAAAATACATAGGTATTAACTTAAAAAGTTGAAGTATTTTGTATTTGATAATATGAAATACACTGTACGAGAGATAAACTGTATATGAAACTAAAAACATGAAAATACAATAATATGTTAAATATATAAGTGAAATTATGCTAATTTGGTTATTGCCCACCCTGGAACATTTTAATTAAAAACACAAAGTAATTTTATCAATTCATTGATATTTTTTACCTTTTTTCAGCAATTTTCAAATTCACATTAAGTTATTAAATAAAAAATTCGATTTACTAACTATAAATCTATAAATTATCTTTTATTACAATTCTATGTACTCAACATTCATACACATTATTTATGAATTCACAATTTTGTATAAATGTATATGATTATGATGTGCGTTTCATAAAAAAAATTGCGCACGTTATTTCTTTTGCATTATATATAAATAAAGCTATCAAATGAATATCAATTTGTAATTGAATAATTGTCAATTAAATTTAAATATGTTCTTGTGATTCCTTACTAAATTGATGTTTGCATTGGAACAATAAATAAAAAAGCAAAGTTTACATAATACATGTAAATTGCATAAATTTTCATTTGCTTGATGTATCATGAGAACAAGTAAATAATAAAATCACAAGTTTTAAGCTGAATGAATTTGGAATGTGAAAAAGTACGTATAATTTATACATGAATATCCTAACAAAATTAATATCGTATAAACAGAAATATATTGTTAGTCTTACAAATTTTTAGCCACATATATTTATAATTTGTGTATTTTTTTAATTTTAATATTATTTTTATATTAACCAGGACAAAGTTTATTGTGCAATATCTTCAATATAAGAAAAAATCATCATTATTAGAAGACTCACTTCATCTCTTCAGAATCATTTAAAAAATCTTAAATTGAATTACAGTTCTGAAAAAGTGAGATGTAAAACTCAGATCTATTAAATTATCACATGTAATTTATAACAATTTATTTTTATCATTCGATGTTTCTTATATTGTGATGAGCATATTAAACGTATGAAAGTTATATAAACAATGATTTTTCAAATTCCATTTTTAAGCATTATGAAATGTTGGATTTCCTTATTAGCCATTATTTAAAATTTCCATGTTTTATATAAAAAAATCTCGGTGATGATGAATCTTACACTTTTTAATTCATTTCTTTTGACCTCACGAATGGATTTAAACAAGAATATTAATAAAAACAGCAAATTTATGAACAATGAAAGTAGGATTTTTATTAAATAATGATAGAATAATAATAAAAGAGGCATTTCTGAAATACTTATTTTATAAATGTGTGTGTATGCGATCTTCACAACCACACATTACGTCATATACTTAACATTAAAAAATTACGGCAAAATTTTTTAGCCAACATTGTTCGTACGGCATTGGAATTTTTGGAACTCTATAAGACTTGCAAGTCTATAAGACTATATTCAAATAATTCATCCTAAAAATATGAAATACTTTTAATTCGGCGTTTTGCATAATAAAATACCGGAAGACAAAATACCTAGAAACAAAAAAAAATTAACTTCTCTTAACTCCGGAATAATTTTTAAAAATATTCTGGGTTACATGATTCTGTATCTTTTTAATCATTTATTGATGATTTATGACGATAAAAAATTTTTCAAATATTTCTCGATTAACGTGATTTAGCAAGTTTATATCCAAAAATCCGCTTTCGTTACATTTTAAGCGTTCTACACCAACAATAATTTCGTTTTAATTTTGAAATACGTACAATGCATTTGATAAGTGCTGAATATAACGTTTCTGACAATGAAATTAAAGTAAAAATAATAATTCAGTTTATTAAGGTGTTAATAAGATCACTACAATAAATTCGTAAGGAATAGATTTAATTCTTTTACTCTTTTTATTTCAATTTACGTAAAAGTATTCTTCATTTATAATTACAGCATTTCTCGCAGCAGTTTATATCGAGAAAAATAAAAGTCACAAGAATCATTACATTCACACCGAGTTATAAAATGCTTAATAAGTACTAAAATTATTATCTACTGTAACACAAAAAATTTGTTTGGATATATACATATAATACCGCAGATACAGGTCCTTGACCTAAAATGCAAAGCAATGTTAAAATTATAAATTATGGAATTACTTGCATATCGAAATGAATAGGAACATTGAATATAAAATAAAACTTAGTCTGTTGATGTAGAATGCTCTATATGTATATACAATCTAAATACTTCAGTAATTGATATAAGAACAATACAACAAACGTGTATATCAAAAAAGGAAATATTGTTTTACTTTAACAATGTGAATATGTTATAAATTAACCGTACTACAATATGTAATTTTATCGGGCTATTACAATAAATACTTACACATTTGTACAGATCCAACAGTAGAGATTCAGCATTAAGCAACATAAGTGTACACTTTTCTGTAAATCAAATATGAAGAAATAGACATTGAAATATTTATTCAAAATTATACCTCACGAAAATGAAAAACTTACCTATCCTCTGGCGTTCGAGCTAAATATTCACGTTCGATCAAACCTTCAATACGTTTTTTGATAATTACAGGTGATGGCAAAAATCTACCACGAAGTTGTTCCGTAACTTCAGTGACAAGTATGTTATGCTATAACAAATACAACATTTTTTTAAAATTGAATGATCACATTAGCAATTTCCGATAACCGAATATTAACTACTATAAGTGAATATTTTCGATTACTTACCGCCATTCTTTTACGAGCTTTCATGATACGCACGATAGCTGCTTCGATTTCATGCTTTCTATCTTCATCCACTTTATTACGAGTTTCTCGCCTTTCAGGCTCTGACTCTCCCTTAGCTGCTACAGTTTGTATTTTCACCCTTTAAAGAAAAGAAAAATGAAATACAAAATATGGGTGAGTGATCGAGAAATTCAAACCAAAAAATGTAATACCTATGTAATTTACTGCTGAAACTATCGTTTATACTGAAGCAGTGAGTCGGTTCGATTTCTTTTGTACGTGGATGTTTCAATAATATTCTTTGCGTAGCTTTACCCATTGCTAAAGATTGCAATGCTCTTACTAAATCTCTTACTGGAATATCTGTTTCGCCTTGAATTTCCTGTACAGAGTTGCGTTATTGAATAAAGCGTTCAGTTAAAATTAAAATTAATGATCTACATACCTCGTAAGTTAGTTTATCTCTCTTATTAAAAAGCATCAAAACGCACATTTGGTAAGTCGAAACTTGAATAATATGTTTTCTTGGATTCATATTACTATTGCTTCGCTGAGCGCTACTAGTAGAGCTGTTGTTTCCATTTCCAAGAGATGTTCCTGATAATGGATCCAAATTACCGCAACTGCTTTCTTCTCTCCGTGGTCCATAAAAGATCGCGTTTAGGTCTGCAGAACCTAAATGCAAAATAGAAAGAACATTAAACATTATTCGATTTCTGTTTAAGTAAATGATATCGAAAATTTATGACTTTTATTTACCTAGTTGAGGTTGTAAAGTAAGCTGACGACCGCTATGTTTCGCAAGATAGAAACGTCGGAAGGCATCGAAGGCATCACGAGGAGCGGCGGGCATACTACATTTAGGAGTTGCACATTGTGTCGGCCAGAAGCCAGTTGTAAGCACTCTAACGCTGATGTCGACTCCATGCAGATTTGTCTGCAATAATGAAAGTATTATTATAATTTTAATCATATGTAATTTTTTCTTATTACATGACAAATATTTTACCCCTGCCGTGGTAACGTGTTCTTTGAATTCATCCATAATCGTATTACTAAGTGTAATATCTTTGAACATGCCTTCTAGTTTTGATGTAAATTGACACCCGCATTCAGTCTGTGAAGAATAAATATGAAATCAACATTTAAAAATATGTATGAGTTGTGATATACGTTATTTACTAATTTCCATCATCATTAATTGCTACATTGTGCTTTTTGCAGAGAAAAGAATTATAAATTTCTCAGAACTCAAGCAGAAATAAATTATATTAATCTACCTATGATATTATGAAATGAAGAAATTTTAAATTAACTATAATGACAAGAAATTAAACTTATTTTCTTCTGTTAAAAAAAATAAGGCAGAAATAAATACAATTGTTAAATTAAGAATATTTCACTTGATCAGAACACTGACATTACCTTCAGTTTAGATATCATATGTTTTTCACTGTCATCAGACACAGATTTATTCAGTAAAAGGCGTTTGGCTAAATGTTGTTTATAGTATCTCTCAAAAACATCTTTTTCTTGTAGAAAACGGAACAAAACCATTGTTTTATCTAATATGGCTTCAATTTCTTGTTCAGTCATCTAAGAAAAAAATAATATGTTATAAATAGTATAATTATCTGTTTGATATATCATTACAATATTATTAATCAGAAATATAAAATGAGCTTGTATAACTTACCCCCTTAACACCTTTTTTTAATTTATCATCGATAAAAAGAGAGAGATATTCTGGACTTTTGGTATTCAAGTTCAGAAAGTACTCAAAGTCAGACGCGATCATTTGTTTAAATAGTTTATCATTATTGAATGAATAATGCAAAAAATGATCAAAGCGATCTTTTAAATCAAGTAGATTTTGTACAAAAACAACAGCATTCGATGATGATTCTTGCTCTTCTTTAACCATTGCACGCCCCTGTTCTCTAAGGAACTGTGAAACACAGTCACAAACAGTACGTAACCCATCTGTGACTCTAGAAAATAGTTTGTACATACAGCCCAGGTCTTCAGTTTTTTGGTTTTTAAGCATATGAACAACACCACTGTTCTCCATCTGTTTAAAAATTAAAAGTAGATTTTTCATAATCTTTAGTGTTATAAAGTATTCTCTGCTTAAAAAAATATATACCTCTACTATGGTTTTCATGTGGATTTTGATTAATTCTTCCTCTACTACTTCTACTATACGGGATTCAGTTGATTCGTCTAAGTAATGCTTTGCTCTCTCTGATTCTTCACAAATTCTTGCTTCAACTTTTTTTATGTATACAGATGCACTATTTTCTGCTAAGAATTTTTGTGATTCCATCTTGAAAAGAAATAAATGATAATTATAACATAAATAAGATATTAAATAAATAAGATATTACTTACTCTGTAAAATTCAGCACTTTGTTGCAGAAACGGCCGTTCGAAGTCTTCTTCATAAACTTGACGACTATTTATTCCCAGCAACATTAACATCTGGCAAGCATTTTTGATTGCTATGCGATCAACAACCTCACCTCTTCGTTCTCTCGCTACCATGCCTATTAATGTTTCTCGTAAATGATCTCTGACACAACCGTACCTAACAACCTATAATATACAGTTAACATTACAGTACAAATAAATCTTTTACCATGTTAAATAATCATACAAAACTGGAAATACCTGATCTCTAAATATGATCAGACCCAAATTATACACATTATCAACTTCATTTTGCTGTACATAAACCCTGTCCATATACATCAAAATATCTCTGATCATAACCATTGAAGTTTGATGATCATTCCATGCCTGATTGAGGGTTTGAAGAAAATTGTTATGAAGAGAATGGAGAACATCTTCTCGAACTTTTGTTTCCAGATGATTTGTTACAACTTCTTTGAGTCCAGTATAGAGTCGTTCCCCATACTTGTGCAAAACCATAGTATATGCATTACGGTACAATTCTTCAAAACTAAGACCGGAGTTGTTCTTCTTTTGTATCTCTTGTATAGCACTCTTCAATAAACCCCAAATACTCTCCACATATTTTTCATCCATGGTTGTCTAAAAATTAAAAACATAATTTTTTATAAGGTGATAAAAATAAAAGCAAATGACCTAAAGATGTTATTAAAAATAAGTGGTCCAGAAAATTATTAATAAAATACTGATAAATTAATAAATTTGAAAAAATTACATTCAAAAACATAGACAAAATTAAAGGTTTTTGTCTTAAATAACTTTTATCGTTTCGCTGCAACATGCTGAGTAGGAATATGGAATGGGAATAATACTCAATAATTTAGAATTAATTTTTACTTATTCGGCTTATCTCAAAAATTTGATTGGTACAGAAGGTTAGTTAGAAAATACCACATGAAATAAGCTCTTAAACAACATAGAAGTCTATTGATTTTCAACTTTTCTTAAAGAAAGCTCTAATTTCAGTTTTGTTTAAAGTCCATGGTCATTTAAATATAAAATTTCAACTCTCAGAGAATGCAATAAAGTTTGACTCATTTAAAATATTGATTTTACAATATTGAGTTAAGATATGCTAGATTTTTCAACTATGCAACTGGCAAAATAAAGTTTTTAAATTGATTGTTCTTGTAAGACTAATGAGAAAATGATGTTATTTGTAGAGTATACAATCTATAATAAACATGATCGTATGATAATCTTATCAATGATTACTGTCGCCTACATAGTTTTATAATCGTTTTCAAGATTCAAATTATTGGAGAAACATAAGTATAAACAGTTTAGATAATTCAATTGGTAATACTCATACCTTTTGTTATTCATTACGATTTAGATAAATTTTTTATGATACATAAAATAAATAAGGTTACGCATATGAATTTTTTAAATTTGTAGAAGGTCAGAAACCCATTATTGTAAATGTACATGTAAAAAAGTTTACGTTAAAAAAATGAATATTGTACTGATAAATAATACATATTATAGATATGTACGTGCTATACATATATATTAGCACTTAAAAAATTAATTTATCAGTTTGAGATTACAGAAATAAAAAATTGATTTTAAATCGAAATAAAAAGTAAGAAGATAAACTTACCGGAAAAGCGCGTATACGCATTTTGCCTTCTTTTTTTGGTAAAGCACTACTCTTCATCATGACGTATTATGTATGACAACAAAAATTTTCTAAGAAAAAAACCCGTTCGAATTTTTAAAGTTATTCGGTGTATACATTGACACTATTATCAGAATTGGTATTCATTGCCAAATGAAAACAACCGATAGTCGCTCGGTACAAAACCGCATTCAACGAATCATGCCTACTGTACGTAGGAGATTCTCAAAGCTTTCCGGGGGGCAGGTGCATTTATCAACGAAAAATAAAAAGAGAAGGCGTTGGAGCACGGCTGTGTTGGAATTATTTTTGTACTCGTGAATAGAACAAAGTATCGAGTATTTTGAGGGCTGAACAATGCTGTAGAATGATAAAAAAAAGTTTGCCTCAACTATTTCAATCCGAATGGGAAAACACCGTTTCTGTCAACGATTTCAGTGTACACTCTTAGCATAATTTATAAATTTACATCCCCACGAGTCTATCGGGCATTTAAAACTACACGACCCTATTAAACACCGTATTCGTGTCCATGACAAGTTAAAATGGTGAAAAACAGTTCTCATACACTTTACTCGTTGATCACAGCACTATTATATCTACCATCAGTACCATTAACAATATATGAATTATGAACCACTACTCTCTCTTCTTATACTATCACTGCCATTGCTGTGCCTCACAGATATTACACGACAAAACAGCTTTACTCCTACCTAAACACATAGGCATACGAAACGTGTGGATGGATATGTGTGTGTGCTTCCCGAAGTGGTATATATGATCGTTACAACAGAAAGAAAAAATAATTCCAGACTCGTAGAACGGTATCCTTAGGAAACCGGAAAACTATGTTTTCGTACAAAATGATGGTCAAGATTTTCCGAAATCTGTTCCGGCACGTAACACCACCTTAGAATTTGGTGTGTTGTGTGTACTAGCCTATCGGATACTTTTGTCCAATCAAAGCTTTAATTCTGATCTTTGAACAATAGATTTTATAAATAGCAGGAATTTATGATGATTCTGTAGTATATTTTTATTATGATACCGAAATCTCATTTAATGTGTTAATAAAAAATGTTTTTTTCTAATATTTTTGTATTTCTGTATGAATACCATTATTATAAATTATCCAAATAGATATTTCAACAATTGAGTAATTCTAAACTTACATGTTTACAATGAACAATAATATTATCCATATTGTAAAAACATCAAATAATAAAATTATAAAGTAAACATTGTTAGAGATCGCAGATTACTTATGGTCAACATATTATTTCAACATATATTGAAATATTGCATTGAATTATTTAAAACAAAAATTAAATTTTTATGAACCTAACTCAATGTTATATTTATATAACAAATACCGTAATATAATAATTAAAATTGTAAGTATCCCAACAATTCAATTTATGATTCCAACTGGTGATGACAGCTAAATGACCAATGAAAATGGCCGCTGGAATTCAGGTTCTTACTCATTGGTTTATGGCTTTATTGGAAACTGGAATTAATATATTCATAAAAAAATATTCTTATTAATAATTGAATATCTTATTTTTATTATTTTTAATACTATCACTTTCAATTACATCAATGAATTTTTGAAATTTTTCATTTTAACATTTTCATATCGATATTCCAATTTACATTTTGATGTTCGCCCCTCTCACAGTTACATGCACCACGTTTTAGTTGCACATTTCACCGCAGTATGTACATAACCTACATAGTTTCAAATTGTTCATGTTGCGTGTGACTTTTGTATAAATTTCAACGTTTATATAAATTGTCAAGTAATGTATAATAATTTTTGATTCGAACAATATAGAAAGATTTATTAATATCAATAAAAATGTAATTTTTGTCATTCGCGTAATATAATATACAACTAATTTTGACACTGCCATCATAATCATTTAAAAAATACAAGTGAATGATGTAAAAATATGTTTTTAATAATTAAACCATTTGTTATTGACATTTATATTATTATTTCAAGTAATAAACAATTTTTACTTTTTTTTATTGTCACCAAAACAAATAATTAACATATTTCTAAATTCAAACTGAAGTTTTTTATCGTATTGTGTAAAAAAAGTCAATATAAAAAATCACTTGAATTCATAAATATTTTGTTATCTGTGTTGATCTTAACATGAAAACATTTTTGTAGTAAAAAACTCTGTGTAAATTTGTCACGAAACTCTGCCGAGTTTCTTGATTTTTCAACCAACGGTACATTTATATAGAATTTATTCTAAACACATACTTATTATCATATTTTGTTGATAATGCGTTTATAAAAATAATAAAAAAGTACTGGAGGCTTGTAAGAGATAACACTTATTTTTTATTCATATATCGTTATTTTACTTTTCTATATGGCACAATATTCTCATTCATAAACAACCAATACCAAAATTTTATCGAGTTTTCAGAATTTGATAATAAAATTGACCATGACACAAAAATTTATGAAAATCTGCGATATCAACTATCGTGCATTGTAACATACCTTGACCTTTTGATACTACTGTACTTATGGTTCATCATGGTTATACAATTAATATACGATCGGGCACGTTTGCAATCCACATCTCTCGGTTCCCAAGCCTTTTATTTTCGTAAATTCGCTCTCTGTTGACAACCTTGAGTGCAAATTCCAAAGTCTACAAAACGGTTTTTTTTTCTCTCAAATAGATAAGGATGGAAAGTAGTAGTAGAATTATCTCATAATATACTCTGGCATTAATTGATCTAGCATCATACGTGCATTCTTCCGCGTAATGAGTAGATTATATTGTTCTTCGCAATCTTAAAAAACGTTTACAAAATACGTAGGTTAATTGAAACAAAAGTTACCACGCTTGGAAACATCATGATTGCGTCTGCCATGTTTTTACCCCACCGTTGCATCAGAGCCAACGTTCAATTTATAAGGAGTGCCTCGTACCTCTGTGCGAACAGTAACGGTATCTCGTCATTCTCGCATTCGAAACTTAGCAATTCGCATATACCATTCGTATATTCCGTAACGAGATCATTTAGCGTATCGGCAGGAATAATGGCAAAAATAAAGGTAAGCGGATATCAAAACCGGTATATGACATTTGTCATTTTTTATTATGACATTACTCTCATTTGTCAGAAATTAATATTTTTTTAGCAATTTCGCGATTTTAAACATTTTTAATGACACTTTTTACCGTTCAGAAAGAAAATGATCTCAATTTTTTTATTAATATAGTGTTCCTTTGGAAAAATAATAGTTTAATCACTTTCACATAGTCATAAACTATGCAATGAGACAGCATATTGTTGGAATTTAATTAAGTAGAATGAGTTCGCATAGATAATTTATTACATTTGGAAATATATCAATGAAAAATATACTTATAAAAATTTTGTTAGTTTTACATTGGAATAAATATCATTCAATAAATTAATTTATTTTTTTTTTTTAATATATTAGGCAGGACCAGTTGTAGACATCTTGGGAGATGAAATGACCCGTATTATATGGGATTCTATCAAGGAAAAACTCATTCTCCCTTATTTGGACATTGAATTACATACATATGATTTAGGAATAGAAAACAGAGATGCAACTAATGATAAAGTAACTGTTGACTGTGCTGAAGCAATAAAAAAATATAATGTAGGTATCAAATGTGCAACTATTACACCTGATGAGAAAAGAGTAGAAGAATTTAAACTGAAACAAATGTGGAAAAGTCCTAATGGCACAATAAGAAATATTCTTGGAGGAACAGTTTTCCGTGAAGCTATCATTTGCAAAAATATTCCTCGCTTAGTCACTGGCTGGGATAAGCCAATCATCATTGGCAGACATGCTCATGCGGATCAATATAAGGCTACAGACTTTGTTGTACCAGAAGCTGGTAAATTAGAAATTACATTCACAGGTGCCTCAGGTAAAAAGATCCATCATGTTGTACATGAGTTCAAGAGTCCTGGAGTTGCCCAAGCCCAATATAATACAGATGAGAGTATTCGTGCTTTTGCACATAGTTCTCTTCAGTACGGTCTTGCTAGGAAATATCCAGTATATTTATCAACAAAGAATACTATTCTAAAGAAATATGATGGTCGCTTCAAAGATATTTTCCAAGAAATATATGATAATGAATACAAATCAAAATTCGAGGCTCAAAATATTTGGTATGAGCATCGTTTAATCGATGATATGGTTGCATATGCTATGAAGTCAGAAGGTGGTTTTGTATGGGCTTGCAAGAATTACGATGGTGATGTACAATCTGATTCAGTAGCTCAAGGTTATGGATCATTGGGTCTTATGACTTCAGTATTAATTTGTCCTGATGGTAAAACTGTTGAAGCTGAAGCTGCTCATGGAACTGTTACTCGTCACTATCGTCAATATCAACAAGGAAAAGAAACATCAACCAACCCTATTGCCTCCATTTTTGCATGGACACAGGGATTACTTCACAGAGCAAAATTAGATAATAACAAAGATCTTGAGAAGTTTGCTACAACATTAGAAAAGGTTTGCGTTAATACAATTGAATCAGGTTTTATGACAAAGGATCTTGCTATTTGTATTAAGGGCATGAATAATGTAACGAGATCAGATTATTTGGAGACATTCCAATTCATGGACAAGTTGGCTGAAAATTTACAAAAAGAACTCAAAGTCTGACTAGTTTCTACCAAATCAAATAATATGATAAAAGCAAAATATTGATTACAAATTTGTACATCTTTCAATGAATTAAATATTTAGAAGTAAGATTTTTAAAATCGAAAATTTATTTTGTTTTATATTTTTTATTGTTTTGTTATTTTAAAAATTTTACATATTTTCAAAAATTATACTTTTATGAGAAAAAATAAAATTATTTCATTTTACAATAAAAATGTTTATTAATAAATTTCCCACATTCCCTCTTCTTATATCCAAGTAAAATTGAGCATAAATAAACAATTATTAAATAATTATAAATATTTAAGACAGATTATTAGTTTTTGTGTGATATTATGTCATACACATTTAAATATCCTTTTGAAAAGCAACAAAATATATAATAACATTTTACAGAATTGTTTTGATTTGAAGTGAGTGGAAAGCGAATGTAAAAGAACGATTTACGTAGATCAATGTTTTGAATACATCTCTGTTTGTACACTTTGTTTGTATAAATATACATATCTATATTTCGATTATTCTTGGATTGTAAACATTAATTTCGTAACTTAAATTATTAGGTTGAAAAATCCGTAGATTGAGTAATATTGATTTATTGTAGTTTTCACGAATGACACTAATACAGTCACCATTCACGTAACAACATGCGCTGCTCGTACATTCACTGGAGTACAGCGTACATATGCAGTCGATAGTTAAGAAATTTTGTATAGTAGGCAATAACTGCGTAACCTAACGTATAGATAATAGAACGATTAACTTAGTATTAATTCATTCGCGTTGCGACTCTAAAGCTGTTCAATTCCGAGTAGAATATTCTGCTTCTAAATGCAAATGGGTTAACAAAAATAGGATATAAATAGCTTTCCAAATTCTAAGTTCATAATGGAAGCAGTGTTTTTCTGTAAATGTATATATCATTAAAGGGAATAGTAAATTGTATTCAGCTTTGAAATATAACCATGTAAATAAAATTTATAAACATCGTGAATAATAATTATAAAAATATTTAGCTTCCATTAATTGAAAATGCGAAGATACTAATACTATTAAATCATTTCATAGGTACACAAGAAAAAAGAATATGTACATAAACATTAACATTTATTTAGAAATATCTATATCTGGAAAATTTATCAATATCGTTGAAAGTAGCAAAATAATATCATTATTTCATAAGTCCATGTTTAAGTACTGAATCCCTCATCACCAGCTGCCAACATAACCGAATCTAAAAAACATCAATAATTATATACCTAAAAATACAAAAGTAGTTCGTCTTTTAATTTTAAGTATCGCTGATTATAGGTAGTCAGCGAAATAATGTAAAATTATGGAATAGAAATATCCAATATGGTCGAAGGACTCATCTATTGGTTCGGAAAAAAGAAACCGAACAAAAACGTCTTCAAAAGATTGACAAACGTTAGGGCTACAGGAAGCGGATCGGTCGTTTGTGTATACAGCAACGTGTAAGACGTTCTTTTGCAGCAGAGAGAGGGGAAGAAGAAGCATGGAAGAGCAGCAGAACGGATCGGAGTTGGAATTGCAGATGGCGCACAGCCTGCGCCACTTCACCATCGTCGTCGTCGTCGCTACCGCCAGTCGAGTCATCCGGTATAGAAGAGGGAGGGGCTGTTCGGCTGCTCGTGGCCGCTTCTGTCCTTCGATTACGTTGACCACCGATAGTCGATGTTGACGGCAAGGTGTCTACAATAACAATCGTATTAGAAATGTACAATAAAAGAAGGATCAAATATTAATTCACTCTCTGCGTTAATATTACACATATATTAGATTCCGTACTGAACAGTTCCGTACTCGTGTCTTGTTTTTTTCTTAAACATTCCGACAACAGTTGCTTCTCTGGGACTACGACAACGATTCGGTATTCGAGTTAGTGGCACGACCATTTTAATCGTACCAACAGTTGCAATCGCTACGGTGTCGCCATTACAGCACCAGTCGCTTGATTGGAAGATAACCTACTTGAGGTGCACGAGGGGCCGAAGGTTTGTTTTCTAATTAGAAAATCAACTCTCAAATTGCCCTGTATTTTTATCGTGTATTATGTTCGGCGTCGAACCTCACGTTGTCGTCGACATCGTTTATAACGAGAGAATACCGTCAAGTTAGAGGGTTTCTTTTGTACCGGAAATGATTGACGCGTAGCTACAGAGAGTCGGAAGTCGTACACAAATGGCGGAGAACTCGGTCTCTTCTTCGTGGGTTCCTCCTTCCCAACAATTACACTATATGACAAATGAACATTTTTTTATTACATTCATTAGGACACCATCCCCGATTTGATTCAAACGACTGAATACAAAAATGACAGTGTAATTTTTCTGATACGTCCCATTTTCTTATTCTTAGATTAACTTACTTTATCACACTTATGATTATTACAAGATAAATATGCACCATAGTAAAAATATTATTTACTTATAATGAATAATTATTTACTTTGTTTTCTTTGAATTACACGTTTAAATACGTATACGTTACGTTCACTATTTCAGAACATAGAACACGCCGAATTTCTCAAATATTTATATTTACATTACATCTGTAATTTCAATAAATCGAATGAAAGGTAATTTAGATGTAAATAAAAAATTATTGTTTGTTGCTTCTTACCACTGCATTTCGCTACATGCATGTAATAATGCACGCTTGCGATTAAAAATTTTCATTTACTTATCTGTCCGTTCAAACATTTCCAAAACGGTAGTGGAATAATTAACTTCGAGCGACCTCCTGAACAAACAGAAATATACAATGCAGATAATCAATTAACTATTACGTATTTATTTTAGATGCACTTATAGTTTGTAACATCCAGAAAATTTCTAATAAATAAATTTATTAATAAACTATCGCATACAATTTTCATTTGCTAGAACTGATCTTTTCGCTATCGAAAATAGAAAAAAAAACCGGTACGTTATACTGGACTAGCACATGTACATCCTCCCGATGGCGCACGTTTCTCCATTTCAATTCTACATCGTCATTCGTAACAATATCAAGTTCGAAAATTTCTCAGACTTGTAAAAAAAACCAAACATTGCCTTGGATATTTCTAACTAAAATAATTTAGAAACGAAAATCGATCCAGTATTTACTACGACTCGTGATGTTCATTCCGACAGGAAGTATGCCGGCTGCCATAATTGAGTTTCTGGTACAAAATGCATGTCAAATGACGCACGCTCGTCCCTATTGAGAGCTCTATTGTAAGACGCGCGGCACAGGAGGATTCGATCTCAACATCGAGGATGACGGGAAGACAGCCGCGAATGCGCGCACTACGTCCGCGATCGAAACAGCAGTTCAAAATTCGGGCAGTCCATACGGCTGAAGATAACCTTAAACGTGAGCGAGCGGAAGCCGAGAGTCAAGAGGAGCTGCAGAACGTATCATTAATGGAAACGGAGGTGATAAAGGATGAACAATTCGGAAATGAAGGCTCAGAGGTTGCAAATAATTCTGTTGCGACACAATCTGCGAATAGCGTTCACAGCTATGAATGTAAAATGTGTAAAACACCCAGAGTGTTTTTATCGCTCAAAACTTATATGGACCATCTAAAGAAGGAACATAAAGCAAAGGTGAACAAAGTGTACTATAGTAACATATGATCATTCAAATTTTCGAATAAATTCTTCGTAATAATTCGAAAATATTTTACTTAAGAGTATTTTATTGTGAAAATTGGGGATTATTTGAAAATATGATTTTCATATTGTTTCTTGTGATATTGATTTTTTTTCATTCATTGAACTTATTTTTTTTCACTCAGGGAAAGTTAAATAGAGATATTGGAGGTCGATGTTCCATGTGTACTTATATTGCTTTGAATCCCAATGATCTTGAAACACATCAGAGAGTTCATCATTTAAAAAGGAGATTTTTTAGATGTAATAAATGTGCTTATACCACACATGTTAGGGCACGCTACACAAAACATGTCAAGTATCATTCTATGCCAATGATCAAATGTAGTGCTTGTGATTTTCGAACTCCATATAAGGTAAATCATTCAATATTAAATTTTTTCCTTCGATAATTCAGAAATGTTAATAAGAAATAATTATATTTCTTATTATGAATATTTTAAAATAATTTGTGTATGTTTATGTAGTGGAATTTAGATAGACACACACGTAATCATGGAGGTGGTGGTGTATTTCAATGCCAAGCGTGTGATTTTACTGCAGATATCAGGCAGAGCTTAACAGTACATGAAACTAATCATCATGAACCCCCTATTGGAGATGCATTGAGAAAAGGTTCTGTCCCGTATGAGCGTAAACTGAGAAATATTCCAAAACGTTATAATCAAGTAATATTTATTAATATCTTTACTCGTTAATGGCTATCACATATCCTTTATATACTATGAAATATTATATTATTACAGGTAGGGGCTAGTGACTTTAGGGAAGTGTCAGCTCTTGCCAGAATAACGACAATATCACTCGATTCTTACATGCAGGAAGCGGAAGGACATTTACTTGAGGATAAAAACACATCTATTGCTGATGCTGAATGCATTGCACTAAAATGTGAAGAAAAAGGTTGTCAATTTGTTACAGCATGGGATTCTGAAATGCAGCAACATCTAACAGAGTGCCATTCTATAACAAACAATGCGAATAAAGCTAAGAAGCCTTTACCTATGTTGATACCTTTAAGCCCAGCTAGCGCCAAGTCGAATAATCCGTCGTCCAATGCGTTACTGAAAGTACCGCGTGTTAGAGTGAGACCCGAATTAGCTCAAATCGCAAGGGATACCGAAATCGCTAAATTATATGGTAGTAAAGAGGTAAGAGCTTGAAAAAATATATTTCATTTTGTTACTCAATTTTTACTGATCGTCGCATGATATGATACTTATAGGCTGTGAATTCGAAAAAAATAAACACTGCGGATACGTTTGAGAAAAAGAACGCTTCGTTCTTTGATAAATTGAAAGAAAAATTAACAACAACGACGACAATCAATAATGGAATCTCCGAGGTAGCTGTAAGTACTACAAATGATTTAAAGTGTTGGTGTACGTTTAAAGCTAGTAGCATGGAGGAGCTAGCTCTTCATAAGCAAACACACCATACCGCTCTAAGTGTATCCGTGGGTACATCACGTTGTCCGAAATGTAGAAGACGTTGCAAAAGTTCAACCGATCTACAAGTACATATGCAGGTTTGCCACCCGTCATCAAATAAGGATAATCTGTTCGAAAGTAGTACGGAAAATATAACGATTTGTTCAGACCCTAGTTTGGCTTTGCCTTGTGACGAGTATTCTTCGAGTATTTCTCCGACAATGGAATGGGACGGAAATCCCGGAGGCCGCAATCCATCCGGATCGTCGGTACGACGTTAATAAGTCATTAAAGTCATTGCCAATAAAATACGTGCGAATACCAAATCGCACATCCTAGCACTGATGTATATGTTCGATATAGAGCTGCAACAATGTAATGATAAATTGGAATATTTTTCCAAATTTTTTCCAAAATATTGTTTTTGAATACCAATCTGAAGAATGTTGTCAGGACCGAAGATATTATAAATTGAACCTAAGAATCTATGAACTTCACAACATAAATTGAATGCAGAGATTATAATAGAATTTCGGTCGTGAGAACGGTAGAGATAGCATGAAAATTTCGTATTATATATCTGTTACATAAGTAGTGAGCATGATGTAGTATCAGTAAATCAGTTCAAAGATTTTTAATACATGTTTTATAGATGTATTTAAGCGCATGAAAGTTCTATTGTCATATACATCTATATACGAAAATAAAATAAATTTGATTATTAAATCAAATTTATTTTAGGCCGAAGGCGGAGTCGTCGGACCTGGAAGACGGGTGTTTAAATGTCCGCATTGTCCATTTTGGGCTACTACTGCTAGCCGGTTTCACGTTCATATCGTCGGTCACTTAAATCGCAAACCTTTTGAATGTTCGTTATGTGCCTATCGTTCAAATTGGCGTTGGGACATAACGAAACATATCAAATTGAAAGCAGTGAAGGATCCCGTGCACATGACCGCAAGGGTTCTTATGACGGATGAAACCGGACGCCGTAATTACTCGAAGTACAACAAATATTTAGCAAAAGTAAGTTCGATTGTTAATACAAGTATTAGAAAACACTAAACACTAAGTCCGTTATTTTAATAGAATTCAAAACGTTCTGTCAATGTCTCGCAAAAAGTTTAACAATTATGTATATGAACTTTTACGTTTATGGAATATGTTTTATTTTTTTTTTAAGTCAGAAAAAATTTTTCCTTGTGTTGAAAATACAATAATAATGTATATGTATAAAGTAATAATAATAATGTAGTATAATGTAATGTAATTTAATACGACATCAATTTGTAGGTCGATCAAAATTACGCAGGACGATCTGCGGAACGCGAAGAAGATTTGGTCATGAGTGAACCGCTATCGAAGGTACTAATCACGACCAATCTTCAAGCACCAGAATTGACTCCTGCACCAATTTCTTTGTTGAGACCTAGCGAGAGTAGTAGCAATGCGTGCAATTTATCTTTACGACCTCCGCCACCGCTTAAAGCTGCTGTAAGAAGCAAGGGACAGTCGTTGCTCAAGAGCAATTCTCTGTCTTCTGCAGTATCTATTACAAGCACAGCATCACCTTTAATAGCCACAGAAGAACCAAAGAAAAGTTTGTGGAAGTGTAAACGCTGTAATTATCGAAATTCCGATAAAGAAACAGTATTGTCTCATGTCAAGATGCATTACGAATTAGTGGAGAAAAAAGTTCCAGAGAAAGTAAGACAAAATAATGACAATAATAACAACAACAATAATAATAATTTATTTAGATCATCTGATTTAATCCATTCAATTTTCTTATCAGAGTCCTCTCCGCTGCGAGCTTTGTCCATTTACGGCATCAAATGCGACATCTTTATCTGCTCATAAAATATTCCATCGACCTAATGTGGAAGCAATTTTCAAGTGTTATCTTTGTCCGTATTACGTCAGTACAAAGGCGTAAGTATACTGAAAAAAATTAATAAAAATTTCATTTGTTGACTTAATTTTTTCACATGTTATGGCTTACAGCGAATTGTTAGAACACGCCAGACTTCATGGCGAGGAACTCGCAGTTGTACATCAGCAGGGTAATGATAATCGAACGACGAGTTCCAATTCTCGTCCCCAAAAGTCTTCGAGTAGCGAAAGTGGTAAAATAATATTCATTATATGTGCATAATGTTATGTTTTATAAATATTTATATTTGTTTTTAATTACAGCTACCGAACAAGCTGAAGCAGATGTTGCATCAAATGACAATATTTCAACAAACAACTCATCGAGTGAGCCAGAAGCTAGATCGCCATTACTTTTAGATACACGCGCATTGCCAGACGCGCCTCTAGTTTGGGTATCACGGCCTGATGGTACTCTTGCCAAAATGCTAAAATGTCGACACTGTCCATATGTTACATCGCGTCGAGCCGAAGTGAGAGATCACGAAACAATGCATATAAGCCCCCCAGGACAAGGAACGTTAATAGCTTGCACAGATTGCAGTTTTACGTGCTCGAATAGAGACGTGATGGATGCTCATACCAGCATGCACGCTGGATCGTTAGGAACTGTACATTGTTTAGTCGACGAAAGTAGACCCGATGTTCAGCAGTTGAACGATTTAATTGCATTACTTGGATTGACTTCGCCTCCAGTTTTAGGTCCAGAGCCCGATTTAAAGGATTCTCGCCTCGTCCATTGTTGCAATAAGTGTCCAGCGAGATTCTTGTGTGAGAAAGAATTAAGAATTCATTTACGTTACCATTCCACGCAACTGACATATTCTTGTGAATGGTGTTCGTATGCTGCTCGGCAATCAGCTCATTTACAAGCTCACCAAAAGGCTCACGCTTCTGAATATCAAGACCGCACCAAATACTTGCTCACGGTATACGGTAGCTCACAGCGCTATCCACCTCCACCAATTGCTTGCGTTGAAGCTAACGAGTCTAATTCTGAGTTGAATAATGTAGCTTGGATTGTTGTAGAATATCAGGGAACCTCTAATAATCTCAACAAAAATCAAAATACTCAAGCTGGAAACCACGTATTTACGTGCGCTAAGTGTCCAGCTAGGTACTTTAAATTAGATGCTCTAGAATATCATATGACGTTGCATGGTGCGCAAAATAAATTCAAATGTACGGAATGTGATTATTCACCAAAAACAGCTCAAAATTTAGTTAAACACCAAGTCGTTCACAAGCGGCACAATGAGACCGGCGAAAATTCACACCGTGCCGTTCAAAGCCAACCTAGTGAAACTAGTGAAAATAATCAGTCACGCGCACCACCTCCTCCCGATCAGCAGCTCGACATACACATGCGAGGTAATCCAAATTTCGTATATCCGAACTCTTTGCGTAATGGTCGTTTGAAAGAGAAAAGGTACAAATGCCCAAAATGTCCTTCAGCTTTTGAAAAGCGTGAACAATACAGGGTTCATTTGACCCTGCATGGTGCGAAACAGCGATATCGATGTGAACTTTGTGATTACTCGGTAAAATATTACGCCAATTATGTTCAACATTTGAGGAAGCACCAAGCCAACGCAGAAGCACAGGCTAACCGACGGCAGTACGAAGAGGAATCTACAGCTATTGCGAATGACGCAAAATTAGTAGAGAGTTCATCAGTTCAACGATGTGGCAAAAGCCTTAAATCGTTGACGTACAATTCTTTTCCAATGTCACCCACTAACGCTGCGAGTACGTCTGCGTTGAATAACTCAGCATTAGAGGGTCAAAACGCGAATGTATTAACTTCAAATCAAGACAAACAAACTTTAATTTTAATGCAGAGAAAAGGACTTATTGCGTCGACAAATGAAGAAGCTAATTTAATACGTTGTCAGAATTGCCCATTTTCGACGAGTGATAAAGATGTGATGGATGCACACAAGCGTCGACACGGCATAGAAAGAATGATAGCACCGTGCATGCATTGCGATTACATTCCCCGCAAAGACGAAAATCTTAGTGAACACGTCAAGTTACATTTTACAAGGCTATACAAGCCAGAATCTTATTTAATAGTAGAAAAGTTGACTCTGAATATGAAAAAAATAAGTGGAAACAAAAATGAAAATAAAGATGGAGAGACAACTTTGCTATTTAAAGAGTGTCCTGATGGTCGGTTTCTGCCACAAACAGATTCTAATTCTTCTTCAGTTGTTCCAAACAGTATGGAGACTTCCGAAGAAAAATTAATTGTGGATCCGCATACAGGAGAAACAAAAGATCGTTTTACTTAAAAAAATCAACTATGTATATTTAATCAGATTATTTAATTTGTATTTTTATGTTAATAATTTATTATCGAAAAATAAGCCCGGTTATTAATACACTGTATATGAAGTTTGACGATGAAACAATTCCACAGCTTGACTCTTGGACGTGTTATTAAGGCATTAGAGCCCAGTAAACCTATAATGAAATTATTTTAAAATTCAGGATACAACACTCATTATTTTTTATTTGTATTTAAAAATGTAAATAATATATTAAGATAATAGATACTATGTATGTTTGAGATGAGAAATTGTTGAAATGAATGTATTGCTTAATTTATGATATACAAATGTGTTCTTCATTTCTTTCATTACTAATACCACGTATAATTAAATTGTAAGATGCCTAGATTTTATGTTTTTGTTATTCAACCATATTATTAAATTAATATCATACATTAACATGGTATGCAAAAACCTACTTATATTTGGAGAAAATAATCATGTATTCTAATTAATATTTAATTACGTATAAGCATATTTAATATGTCAAGTGTTACATTTTCTGTTATTGTATAATATTGTTGTACTGTAAATTAGAAACAACATTATATGTTTGCTGTAATATTTTTTATTCGCATAACAAAAAAATAAAAATAGCAAAATTTTTATATTTGTTATTTTATGAAATTAAACAATTTTCGATTATTATAAAGTGGAAACTATCTCGTTATAACATTTATTATAGTGATGAAATAAGGATATAATAACTATAATACTTCAATTGTAATATATTGTTTTACTTCAAATAATTTTGTACTGATAATCAAAATTGAACTTCATTTACAACATTTTTTAAGTCATTTGAGTAGTTTGAAAATTTTCGGTAACATCTGTTTTCAAACGTTCTGCCTTTGACTAACCTAACCTCAACTAACTGTAAAGTGTAAAGTTACATTTGGCGCGAGATAGTACCGGTTACTTTAAATAGAACAATCAAATACATTTATTAAATTTATTTTCATGTAGTTCGAAGGATTTTGATTAATACTAGTTATGCGTAATGTGTTAAAATACTGTAAATAATAAATTATTATGAAATGATAATTCATAATGGACGAAAATACGAAAAATGATTTTCGAACATTTTTAAAAGATTTAAAACGTAAGTAAATATTTTCTACATTGTAGTTTTATAAAATTAATCATTATTTTTATGAATTTAGGTGATGGAAAGTCGTATAAAAAATTCGCAAATTCGATTACAGTATTGCAGGAAGAAGCTTCTAAAAATGGTTTGAATGATGAAGATATGAGTTTGCTCATTGACGTTATAACCCATACTCTATTAGGTTTATACTTTATATTACTCTTGACATTTCATAATTCTGTACTAAGATTATTAATAGTATGATTCAGTAATTCCAAAATGTATTTTATTTTAGATGCAAATAGGTATGTTGCTTTAATAAAATGTTTGATTCCGCAATTTAAAATATCTGACAAACATGTCAAAAGGATGTTTATCTGGTTGTTACCGTTACTGGAAGAATTGCCAGTTTCTACATGCACTATATTTTTTCAGTGGATTATAGGTATTTTTATTATTCTGTTATAAAGTTACAATTATATTGAAGTGACATAATATAAAAAAGAAATATTTTAGGCTTATGGGAATTTCAATTGGTAGAAAGAAAAATAGTAAATACTTTTTATGATGCTTTATTTTTTGCTATGAAGCGAAAAGAAAGTTTGGTAAAATTGAATTTTCATTTTTATCGTTAAAACATATCTTATTTAAACTATATGATAATTATAAATTATTTTTATAGCAAAAATATATTGCACAACTTTTGTATGTGCTAGTAAAACCAGAAGATGTGACACGAAGAGAAGTAACCAGATTATTATTTTTAAACAGAAGATTTGCTAAACCACAAAAACATATTATAGCTTTACTTTTGTGAGTTATTATAATATTTTACTTTTTGAATGAAATTTGAGAGAGATGGTATAAAACCTTATTCTTATATCGTAGACTTTTTAAATCTTATAAACCAGAATTAGTGCCTGAAAAAGTTGATTACATAAATATAGAAAGTGTTTGGAAAACCATTCCAGAAGTGTTTCATACAGCTTTTACTAATGCTAAATTACGTGTTGAGTCTGAGCAAGTAGGGCACTTAAAAGAAGAATATGAGTGGAAAGTTCAAGTAATGTAGCAAAAAGCAGTATGAATATTGTTCTTGTATAATACATTTTTATTTTTTTAGATATCGTATAAGAAGAAGAAATTCGAATCTCTAATACCATCAGTTAGTTATTTTCAAATTGGTTCTTCTATTTTTAAAGAAATAGACACCAGATCTATTTTTGATATCAATAGGTAAATCAATGCATCTGAATAAAATCATATCCTCGTGGTTCAATAATTCTAATATTAATTATAAATTTTTTTCATTAAGTATCAATGATTTAGGAAAATACAATCTCAATATTGAATTACCAAGTAATTTGACATCTTTGTTGGGAAATTTAGCTGGTTACCACCTTCTTACATTTTCAAATTTACAATATCAGAGTAGATTTTCTTATAATTTGTATAATACTCTCAGAAGAGGTAATCTATTATCTATTCATAATTGTATATTCTTCTTTGAAATTATAATATTTCTTATTCCATAGCGTTCATTTTGGAACCTGACAAATATAGCGAAGAAGAAAAGTGTAAAATACTTACAATGACAGCTGAATTTTCTAAGTATATGCAACAAGGAATACCAGTTGTTAATTTATTCTTAGAAGAATATTT
This sequence comes from Goniozus legneri, assembly GCA_003055095.1. Classification (NCBI taxonomy): domain Eukaryota; kingdom Metazoa; phylum Arthropoda; class Insecta; order Hymenoptera; family Bethylidae; genus Goniozus; species Goniozus legneri. Next base: position 74,351 of record NCVS01000949.1, on the reverse strand, counting down.
CTGTTTGAGTACAGGAGATTTTGAAATAGAAATATTAGAATTGATACAATGGATGACTTCTATATCAATTCAAGGTATTTGTTAATCAATATTAAATTTTTTATCGATTCATAAACAAATAAAAATTTTATTTTTTTTTTTAAAGAATTGCAAGAAAATGTTCTAGCTTATATTGAAAAAATATATTATGAATCACCATTAAAGATGAAATGCAAAATTATCAAAACTTACAGGATCCTTATAACTAATTTGGTGAGAAATATATATTTGTATAATTCATATAGTTTTTAATCTGTTAATTTTATTTTTGATATGTTTTCCTAGTTTATAAATCTGGGAGCAGGAAATTTATCTAAGGATGCAGTACCATTTTTTGGGCAAAAACCTGATGATAATTTGGATAGTTACATCCCAATCTTTTCTGATGTTTGTGAAAAAATGATTGTTTCGGGATTAAACATTCATTCTTATGATTTATTATTATTATCCGAAGCTCTTACATTTTATGAAATGGTATTTTCATTCCTAGTTTGATTAATTTAAAAATTATTTGGATACATGATAAAAGTGTTTTTTGTTTTCATAAAAGTTATGTCATTTGGAACACAAGGAAAATATTCAAAATTGGACCATAGCACCACCTGCAATTATTTATGGTGGATTTATTACAAGAAATTGTAATGTACTATCACGAGTGTGCTCTCTGTTAACTGCATATAATGACTTAAAAGATAATCTTCATTCACAAAATGTTGAAAAAAAATTTCAAGAAGATCGATTGGCAAAATATATTAATAATATAATTTCTTTATTGTGGTTTGACAATGTACGTATTAAGTTTTGTTCTTCAGTAATATATTTGAGTATGATTACTATAATTGTAATAATTATGAAAAATGAAATTTTACAGCTAATATTCGATCAGTCTAATAACTATTTTTTCAAGCTCCTTCCAAGCAATGTACTTGAAGATTTGAAAATTTCAAGCTTGAATCAAGTCCTCAACATTAGTATGCACCATGCAGTTATTCCATACGGATGGTTTTTTAGTCAGAATGGGTTACATATGGATACAAAACAAGTAAGTGCTATTATTTGAAGAATTTTGAATATTTTATTGACCGATTGATATATTTACTCTTATTCTTACAGAGCGCTTATGCAGTCGCTAAATATTATTATCCGGCAATATGCGATTTTATTTCTAATTTTGGTTATTCACAATAAAAAAAATATTTAAATCCAGTGATATTTAATTTTTCCTTATCGACGAAATTCGTATCCTAATTTTGCCTTACACTTTGTTACTGCATGAAACACGTCTGAAACAGTATATAACGTTGATTGACATCAACATTGATGACAGTTATTCCTTAGGTTAGGTTCGATTGTAGTACGGATAAGAAATATACCGCATTGTTGATTAATTTTATCTTTCGTGTGTGTACACATGTGTTTGTATGAATTTTCAGACTAAGTGTTCGCTAAATCTGATTCTGATTATTTTTTAGGCCAATGTAATTTATTATTTCTTAATTTAGTAATCGGTTTGTCGTAAAAATCATCATTATTTAAAATTATACTTAATTCGTAAGTAGAAAAGAGTTCTCCAATTTTTTAGGTTACTATGTTGACAATATTTTTACAAATATAGAACTTGTAAATACCAGACAAATGATATTTAATATAATTTTCTTCTTCTCAGACAATGGCAACTTCATTAAATACTGTTTGTGGTCTTCTTGGTATTGATCGAGTTGATATGACAGAAAAAATCATAGTTATAAGAGAACAACATGGAACTAATGGAAATTTTGTAATCAATGCTGTTATTTCTAACGCTGTAAAAAATAATGAAGCTATTTGCCTTATGTTGTTTCATAATACATTTGCACATTATTATAACATAGGCATGAGAACTGGATACAATTTATGTTCTCTAGAGGAAGAAGGAAAGTTAGCAGTAGTAGAATCAATGAAATTATTATGCGAAAGTTTTAGCATTGTTAATGTAGATGAAGAAGAAACACAAAACACAACTTCAGAAAGTGATAGTAACAGAACAGATAAAAAAAATTGGGATTCTAAAATGTTACTACAGTTACTGAACGAACTAAAAATGAAATTTAACAAACTCAAGAAATTAAATAAAAAAATAGTTTTAGTTATCGATGACGTGAGTCATTTATTTAATTTGGGGTTAAGTTTTTATCATACAATGTATTTTATTCAATATGTTAGATCTTTAATTCAAACTGGACCACCATCGCTACTCTGCATATTAACCCATGAATACGAATCTAAATCTGAAAGTTGCGACACTCGTTTACTCGTAAATGGACTATGTCATATGGCACATTTGTTAGTAACGACCGAAGTTCTACAGTCGGGTCATTCAAGAGATGCATCAGGAAAAATAAAGGTCTCTTGGAAAATTGATTCTGTTCGTAAACAATTTCATTGGCCAGAAAGTACAACTCACTTATATAAATTAGTGGATTGGAAAGTAAATATTTTTGCTCCAGGAGCAACAAGTTTCTTATAGGAAAAACTATGTTAAATGAATTTTATAACGAAATTAAAATGTACTTATGAAATATTTTATAATAAAATGTGATGTCACAAGACATTTTGTGAGATTACAAATTCATAACGACAATTTTATTGAGAAAGCTGAATCCATATATCCTGTAAAAATTCTCCATAGAAACATTTCGTATTACACACTACATACCATGAAAAATACAAGTAGGTACTAACAAAACTAAAAATTTTTCTGAAATAAAAAATGAATTTTTCCACAATATGACTGCAGTAAAAAATGACTATTCGTTTGTTATTTTTTTCATTACACTTAATTTTATTTTCACATTAGTTAAAATAAAAGAAAATGGGTATAAAGGAGAGCGCGTACGAAAATATGAATCTTCGCGGAAAATTAAAATTAACGCCCGAAGAGCACAATTCGTTCAAAAAAGTATGGACGTCTATTGAAATGCATCCGCAATTGCATGGACTCAGTTTTTATCGAGAGTGAGCATAAATTATAATTTTTCCAATACTTTATTCATACTTTTAACATCCAATATAATTGTTTTAAATTAAACAGGCTTTGCAAAAAGTGCCCACATTTAATAAAATTGTTCACCCTGAATCCAAGAGATACTTTAATAATAAGTTTGGATCCTCAAATCGCCAAATTTGCTGTGATCATGGATGCCAATTCTCTGGTTTTCTTAGACCTTATCAATAATCCGCCAAAATTAAATCGCAGTATTGGATTTCTGGCTATGATTCATAAGGATTTAGGAATCACGCAAGAAGATTTCAACGTACGTTATTAATTAAAGCCGATGTGTCAATCGTGAGATTCATTTCTTCAGATGCGTTTTGTAGCATTACGGTACAACTTTAATGGAATATTTGAAGCAAACGTATCCACGTGAAATGACCACTCAATGTATCGAGCCGATGCAGAGATGCATAAAATTTCTCTGTGAAGAAATTTATTATCGAATCGACGAAATTATCAAATACGAGGAAACGATCTTCGACATGAGCGACGAATTGACCAAATTGGTGTGTATATTAGAACGATAAGTTCAGCAAGAATTAATTCTTTTTTATATTAAGAAAAAAGATTAATCTTTAATTAGACGAGTAATCAGTTTAAAATTTATTTTCACACCAAATTTGTAAACCGGTACGTTTATCATAACCTCAATTTTTTTCAAAACAACTTTTTGTTATTGTAGCAACTTCTCGGCTGCGTTGTATGCAAAAACGATCGTATTCACGGTCGACCCTGGCAATACTGGCAGCTACGCAAGCACATTTGGGAGCAACGCCTGGAGGAATGGGAAAAACTGAGCGAAGGGTCGATCCTGTCGAGGACGTCGAGCTACGACGTTTTTCCTGAGCAAAAACGAATACAATTTTCGAAAAAGGAATCGTCCGACTCCGCAGGTATCCCAACAATTCATCCCCGATCTGTTAAAGTTTATTAATTCTATAAATTCGAAACAACAGAGTATAAAATCGTTCGCGCGACGGAACGACCGGTGAAAAATATTTTAAATTAAGGTTATAAAGTTTTTTAGGCGAGAAAGTGGAGGGAGAGGAGGACTCGAGTAAGGAAACGGATACGCAGAAGAGCTCGAGCGGAGGAACGGCGAAGAAGATGACCACGAGCAACCGAGTAACCGCGAAGAAGGTGACGAAATCTGGAGCGTCGAAACAGAACCGTAACGTTGCAGGTAATCGTCCCGTTCGGTATCTGCCCCACGAGCATTCGGATCCTGATTATTACGCCATGACAGTGGACCCCGAAGTTTCTCAACGCACCCTCGCGGCGAGAGAAAGGCAACGGTCGAAGTTGTATCAGTCTGGAAAAACAAAGAAACGGAGTGGTCAGAAATGAGATGTCATATTGCTAGGTAACTCGTGCAGCACAAAATATTGCTACAAGCTCTAACATTATTGTAATAATTGCTCTAAAATTGTTATATTTTTAAATATTGTTTGACTATTGCATTGCTCTAACGATGTTATAATATTAAATATTATTTAAATATTATATTGTTATAACAATTTTATAATATTTTTAAATATTATTAGAATATTGCATTGCATTGTTACATATTTCTCCGATATTGCTCCAACATTTATGAAACTATAAGATCCCCCATTGTAGCGACATTTCGTGCTGTATAAGTAGACTATAATTGTTCAACGAATGACTCATAGTTGTACACAGTTCGGTCTGAAGCACCTCTACCTTAAATTATTCGATCGTTCGTTCTCCCGATGTTGATAAAACGCGAGTTGTTGCGCACATTTTTCACCGAGTCCATGCTGTCGTCGCTGGCTATTCGCCGGAGTGACTTCTCTCTGTAATAAAGAGTCGATTAAGCAACCAATTAACCGGAACAGTCCCGATATACTGACTGATTGGACTTCTCCGCCGAAGAAATTGGCGGGAAGAGTATCGAGGGGGAGATCAGCGGACGCACAACGGGCCCCATGACCTTCTCGACCTCCGGAGGTTCCGGAATCGGCGGCAACGGCGAGGGCTCCCAGTCCGAGTCGGTTGAACTGAAGAGAAAAGAAATATTTTGTAAACAATTTAATTTTTGGAAGGGAACCGCGTACTGAAAATACTCCTCAAAAAAATTGAAAGGACAGTTGTGATTTTCAAATGTAAAAATGATCAGATGATCATTTTAAAATTCGATTTTACCTGCTCAACTCAATTCACTCCTCCAAAAAATTAAAGGGACAGTTAAAATTTTCAAAGGGCTATATCTTGGTTAAAAATGATCAGATTCAATTGATCAGCTGATCATTTTAAAACTCGAATTTTCCTCTTTTATCTGCTTAATTCCATTCATCAATATAAACTCCTCACAAAATTAAAGGGACTGTTGTGATTTTCAAACGCATATCTTTGCTAAAAATGATCAGGTTCGATCGATCAGATGATCATTTTAAAACTCGATTTTACCTGCTCAATTCAACTCAGTTATTTTTTACTCAAATTATAATCGTTTGAAAATAACGAGCGTCCCCTCAATTTTTCTGAGTAGTCTATTTTACCACTCGAAATTAAGTTAGCTTCTTCAGAACCTCGGTTCCGAGCTCTCCCGAGTCACAAAACTACCATTAAGAAACACTTTATCGGCCAGCGCACGCACGGGTACGCACAGGCCTTCCATCTGGCGCAAAAAAAAAGGCGGAGAGCGATCGATGTGGATCGCGAGCGACGATAAGGGCGCGCACTTCGCGGAAAGTCGTCACTTCGTGTGTACGGCTGGGAGAAAAATCGATGGTTCGGCTGGCTACGTACGCAAAGTTTATCGCTGAAAAACGAGGTCAATGGAATTTTTGTAACGCTCGCGTGCGCAAGACCGCCGGGCAAAATAAATAATCGTGGAGAGGCGCGCGCGATTGCTGGACGTGATTGCTGGATGAGCATCGCCGAGGGGGAGGAGAGAAAAGAGAATTCGTAACGGCGCCGTTACGCATAGAGAATCGATATTATCGAGCAGCGCCGGGCTGTCCGCGCCTCACCTGCTGCCCACACGGCTATCGCTCAGGTTGTGATAGCCCAGCCGGCTCGTTATGGGAGGCAATTTGTCAGTAAGACCGGCCGAAGTTCGCGGCGAGGCCACGAAGTCGCTCAGGCTGCTGTCGATAAACGTTGCCGTCTGTATTTCCTGCTGATACATCATGTATAGCTCCTGCAAGTCCGACGGCAAGGCTAAGCGGCCGTCTGGAAATAACGAGTTTCAAGGTGTTGGTTTCGCTACACCGAAGATTTGATTTTTACTACACTAAAATGAAAATTTTTTGAGGCAACTTAATATTTGTTTGAAAATATAGAAATAAACATTGTTTGATATGATAAATTATTACTTAGAATATAAAAATAAAGAGAATAAAATTAGTATTTTTAATTAAACAAATATTTGATTTTCAACAATTTTTATTTTCAGTGTGATAAAAACAATAAAACAAGAAAAAAAAAACAAAAACAAAAAACAACAAACAATTCAAATTCTCTCACCTTCCATTATTCGTCTCTGCCTGGTAATTATCTCATCCGAAATTTGCCTCTGTCTGTCGTAACGCAGCAGGAGCAACTCTCTTCGCCTCAGCTCGTGAAGTTTCGACAGTCTTTCGGTTTGAAGCATCATCTTGTCAGCTTCCAATTCGTGAACCCTCAGCATGAGGTTGAGTAGTTCTCGCTCTTCGTTCGAGCTTATCTGACCTGGCATTTGCTGTGAAAAGAAACAAAAATTATTGTTTTGTTAATTTAGGTTTCTGATTTACTTGGAGTTACCAACATCTTCCAAAGATTTTATGAGCTTCTTGTTGGCCTCCAGTTCTCGTTCGGTCTGGTCGCGTCGTTGTCTGTGCCTCTCCTGCTCGGCACTGATCGCGTCCAGCTCGTTGTAAGCTTGCTGCACCACAGTGTACTCCTCATCATCAACATCTAAGATTTTCAACTTGTTAATTTCGGTTTTACAAAAAAAAATCGAGGTCAATATAAAAGTTTTTCGACTGACCTACATCGTCAAATTCTTCAATGTGCGTGCTGGTTTCAGGACGGTTCGTGTACGAATCGTGACTGGAACCGTAAAGTTGGTTCCTTCTCGAGTCCCAGTGGGATATTATTGCATGTTGCTGTTCCGCGGACATGCTTAGGCTCAGAATGCAACTCTCGTGATGCATCATTTGTTTACTATCGATAAAATTATTTTTCATCAATGAGAAAACTGTACACTTCTAAAAAAATGGGTAAAGATGATCAAATTCAATCGATCGAGTGATCATTCTAAAACTTGAATCATCAAGATGATCAGCTGATCGATTCTTTTTTTTGTTTTGTTTGTTTGTCTTGTTTTGTTTTGTATTATTTTTTTTCCACCTACCGTAATTCCATTTGTTTTTTAAATGTAGTCATAATTTTCTCTCTGATGGCCTTGAATTCTGACTCCGACCTCGAATTTTGATCCTCTGGATCAACCTCGTCCCTCTTGGGCACGTCGTCTTTCACTTTGTTCTGCAGCCTCGAGATTTCGTTTTTGAGGTCGCTGATGATGTTGCGATAGTGAGAAACGTGAAGGAAGCTCATGTCCATTACCTGTCGACTGACTTTGGTGGACAATTTCGTGGCTCGGTCCGCGTAAACAAGAGTGTTCTTTGTTTCATCGCGATTAGCCGCAGCTGGCGAAACGTGGGCTATCATGACAGTCCTGCAGTTGCCGCTCAGCGCTTGTTTCAGGAGCCTCGTCAGCTTCGAATCTCGATAATTCACGTAACGTGCATTGCCGGAAAGTGCATTTATGCAATTCCCCAGAGCCAGAAGCGATTTGTTGATGTGGCCACCCTCTTGCAGTCGTTTGCCTGTATTCTGCGTTCGAACAAACAATTTTACTTTGTTTCGTTGTGAAACTTATTCGGTGTCACCTACTTTCGTTTGTTTCGCCCTTTCCGAGCCAGCGAGGTCGATCATAAAGAGTTTCCCCTGTTTCACTCTTTTCCGAATTCCGTGTTTGCTGTCGGACACGTGCTGCGTGGTCGCTCTCACGGTCACACTCAACAACGCGTGACTTCGCGAAGAAGTTTCATTTGCCGCAGTAGACTCGACGGTCCTCGCGTTGTTTCCTTTGTGCAACAGTTGCATCACCTTTTCAACAACAGATTTGATCACAATTAACTAAACTAAATTAACTCTTCATAAACTAATTTTTGTTTGTTTGTTTGTTATTATGTATAACAATAAACCAAATTAATCCTTTATAGGTTGAATTGTTTTTTATTTATTTTTTTTTTCTTGTTTTTGTTTGTTTGTTTGTTATTATATTGTAAAATGTCAAAAAATTAAAATGTGACCTAAAAGTTACATGGACCCATAAAGGATCAACTTGAAAAGTTAATCTTTTAACTCTAATTTTGAATTGATCCTCAAATCAACGTACTTCCTGAGTCGAAGTAGTAGAAACCTCGGTTAGGCCCGGCACTTGTACATGCCGATACTTCGGGTCCTCGCGCAGATCCAAATTTCCCGAGCCAGGATTCAACAAATCCTGAATATTCTCGTTGTATATCTCCATATACGACATCGTCACCTGAAAAAAAAAACAGTCGATATTCCGAATTCCCCGCAAAAGTACGAGTTTCAAGTTCGCGCAAACACGAGAAATAAACTCTGTGAATTATTCGTGGCGTGTTATTTGTTTATGTAATCCTCTGAATGACGGAAAAGGAGGAAAAAGAGCTCCCCCGATCATCGGATAGATAGCGAAAGAAAAATAACAGTTTCAATTTGTACGTCGATACGGATCGATAATGGTTCAATCTATTTTGATTCGAAAAACACGAAAGCGATAACACACGCGTTCACCTTGTAATTGACATCTGCGGACGATTTCTGGGTTGTCAAAAAAATATCGTTGAGGGCGCGAACCATGATGCCGGGGTCCGATGACGTACCGACCATCGTGTGAGTTTTCCCAGCTCCGGTTGCTCCGTAAGCGAACACCGCTGCGTTGTAACCGTTTAAGACATCTTGCACTAAAGATTTGGCAGTGCCCTCGTAAACAGCTTCCTATTATTGATAAAACAATTAAATTTTTAGATTTTTTATAAAAAAAATGAGAATAAAATACAAAAGTAAACAAAAATAGTATAAAATGAAAGAATTGTTAGTAATCATTTATTGTTTATTTTATGATAAATACACTGATTAAACAATTAAAACTGATTTTTAGATTCTTTATAAAGAAAAAAAAAATGAGAGAATGTATAATACAAAAGTAAATAAAAATAGTATAAAATGAAAGAATAATTGTTAGTAATCATTTTTGTTATTCATGTTATGGTAAATACATTTATTGATAAAACAATTGAAATTGATTTTTCGATTCTTTATAAAAAAGATGAGAATAAAATACAAAAGTAAACAAAAATAGTATAAAATTGTTAGTAATCATTTATTGTTTATACTCTTACTAACAATTTTTTTTTATGTTAATACTGATATTATTACGTTACTTCACCTGAGTGGAATCTTCGTCAAACACGACGTCGTACAAGTACTGTCGCGGTGCGTTACGCTTGGCGCTATCGGTATCGGCATCGCTCAGAACAATGATCTATAATAGTTCGTATATTGGTTTCGATAAGATCGACATGTTTTTTCGTCCCATTCGCATTTTTCATGTAATGTATACCTTATTGTTGAGAACGTGGAGAGATCTGGTATTCTTTTCGTCGGAGCCCAGAGGCTTTATGCGAACGGCAACCTAATTAAAATACAATCGATGTTACTGGAACAGTGTTGGATAGAAGAAAGAAAATGATCGGAATTGCGCTCCCAATTTTATTAATCGGGTTAGGGTGGCTTGTTGTACACACAGCAGGTGTTTATCTAGTTCATTCCGCCACGCAGCCCTTTTCTGTTTCAACATTCATCGATACAATAAATATTGGCTTAGTTGGAATTTACCTAATGACATCGGTAAGTACAACGACCTGACATCGATTGGATCACCGAGTTCGTCGCTGAGAACGAAATTCTACCCTTTTCAACTTTTTTCGTTCCAATCAATTTTTTTATTCAGTTTTTCGCGGCCAACTGCTCGAGTTGTATTTTATTTGAATTTATTGTTTATTCTAATTTTTAACGACACAAAATGTTCGCAAGAATACAGCAGACGTGTAACGTTGCAACAATCGTTCTTTGACAATGTTAAACGATAAGAATTGTATCGATCAGCGCGGGCGTGTAAATAATTATGAATAATTAATCCGGACATGTTCTTTACCTTCAATTTCTCCTCGATAGCACGCGACACTTGATTTATATCCTGACCACTGCTGCTACCACTGCTGCTGCTACCACTACTGCTGTATTGTGTCATTTTTGCTGCAATTGTCGCACTTTTTCCAGAAAATTTTACTCTTCGATCTCATCTATCACTTCTATCTCAACAAAACTTGGATTGTTTATAACAAAAGACGGAGTATAAAAAAATTTGTACCCATTTAATTCACAATTCTATTAAAAATTGTTCGTAGTGTAAAGTAGGCACCCATTGAGCAATAGTTACGGACAAAGGGGAGAGAAAAAAAAAAGCCGCGCGTTTGTCGACGTGTCGTCGCGTCGCAGTCAAACGACCGACTGAAGTTCGGACTGGCCGGTGCCCACTTGCGAGCTACCACCCAGCGATTATCCCGATCCGACTTTGTTCATTTTTATCGCCCCCTTTCTCCCATCGCTGCGCAAACACAAATTCGAATTAACGTTATTGACGCAACGTGGCGAAAAAAAAAAAAAACAAGCCGAATATTTTTCCCCGGGGCTTATCATCTCGCGGTGAAAATCTATTGCGAGAAAATCAGCACGTGCGGATTTTGAATTCATTATCCGGCTCGATGCTCGAGCACCGCAATTATGCTTTTTAAAGGCTGACCTTAAAGAAAACTTGGATTATTCAAGGGATCGTTACTTACCGCGATGGTGTTTTAAATTCTTAATGCCCCGGCTTAATCATTTCGTAGTTCTTATCGTGAACAAATCTTGTTTTAATTGAGTAACAAAATCTCCATAAAAGTATCGCCTCGTGTTTATCACAGCGATAAAGGCTTTGCGAATTCGGTAATCGAAACCGATTTGAGAAAAATTTCGAGCTAGAGGGTCGTAAAAAAGATTTTAAAGATTTTCTGATTTACATTTTATCGATTCATTTTTTCATAAAATACACGCTGCGCACTGAGAAAAAAATTTGTTGAACTAATTAAATTTTTATTTCTAAACTATCAAGATGACATTTTAGCACTTCAATAAAATAATCATTCAATCTAACAAGATATTTGTTAGATCAACTGATAAATTTTCCACTCAAAAGATTTTTTCTTCCTCTAACAAAATATATAGAATTGAATATTTAATTGATTCGACAAAAACTTCTTCTCAGTGCAGGAAAAATTAAAATCAAAAACATTATCGAGCTCACCGAGATTTTTGAGCTCAACAATTTTATTCTTTTAGAAGGTTAACCATCGATTTTCCTCTGGTACTTCATCATTAATGAAACCAAGTGGGGCTTCGATGTATTGATTTGTGTATCATTTTTCGATAGAGAAATGAAAAATTCACGACAATGAATAAAACAAGAGAACAGATGAATTAAACCAACAACAGTTGAGTATAATAAAATACTTTAATACATAATATAATAAAATACATGCTCCTATAACAAAATGCTCAATTTCTATATAGTAATACTATAATTGACAGTAATTTTGATTATTATTCCTGAGTTTCGCGCTGATCGATCCGAGGAAAAATTGGCTCGATTATTTCTGTCAAAAAATTTATTTACAATCGCCCAATTTCTCCCTTCGTCCCGAGACAACGCGCAACCCTAATCATCGTTCACCTAATCCTAACGTAAGTACGTCGCGGGGCGCGCGCGTTCGCGTTATTAAAAATCGAAGCCTACTTATAGTACGGCAATCGCGTCGCACCCCTCCTAATGTTAAAATTACGTGATAGCTACTCCCACGAATTACCGTCGTTAACTCGATGCCAACGCAATACTCTCGATGTAAAATTATTTGACACGTTCGCAATTATTTCGCTATCATTCTCTGTAACGACGCGAGTAATCAATGCCGGACACAGTTAAGCATCGAGGTCGCACAGCGGACTAGTCGGATGTATAGCTCGATCAATAATTCGAATGTAACGTCTCCTCCAACGCGAAGAACGCACGCAAAGAAATGCTCCGAAAAAATTTTCCCTTCACGCGAAGAGCGTAAAATTTCCCGGATGAAAAATCGATACCACCGAAATTACCGTGAGAGTTATCGCCGGGATCGAGAAACGCACGGGAAAATTGCGTGACCGGGGAACCCCCCGGACGAAATTTTCACCGGGAGGAGCCGTGCGTGCCTCTGCGATTCTTATCGAGTGCGCGTATCTCACAGTGGCCATCGTTACAAAAGTAAAAAAGGAATTGTCGTGCTCGGCGGTCGTACTGGCGAGTTTCGAAGTGCCCGACTGGAAATTCCGATCCAGCAGCTGTAATATTGATCAAGCCTTGGTCAGTTTTAGCTACAGCTTCCTGTAATACAGAAGCTGTACCAGTGCTTAGTCAAGCTGTAACAGAGATGGATCAACAACGACTTGACACAGAGTTTTAAGCTTCTATATATTATTTTTTGACGAAGATTTTATAGGTTTTTAGTGCCACTCAAATGGAGCTCTTGATCAAGTGATAAAGATCCTGGACAGCTGTAATATTGATCAAGCCTTGGTCAGTTTTCATTACAGCTTCCTGTGATACAGAAACTGTACTAGTGCTTGGTCAAGATATGATCAAGAAGCTTTAACAGAGCTGGATCAACAACGACTTGATACAGAGTTTTAAGCTTCTATACATTATGTCTTGACCAAGATTTTATAGGTTTTTAGTGTCACTTAAATGGAGCTCTTGATCAAGTTATAAAGATCCTGGATCATCCCGACTGGACATTCTGATCCAGCAGCTGTAATATTGATCAAGCCTTGGTCAGTTTTAGCTACAGCTTCCTGTAATACAGAAGCTGCACCAGTGCTTGGTCAAGCTATGATCAAGAAGCTTTAATAGAAATGGATCAAGAATAATTTGATACATCTGTGGTAAAACTACGTTACAGTTTTCTGTAATACAGAAACTGTACCTTTTGCCCAAGCTGTAACAGAGCTGGATCAAGAATGACTTGATATAGAGTCTTGATCAAGCCTCTATATATTATTTCTTGATCAAGATTTCATAAGTTTTTAGCATCAAATGGAGTCCAGCTTGATCGAGTGATAACCTGCATCATGTCTGGATCCAGTCTTTAGCTGAATTTCTAGTCGGGTGAGAATAAAATTTTTTAGATCCAGATGAACGACCAGTAGAGGATGTTGAAGATGAGGAAGGCGACGGGGAAGACGATCCTGCTGCGCCTGTCGATCCACTGGGCGATCTCTTGGGGGGTCATCGTCGTGAAATTGTGAAGCTGAGCGAGCGTAGGGCGACGCGGGAAGGGCTTGCTGGCCGACGGTGGGGTGCTGTCCAGTGTTATGATGCTGCCCACCGAACCGCCCTGGTCCTTCTCGTCGTCGATTTTCACTGAGGGTATGTTTATGGTGCTTGGGAAGCTCTGAAAGTGACAAATTTAATTTACAATTAAAATTAATTAAAAAAAATTCTTGAACCAATTAAATATACTGTCAAGAGGATATTTTAAGTGGGATAAAAATCTTCTGAATGAAAAATTTATCGATTGATTAATATTTTGTCAGATTATTTCATTGAATTGTCAAAATATCATAAAATGAGTATTTTTCTTTGTGAGCTGAATTCTATTGTTTTAAGAACTGTCTTTAAACATTTCAACGTTCTCGATCAATATATCTGATTTTCAACCTCCTGTACATATTTTTATTGATAAGGGTCATGTAATGCTTATATTTTTGTTGTATGTTCAAGAAATTCTGTCAGTGCAAGGGTCCTCGTACCATGACATGTACTTAAATAAAAAAAATTGTAAAATTGTGAATTATGTGTGTTGTAAATTGTTGTACTGTAATTATAAAACTGTAAATTGTAATTGTTATATAATTATTGTAAAATTGTATCGATATTGAATTGAAATTGAAAAAAAGTTGTGATTAAACTCACATGCACAGTGAGATAATTCTGACTGGAATAATCCTGCTCTCCCACATTGCTGTTATCCAGCGAAGACCAAGAGCGAGATCTCTCCAACCCGGTCGTGTTCTTCTGGAACTGTTTTCGCGCCAGTCTGGGTGTCAGTGTCGACTTTAGTATGTATTTGCTGTTGACTTTCTTCAATGGCACGTTCTTCCTGGAACGTAAATGAATCATAGTACGATTAACTTTACTCCGGATCGTACAACTTTATACAATTCTAACGATGTCTGATAAAAGCTATAAAATTTATTTCGATAAGCCGCTGTTATCGCGAGGAGTGACGTTAACTTGAATGGATCCAGGTGTACGTCACAGGGATCTCTATTAGGCACGCCCGAGTGCGAGACCTCGACGATATCTTTCCATCGAAGCACGTGCAATTAAAACAAAAGCTCGTGACGCAGAAAATATTTTTCAGCGTAGGCTGTTAATTCTAACTGGCCGTGCTGGGATTTCATTGTTAATGCCATTCGTCACACGAAATCTCTCCTACAGTCTCTACCTCGCGGCTATTTTCGGGCTTATCGCTCAATATTAATCTAGTTCGATAAAAATCTCTACATACTTTCTCCTGTAAATCGTATTTACGAATGCAAATTCGACCATGGCCGCGAACAGGAATATCGTACAGCCCAAGAACCAAATCTCGCTAGCCTTTATGTAGGAGACCTTAGGCAGGGAGTTCTCCACTTTCGAGGCGAGGGTCATAAACGTTAAAATGGTGTTTGTTCCTTTAAAAAAATTGATTGACATTTTAGAATATTCAACATAAATTATTAGATGAAATCTCGAAATACCTAGAACAATTCGGGGTGGGCTGGCGTCCATGTGCAGCCAAAAGGAGACCCAGGATATGACGACGATTAATATCGATGGGATATAATAATCCATCATGAAGAAGCCCATCTCTCTAGCCAACTTGAACGTGATGCTTATAGAACTAAAATTTCCAGCTGAAAAAATTGAACATTTATAAAAAAACTGTATAAAATTATACAGATAAAATAATAACAAATACAATAATAAAAATATTATTATTATATCTGTATATTATAATTATACAGCTTTTTTTTTTGAAACAAAATAAAATTACCAAAATGCCCGTAGTGTTGCTGGGACGCCGTGTAAGAAACTTCAGAAGTATTGACCCATTTGTCGACTAGCCTGTACTCGGTCAGGTGTAATTCATCAGCGAGGACTATCGGATCGTCGTCCCATTCCAACACCATATCGTGAACATTGTGGGTCCCTACAGAAATAAATTTATCAGAAATGTACCCAAATCGAATTTCTTTCTTCAACGTACAACTTTCGAAGACCAAAGGACACTCTTGAACATCGAAGGGGAATTTTTCTAGTCGTAATCCGCAATTTAGAATGGCTTCTAGTCTGCGCAGAGAATTATCACAAGTTTTTTTTTTTTTTTTTTTTTTTATTAAAATGAATGAATGTTTGTCACCTACCTCGTGTTCAGTATGACCATACCGGATTTGTCTATCGAGATGAGAAGATCTTTAACGGACTGTCCCATGACAGCCGAGCTTCTCTCATTGGCAACGTAGACTGTGGGTGTCCAAATTAAATCGTAAGCCATTTTTCCGCCATTTATTTGGTTCAAATAAGGCGCGATCTCGGTGAACCTCAACCTTTTGTCGAGATACCGAAATTGCAGCATCATGTGAACATCAAATTGCTGTTTGGTTATAAATGAAACAAAATTATAATTGTTATAATATATTATAATATATTATAATATTATTTTTATGTGTTATTATTATTTATTTCAATAGTAAAAAGTTAGAAAGAATAGTTTGATTTTCTCTTAAGAACTGTCTAATAAAATTAATTAGCAAAGTTAGACGAATTAGACAGTACCAGTGTTTTAACCATGTTGGACTTGATCGTGTAGATGTATACCCTGGTATAAATTTTAATCGGATCGGTGGCGTTGACCACACCCGGTGGTCGAGCCATTTTGTCATAACGACAGTCATTAGTGAGCTCCTGAAGGAGTTCTGTCTGTGTCAACGTCCCCTCGCTGAAGGATGGGCAGTTTGTTAACCTGCGTTAATTATAAACATTATCAACATCAACAACATCAACACCATTGCCATTATCAACATTTTATTTTGTTAATTTCTTGTTCAGTGAATGTCATTATTCATTATAAATTTTTATAATGGTTTGTCAACCTGCGTTAATTATAAACATTATCAACATCAACATCATTGTCATTATCAACATTTTGATTTGTTAATTTCTTGTTCAGTGAATGTCATTATTCATTACAAATTTTCATTCTTAATCCTCATTAAAGGATTACTGGCCAAACTCCGTGATAAATCTTTTACAAGAACCACAATAGATTTCCTAAAACAAGACCGAGCTGTAAATTTGTATTGCGATTATTCTCCATCGTGCATTGTTCGAGCTGCACTCCACGTGACGGAGATAAGTGCGATTCGACAAAAGACGGAGATAATGTTGCATTAATTGTCATTCCGCACACTTGGCCCGCAAGAAGATGACTCTCGCTCTAGCCTCCTCTCCTCCCCCCCCCCCCCCCCCCCCCCC
>NCVS01000949.1:1196-57485 GCA_003055095.1 Goniozus legneri | reverse complement strand
TTTTTTTTTTTTTTTTTTTTTTTATTTGAGCATACGGCAAAGTTATATTTACACCGAGTTTCTCGGAAATTACGGTAGGTTGGCTGTAATAAAAAAAAAATAAACCCGACGGGAGAAAACAGTAAGCGAATTAAGTCGTTATCGTCTTCGGCAAGACAGCGAGAATTTACGGTGTCAAATATTGTCCTATTTACGCGCGATATCGATACCCGCGCGCATACGCGGTACTCTCGGTAGTGGCGGTATATCAACGGGGAAAACGCCAAGATTAAAAAATTTTTTTTCTCTTTCCACCACGCGGGTCCGTCGTATCGACGGCAACTCGTAATTACGTCGGGGTGCTCGTTCAGCCAAGCCAATCGAAATAGTTAATCGTATGCGTACACACAAATCTACCGTGTGCAAATAGGAACGGGCTCGTTCGATCGATATATCTCCGACTACAAATAAAAATTAACATTTAAACAGGTGGGGCTGAATTAACTTTCATTTGTAATGAAGACATTAACGCCTAGGATCTCCCGACTCTCCGCAGAAAAATATTTAACTAAAAAAATTAATTGCCGATACGTCAAACGCGTTGAAATTTGAATTTCCGTTTGAATATTCTGCACTCTCAGCTGTTTCGCGGAATTTCGAAATCACGAGGTTTGTATTTCTTTTCGCGGCACAATAATATTCGAACGCTGAATGATTTTATGCGATTTTTGTGACATTGATAGGTCAATTGTCATGCACTGATAACTTTGAAAGTTTCCATGGAATTTCATCAAGGATAACAATAAAACGAGTCTTAAAATTTCTTTGAGCGTTCTGATCGTTCGCGATTTACAGGAAACGAATTTAATGTTTTCCTTAATAAATAAAAAAAAAAAAATACATAAAAAATAAAGTGCTCGTCAGTCAAATTTTGAACAAAATTTTAACTAAAGCTCACCAATGTCAAACAATATTTCAATAAACACATCCTTGAAACGAAAGTCACGTTGAACAAAACTATTGCGCATCGACTGAGATTGACGAAAATAGTTATATCGAAACCACAACGTTCATTGCCATTAGAGTCGATACTATCAACGAGAACGAGAACTAAAAAACACGCTCCCGGTCACGTTAATTATTCGTTTTTTATATATTCATATATTCGCGTTAAAATAATAAAGCGGTAGCGGCCATATAAATTCTTCGAAATTGAAAAATTCGAGCCTAATTGACAGAAAATGTAACAGGCAGTGAGTGCGATGAATCAAAAATATTTCCTGTTCAATGAATCTTTAGAAAAAAAAAAAATGTGAAAAAAGTTTATAAAAATAAAGTTGTTCTTACGAGCTGGATGCATCTACGGGCGATATTGTTAT
This sequence comes from Goniozus legneri, assembly GCA_003055095.1. Lineage (NCBI taxonomy): Eukaryota > Metazoa > Arthropoda > Insecta > Hymenoptera > Bethylidae > Goniozus > Goniozus legneri. Next base: position 56,127 of record NCVS01000949.1, on the reverse strand, counting down.
CCAAATCGATAGTGCTAGGATAACGACTCTTCCTCCGAGAGTCATTCTAGACTACTTTGTCTGTTAACTCTTCCACCAATAGAATCCAACTGATCTTTCCTTGAAGACAAGTGTACTTGTGTGAGCAAATTTACTGGATACCAGACACCAGCCAAACCCTGCTCCCACTTTATTTCTTTGCTTGTTGAACACGAATATACTTACATATATGCATGTACGCTAAATGATATACGCTATTAGGTCGATAATGTGCGTGTTAATTGGTATATACTTTGGGATAAACCGCTCCACGCTTTCAGTTTGATCTCGACGTTTCGCATGATAAATTTTATATACCGCACAAATACTCTAAGGTGATCAATTCAAATATTTGAGCTAATCGAGAACGCTATAAAATAGTGAATGTACACAACAGGTTGATGTTTTCAAACTCGATTTAGCTACGTTTGGGTTTGTCTAATTGAAATCGAATTTCGAAATTGATAAATAAAAATATATATATTACAAAACAACAATTACATTATGTTAATTCGTATCTATCGATGCGATATTCGGTTGCATCGTCTTTACAGCGTAACTAAATAAGTGAACATCCTTAAATAATTGAGTCATTCTTTGGAAAGTCCTGTCCGTGTAAGGTATTAATTCTTCTAGAGTAGTTTTGGAGAATCCCAGCGACGATAATTCTTCCGGAGTGAATGTTGTTATGAATATATTTATTACCACCTGTGAATAATGAACGAACGTTATTCAAACTTCTTTGTTTTTAAATTTCTCACAATAACTTAGTTTTAATCGTTATAATACCTGTGCAATTTTGGAATTTCTACTATTTGTGTTCCACGTGGTCGCACATTTCAGTAAACTCTGTTGACGCGTAGGTTTCAACTCTTGGATAGTTTCACGAAGACAATCAGTACCATTTTTTAAAATACCTAAATTAAAACCAACGAAAAATATTATTCGATAAATTCAAATTGAAAGCAAACAAGTTTCATTGTACCAGTTACATACCATCAACAATTCTCAACACTTGATAAGGTCTTTCTAATTTTAATGCTAAATTCAATGCCTTTGTTACTTCATTGGCTTCTAACAAATTTCTCAATGTTTGCTCCTCTAATACCATTCGTTCTTTTTCAGCAATATCATTGATTCTCTTTTCTTCAGTTTTATCCTTCCAAATAGCTAATATCGAATCGCTGCCACCGCTTACAATGGTGTCTTCCTTTCTGCTTACTGAAATATTAAAAATGTTATAAGAAATGTTTAAAATTTTTTGAAATTCTATTCTTACCAGCAAATGACCAAACTCGGCTATCGTGTTCGAGTAATGTGAGCGCACATTCAGCAGATTTAATATTCCATAATTTTATTGTACCATCACCGCCTGATGAGAGTAACTGCATACCACGCGATATGAATTCTGCTCTTAATACCGAAGATTCGTGTCCTTCCAATGTCTAAAATAATATCAAAATTAGTTTTTTCAGTAAGTACAAGTTAAATTAAAGTAATTTAAAAGTTCTCAGTTTTAAAAAATAATACCTTCAAACAATTAAACTGCGTAATCGACCATAATTTTATAGTACAATCAGCCGACGATGTTAAAAGTACTTGATCTACTGTGGAAAACCGCACGCACCACACTCCTCTTCTATGACCACGAAAAGTTCCTAGCAGCTGTAAATTATCAGCTGACCACAGCTAAAATAAAAATAACACGGTATTCATATAAATTAAATATAATTAAAAATATTACCCATAATAATTAATATTCACAGTAACCAACCTTTGCTGTTTTATCTTGAGATCCTGTAGCCAACAATTTATCAGTCGGAGCTATAGCAACGCTATTTATTTCTTTTTGATGTGCTAATATTGTATGTGTAACAGTCAAAGTTATATCTTTATCTGAAAACATAATAAACATTTTAAAATTCAAAATAATTATCCGCTTATTACGTTAAAATTCAATCTATTCTCGTGATTTTTTACCTGTGATACTTAAATTTTGTGGTAATTTCCATAATTTCATACATAAGTCTTCACTAACAGTAGCAAAATAATCTGAACCATGAGATATTACTACTGAACCAACTGATCCTGTATGTCTGGTACCAGATCCAATACACAACATATTTTTAGTTTCTGTATTCATAAGCCACACACGTACACTGTTATCCTAAAATTAATTTATTATTAGCATACCAATAAATTAACTGATAAATAGAATTTATTATATTGTTAAATACCTTTGCTGATGAAATGAGTAAATTTGGATTAGAATCCGATGTGCCAAGAGATAATACAATGTCAGTATGACCTTGTAAAAGTTGACCACCCATGGAGGCAAGATCATACAATTTAATATCACAACTGTTTGTAGCAACAACAATATGAGAGTCATTTTCACCAATGAATGCTACATCTAAAATTTCATCACAATAACCCATTAACTGCAAAAAATTAATTTTAATTTATTAATTAAAATCATATGCACAATAATTAATTTCTTAAATTGAGTTTCATACCTGTTTTTTACATTCAAATGTTTCTACAGAATGTATTATAATATTGTGATCAACAGACACCATAGCGAAAGAATTTGTTATCTGGTTATGAATTAAATGTGTAACAGCTAAATTATCTTCATCCTTAACTGGGGATATAATTGAATTATTTTGTACATAAATTTCTTTGCCTTGTGTCATTTCCCAGACTCTAACAGTAGCTAAGAAATAAAAATAGCAATCATTAAATATTTCAGAAAAGAAGAAAAAAATAATTTATAATGTTAAAATACCTTTTTCACCCGCTGCTGCAACATATATCTTATTCAGTGTTCTGTCCAACTCCACTGGCAAATTCATGTTACTATGTATGATAAATATTCCTTCTATTGCCTCAAAAACAGGCAATGTTTTCACAGCATTGCCAGTTGACAAGTCCCATAAGATTAAAACTTGATCTCTGCCTGAACTGAAAATAAATATGAAAATTGAAGAATGAGTACAGAATTAAATAGTGCTTAATATTTAAAGATTACAGTAAAATACTAAACATGTACAATTACCTTATCATATTTTTGTTATTTTCATGGAATGCAATGGATGTAACTTTACTGAGATGACCGGATAATGTCATAGTTTTTGTTCCATTATGGGTATCCCATGCATGAATTTTTAAATCATCTCCAGCAGCAAATATCAAATTCTTTTCATTTTGTGGATGAAATGCTAAAGCACTATAATTAAAATAATATTAGACTACCATTCATGTAATTACATAAATTTAACTACTTTTTTGTTCAAATTCATCAATACCTGACAATTCCTGGGACACCTTTTAAATTATATGTACATGTATTATGTTGTATATCCCATAATCTAACGCCTCCATCACCTCCTCCAGATCCCATGAAAAATTTATCTCCACTTGATAAAGCAATTCTCACAACAGGGCCCTTATGTATAGATTTCCACACTTTAATTACTTTTTTCTCTAAAATGAATAATATTATAGTTTAAAATTTTTACAACATTTTGTTTTAACAACTTACCTTTCCATTCCCATAATTTGAAAAAACCACTTTTATGATAGGTAATAACGAATTCATCATTACTACTTAATGCAAAACAATAAATAGGGTCCACATCCAGATTTATATCATCACTATCCCCTAGTTTAACAGTGATTGTGCCCTTCTCAATAGAAACAACTGAAACTGTATCGTTATTTTGACAAAACAGATACTGCCCATCTTGACTCCACTATAGAAATAATTGTAAAATATTTATTATTTCTTTAGATACACAAATTAAAACAAATTAAACTAAATACTTACTTCAATATTTCCTCCTGTGTAAAATGCTTCATGTTTAGAATGTAACTCATATCTACGAATAGAGAATAAATGACGTTTAGATATCATATTTCAATATAAGAGAAAATAATTACTTACATTTCTTTTAACATTTGTTTATTCATTTTGTTAATCCTATATTACACTTTACAAACAAACAGTATAAACGATAATTTAATTTTTGAAAATTGTTAGGTTATATTCGCACTGTCCGCGTGCTCAACATGGTCAACTTAACAACACAACTTGTACACTGTACACAACGTACAAGAAAGCCTATAACAGCCGTTAGAGTGCGCATGCCTCGCTATTTACAAACTTTTCACTATTTCATATTTTCTGGACCTAATATAAAACAGTATTATTATTTTAAAATAGAGTCGTTCGTCAACGATTTAAAACGATTGAACTAACAATAAGTTCACGGAGGCCATATACTAACGAAAGATGTTTTATAAAATTCAAAATTGAAATAAATAAAGTATTATTAAGAATGAAAATCATAAGATTATAACACAAATATAACTAGCGTCTTCAGTCGGGGAATTTTCATTCTTAATAGTTTAACATATGTACTGAAGTTGTCGCATCGGAACGGATGACGCGTATTAACGGTTGAGGAAGATTTAAATTCAAACAATACTACCTAAAAACAACGGACAGAGCAAACGTAATGTCAGTTAAATATGGATTCCATAATTGCTGATGATATTGCGGGAATTCTCGCTGATTTCGACGAAGATGAAACGGATACCAAAAAATATTTAGATAAATATGAGAATGATACGTTAGAAGATATAAAAAATGATCTTCAGAAATTATTACTTACATCAAAAAGTTTTACCAATAATTTGGGATATTCATCATTGAATAAAATGCTAGCTCTATCTAATTTAGCGGTAAAAATTGTTTAAATTTTTATCTTAACACTCAATGTTTGTCACTGTCACAAAAATAATTTATATAAACTATTAGAGTAAGTGACATAGCTCATACTAAAATTTTTTTTTATGTAGCTTAGAAAACCATCTGATGCATCTCAAAATTTAGTTAAGAGTCATTCTTCAATACTCAAACAACATATATTACAAAGATCAATTAAAAATGTTGTTCGTGAATTTTTAAACGATCCTAGTAATTACGCCAATGAAGTAAATAATTTGAATAGTAGAGAAAACATACAGTATTTGAAAAACAATATAAAATTAAATGCAATCCTCTCTGAATTACCTTCAGGTATAATTCAATGAATTGAATTAGTATTTTAAATTTTCATTCTATAAATAATTTAATAATAATTTTGTTTTATTTTATAGAGTGGTACATGTTGCAATTAAGTACGCAATATAAATCTCCAATTGATTCTATGACACCCAAATCAATGTTGCAAGCTATGGCTGATATCCATATTACAATTTTACCAACTGGAAAAAATAGATTTGAACCGTTTGTTATAACTGTTCCAGCTCCCTCAAATTTCACTGGATATGATATTTGTGCTGAAATTAATAGCATATTAGAAAGTAATAAGTCATACTTAGAGAGTATATATGTTAATAAGGGTCTTCATCACAAAATGCGTGAAAAACAAGATGATAAGATGAAAGTAAGGTATTTATATTATTTTTGTTCATTGAAATTGTTTTTAATCATTGTCATAATTTATTATTTTCAGACTGCTGTTGATGCTCTACAGAATACTTGGTTAAGAGAATGGAGAATTTTATTCATGGCAGACCCTATTGAAAATATTGAATTAGTAACAGAACTTCATGAAGTAATTGATAAATTAGTTTTGGATAATAAATATACGTAAGTAATATTTATTATGAGAAACTACAATTATAATTTTTTTACTTAATCTATTTGAAAAAGTTGTACTTTAATTTTATTAAATTATTTAGAAAAAGAATATCCAAGAGCAAACTGTGGTTATTAAAAAAAATTATGTTGGGTTCTTGTTATTTAAAAAGAGAAGAAATAGCTTTAGCTGTTAAATATGTAATTCCGGATAATGAAAAATTAGCTGATCAAATAATTCTATCTATATATGGAAGATTATCTGATATTCAGTTATTACAAGATGTGAAACGATCAACATTAGTCTTAATTGTGGATGAAGTAAAATTATTTCTATAATAAATACTAATTTTGATATATGATTTCCAATTTTAATACAATATTTATTTTCATTCTAGAATATAGATTTCTTACCATTTGAATCTATGGAAATTTTAATGAAACATCCAGTTACTAGGTTTCCATCTTTAAATATAACATATGCAATATTCAAAGAACATGAAAAAACTATTGTTAAAGGATGTAAAGTTATTAAACTAAGTCATGATATGGGAACTTGCTTAGTGAATCCTGCTGGCAATTTACCAAAAATGGAAAAACGTATTCAACTTTTAATGGACTACTGGTATCCTAAATGGAAATGTTTATATAATACAGTGCCAGAAAAAGAGTACTTTCTAGATGCTCTTAAAAAGAAGAATATTCTGATGTAAGAATATATATTTTTCTTTAAGAGTTACAAAAATATCATTTGCAATTTTGTTCATAGGTATAATGGACATGGAACCGGTACAGATTATATAGGTGGATCTGATATAGAAAGACTCAAAGTAAGAGCAGTAGTTTTATTGTTTGGATGTAGTAGTTCAAAGTTAATAAATGTTGGAGGTCGCTTCCCACCTTTTGCTATCTCATATGTATATTTAATAGCAAACAGGTGAATCTAATTTTTGATCAATTTAAGTTTTATTTTAAATGTATATAATTGAATTTTCTAATAACTTTTGATTAATCATGCATTATGCATAGTCCATCTGTTTTAGGAATGCTATGGGAAGTAACTGACAAAGATATTGACTTATTCACTGCTAGTTTTTTGACCAGTTGGATCCCATCAGTACGTACTGAATCATGGTTAGATGTTGATCGTGAATCATGGATCCAAGGTTATATAAGTAAATATCAACTTAAATATCAATTTTTAATCGAATTTAAAAAATCGATTTATTTTATAAAATTCGGAAGTATTAAATACATTTGTGACGAATGCATTATAATATATAATGAAATATATTCTTACATACTAGTAAATTATAAACATTTTTTTAGATTTCGAGAAATCTAATGACGTTCGTGTTATTACGGAACCAGAAATGCTGCGGGCTTTGGCAAATTCTAAAAAAGCATGCGCATATTATATGACATCAGCGGCAATTGTTGTACGGGGATTGCCAATAAGACTAGAATGAATGCAGTTCACTAAAATTGATTACAAAAATTGTATATAAAATATTGTAATTTAATGTTAAAAAAATATATGTTGCAAACATGACAGAATCTCCGAATGTATTCTAATTAAATTTTTTCATACTGTGTATGCTTATATTACATAAAAAATCTATGTATAAAAATTTAATTATACATTATATTTAATTATTTTTTGTTCTGTTTCCAAATTAATTTCCATCACATGATAATCTGAGGTTCTGGAACCGAAGCTACAATGCTTTTATGTGGTAATACTTGACCACCATTTATGTATAATTCATCTTTTACAATTACATTTTCACCAAGAACAGTTATACCTTCCATTCGTACCCACCGTCCGACGATGCTCCTCCAACCAACTATACACCTGTATATAAATTGTAATAAATAATTGACATACAAACTCGGTTATGTAAAATAATTTCAAAAAATTTAAACAGTTAAAATTTACCCATCCAACCATGCATGCTCTCTTATAGTTGATGATTTGAGAAGTGTACTTCGTTTTATACAACAACCATCCGCTAATGTTACTCCAGGACCAATAGTCACATTTGGCCCTAATCTACAATTTTTTCCTATTTTTGCAGTAGAATCAACTAAAACATTTCCAACAACACCTGGCCCAGTATATAATTTTTCAGGTGATTTCTGTTTCAATGCAGCTAAGTACATTGACATTCCTATAATGGGAACATATGATAAATATATGCATGAATTTTCATTCTGAACACCATCAATATTAACCTGTTAGAAAATCTTTAGGCTGTCCAACATCCATCCAGAATCCTGGTAATTCCATTGCATATAATTCACCGTCAGATGCCATATTTGGAAAGATTTCCTTTTCGATACTTGTTGGTTTCAACTCTATCCTATCTAAGATGCTAGAATTGAATATGTACATGCCTAGAAAAATCAATAACATTTATCTCTCACTATTATAAATTTATTATATTAATTAATTATATTTACCCGCATTGATTTTGTTAGAAATAAATTCCTGTGGTTTCTCAACAAAACTTTCTATTTTGCCATTATTGTCATATACCACAACACCATATTTTGATGGTTCCTCTACTTTTGTTACTACTATTGTACCTTCTTTTCCATGATTCTTATGAAATTCAATTAACTGTTTAAATGGAAACTCACATATAATATCTGAATTTATAACAAAAAATGGTTCATCGCCATCACTTAATTTATCACGAGCTAGAGCCAATGGACCTGCAGTACCGAGAGGCTCATTTTCATGGGAGAATATCAATTTCACGCCTAGTTTTTCTGCTTCTTCTGCTAGGTCTCTCTCCATGTCTTCAGCTCGATAAGACACAGCTAAAATAACTTCCCTAACATTTATTTCAACCTACCAATTGTAACAGAACAGATTTTACATATTTAATTAACAACCACAATGCTCAAACATATTAGTTAATTGAACTTACCAGTGCTTCAATTTGATGTAACAATATTGGTTTGTTAGCAAATTCAACAAGAGGTTTAGGCCGGCTAAGAGTAAGAGGACGTAATCTCGTACCGTATCCTCCGACGAGTATTAGGGCACGCATTGTTCCTAATTTCTTCCTTTTTTCATGCATTATTTCGAAACAATGTTTCAAAGTATATGTCAACCTATAACTAGAAAATTATTCAAATATATTCAAAATGCTAATACTTCATACAAGTTTAATGTTCATAATAATTATGTTAATAATTTGAAATTTTATATCGTAAATTATTTATGAATACGTACTGTTTTCATGGGCTGATTTTTGATTATTTGTTTTCGTACAGTATAAAAACAGTTTAAATGGTCAGTCAGGTTACAATTTCATTGCCACGTAGTATTTGATGTGTATAGCGTTTGGATGTGTGTGTTTCATATAGTTGTATCTGCAGTATACCTGTAGGTGTTTGACACGTTTGACACATATCTTGAGCCAATAGCCTAAAGCCAAGCGGCTTCTCAATACACACCCCACGATTTATGAATAGCGTAAAAAACTTTACAACTGATTGAGAATGAAATTTTATCAGCTTCAAACAGTAGATTGATAAATTCCAATAAAGATATATTCTTTTTATATCGATAGTATATCATATATTACTGACGCAATATAGAAAATTTTTTCTCGTATGAAATTCATTTGAAAAATTTATATCGAAATATGGAATTAATTGCGGATTTGAATAATCTTAAATAAATGAAACATTTTTTTTCAAAATATATATAGTATTTATTTTTAGAACAGTTCTGGTGAATATAATATTTTATACAGTGCAAATTTAGCACAATTGCCCACTGTTGTCAGCAATTTGAATGCTGAATATTCATTTTATGTTATAGTAAATGTTTTTAAATTATATTTGTGATATTTCCTACTAAAATGAAGAGGAATATTGTTATACATTACAGAATCACAATTTCTAAGTACAAAATTCTAAAATGCTAATATCAAATTCAATTTCATTCTTAATATCGATTAACTGATTTATGGAAATATAGGCCATAAAATTCTTCGTGTATATTATTACTCAATATACACACGTTATATTAAAAAAATATATTTACATTTGAATATATTGTTATTTTTCTATTCTGCACAGGTATAATTGTAATCAGTCTTCATGATTCAACTACAAAAGGGCCTTTGAAAGAACGTCCTTGTACAAGTGATTTTAAATTTTCTCCTGCATATGAAAGTAAAGGAGAAATTTCTACATCCCCTTCAACTTTTTGAGCACCTGCATCTAATAGCCATTTTTTATGCAGTTTTAATACATCACTACGTGCAGTACTTGGACAGTCTTGTCCAGCTGAATCTGAGTTCTTCAATGGACTGAATTCACACTCACGAAAACTTTCAAAAACTGCAAAATTTTTAGCAAATTTAAAAACATCAAATACAAATTTTTCAATCTTAACTCCATTAGGTTTGTCTGGTTTGCATTTATTTCCAACTGCATCTATGTAAGGAATTTTCTTTTTAGCAATGTGCAAATCCAATTCTGTTTCATGAATATTTGCAATTCTATTAAGAAAATCTACAGTGAAGTAATGATTGCATATATTTGCTGCATTGTAAACTAAACGGCCACTTATATCACGCAGTTCTGCAGTTTCTTTTTTAATCTCTGTATATTCAACCACTCGATAATGATCATCAACCTACAAAAATAAAATTCAAAAGAGAATGAATATATTGTACAAATATTAAAAGTACCAAAAAATAATATAACTATTAATTAATCATTACCTTACAAACAACACCTACTGGTTCTGTAGGGCAAGATTTTTCAACAGTTTTCACACCACAATCAGCATTGGAATGTAAACAATATCCAATGAAAACTGGATCAGCTACTTTTATTAATATATTGTCTACAGAATGTGCATGCACAGAACGGATGCCACGTTTGAGCATATCATTTAATATTCCTTCTACTCTCAAAGCTTTGTAAACACCTCCATTTCCATCTGGAGCTTTTGACACTACATATTTCTCATCTAAGATAATTTTCCCATCAAATGTAAAGCAAGGTAGCATTCCTTGTTTAAAGGCCTTAACATCTTCTTCATTTAAGCCAAAATAATTGTTTTCTTTTAGGTATGTTATAGTCTCATCATGAGTAGCTTCACTGGTAAGAATGTACCTGGAATATTTTCATTTTTATTTTACAAAATATTCAATAAACAATACAGATAATAGATATTTCTATGAATTTTAAAAGATCAACTCACCAAACTATAGTTCCAGACTTATTGAATTTAGCTTCTGCCATGCGCTGCAGGCAGAGTATTCTTTCAGCTTGTAATTGAAATAATGTTTTATGGGAAGGCAATCCAACATCGTACAATCCTTTAGGAAAAGTTACACCTAATCGGGTACCTTGACCTCCAGCCATAAGTAATATAGCAGCTCGTCCATTGGCTATTTCTTCTAAACCCAATTCTTCGTATTTATTTAACAGCTCAGATGCAGTTCTAGACACAGAAGCTACATTAGTTTCCGGCACAGGTTTTATTTTATCGTCCAATGTGTCTTGTCTAGAAGATGTAGAAGATATTGCTCTTTCGAAATATACCATAAGTTCCTTAAAATTCAATTGCGATATATCGTTTTCTAAAATTTTCTTCTGATCATCAGATAATTCATCCCAAAATTGAAGCAGATGTTCCTGCTTGTACTCTCGTAGCTGGTCGGCGAAAAGAGACATGTTGTCAAGGGAATCGGTATTTTTGACAAGTGCGAAAATTTTTACAACGACAACACTCCGTTCACGAATGTTCGTTAGCTATCGGGTTTCACAGAAATATTAATGTACTACTTGTGTCACATGCGGATCAATTGCAATCTGTTAATAAGATAGCGATAGGTGCAACAGGTATGCGTAGTCTTCTCTTCGTATACTCTAACCCAACTCGCGCATATAGCGGTTTACCTTCACTTTCTAGATCCGGCACAACTGGTTTTATTCGATTTCTCTTATCAAGCATTTTCGCCCCACCAACTTGTCTCTCGTTAAAAATTCTTTCTTCTCTCACCATCTCACTTTCACGTGTATTTCGACTATCATTCAATAGGTTGAGAAAGTTTTATCTGCCGCAATAGGCGGCACTTCGCTATGCCGATCGACATAGCTCTGAACTGTCATCGACCGGTGACATTTAACGTTTTCATTTCGAAATCCATCAGATTATAATTATAGACACGGAAAATAATTCCGGTATCGTAAAAATTGCTTCTTCCTTGAGAGATATGATAAATTGTGTATGTAAATACAATTTTGAGTACACACGTACTTGAAATAAGCACACGTAGCGATTACAGTGTTGTGAAATTGCTCAAAATGGAAAAAGTCATGAACATATAAATTATTTTTTAACTTGTATTTCGAAAAGAAAGTGAATAGAAATATTGTAAACTTTATTCTCTTGTAAAAATATAATTCACGAGATCGATTTTTGCGAAATCATGAGATAATAAGAAATTCTAGTCGAAAAATTCGCAGATATTATTGAATAAAATATGTTTATTGTAATACTGTCGATATTATTAAAGTGTTTTGCTCAAATTACTTATATTTATTTATTACATTTATAAGTCATTCGCTTCCGCCGAAAAAAAATGATAAAAACACAGTCAGCGCGATAGCTGATAAATTGCGATTACACGAATACACATCCAGTAGAAATAATGCGATATTTCCCATTTGAGATAAGTGCCCTAATGTTTGTTCTCTTCATAAAGAGTGTCATGTTTCCTTCAATATGGAATTTATTTTATTACAAACGTAAGACTTTGATATATAATTATAATGTTAAACTTTTTTTGCAGAAAATTATTGGTTATTGAAACCCACTAAATATATTCAAGCGTAAATATAGAAATAACATTATTTTACATTGCTTTACTGGGTGAACGTAATTTTAATCTAAAACTCGAATTTTTGTTTGAGACAATTAAAAAATAATTTGAAAATTGAATTAATAACAAAATATTTTTAAATATATCGCCAATTACTTGTAGTATTTCAATGTGGCGAACGGTGGCGCCTCAAATTGTGTCAATTTAGTACATGTAAAGATGGTTATGGACTTCTCTTCCGCTGCGTGCATAAGTGCCGTAACTTGTGAATGCAACATGTTTTATTTTTCTAAATAACATCATCGGTAATGCTGCAGCAATGTTATGGCTGTAATAGAAAGTTATGTGTAGATGATATGTTGTGATGTGCGTATGCGCTGATAATACACACGCCCTTTGTAAATGTTTTTCGGTAAGTTTTATCATGTTCAGTCATCATACGTTGAAGCTAAAGCAATGCAAAAATTTGACGAAAATATAGAACTAACGTCAAATTTATGCAAATTATCGACTTTCTAATATTTTGAAGATCTACACAATTTGTATATCGAAATAAGAACAATAACAAGTTGATAATAATTTACGATTCAGTTTAACAATTACATACTTTCGTTATCTTTCTTATTGACAAATTTTTATTTGCTTTCATGTCTTAACCTATGTCAGACAAATTTCGAAACAATTATAATTCAATCACCTAAATTGTAGTGCTTTATAGTTTGTATTATTAGCATATAAAGTGCTTTAAATTGGCTAACTAAGGATGTTTCAAGTTTCTTTTGTAAAACCCTTGAACATACTCATAAATTTTGATTGAATTTGTATTTTTTGATGAAAAATTTTTCATCGAAGAGAAAGTAAATGAAGACTTGTAACTATATAATTGCAAAACAAATAAAATGTTCCTAACTTTTATTTTCATTAATCAATTTACTTGATGTAATTATCTATTCTTCGATAAATTAATTTTTATTATTTATTAAAGTGCCAGGTGCCTAGAAAGCAGCTGGCAAGATGGGGAAGTTGTTGTCAAAAATATTTGGCAACAAGGAAATGCGAATTCTCATGCTAGGACTAGATGCTGCTGGTAAAACTAGTATCCTTTTGAATAAATACTTTATATACTTACATTCAATTTACAAGTACATTTATATGTTTTCTTAATTATAAATCTTAGCAATATTATATAAACTTAAATTAGGTCAGTCTGTTACTACTATACCTACTGTAGGATTTAATGTAGAAACAGTAACATATAAAAATGTAAAATTCAATGTCTGGGTAAGATTCAACTTCATTTCTGATTGTGAAAGTAATATTATTGTATGATCATTTATGGTAATGTGATTTGTTGATGTATAGGACGTAGGAGGGCAGGATAAAATACGTCCGTTATGGCGTCATTACTACACTGGTACACAGGGACTTATTTTTGTAGTAGACTGTGCTGATAGAGATAGAATCGATGAGGCTCGTCAAGAACTTCATCGAATCATAAACGATAGAGAGATGCGTGACGCAATAATTTTAATTTTTGCCAATAAACAAGATCTTCCTGAAGGTAACATCAATGCCTATGCTTGATTTTTTCCTATTGTGTGTTCACTGGAAATAATCAAACTTTTTACTGCAGCTATGAAACCGCATGAAATACAAGAGAAATTAGGTTTGACAAGGATACGTGACAGAAATTGGTATGTTCAACCTTCCTGTGCCACAACTGGAGATGGTCTTTATGAAGGCCTTACTTGGTTAACCAGTAATCATAAATTATGAATGCGTATTTATTTTTAACCCACTAGCTACATCAAGTAAATATATATTTGCTTTATATTTTATTTTTAACTTATCGCATGGAGGCTCTGTGGGTAAAAGTAATTTACATGAATGATTTTGTGAAAATATTTTCATTAATGAGATAATAATCGAAACCCAGCAGTGTGTTCCACTCGTATCGCAATTTGAAAATGAGAATTCATGTCAAGCAACATATTGAAATATTAAATTTCTGTTATTGCCATTTATGAATTCCATGATAAAATATATTATTAGTGCTAAAACATTAAAATTATTATTTGATAATCACCTATTTAATTATTATTATTGGTAAATAGTGACAAGCATCTAATAAATTCTTATGATATTTCAAAATGATTCATTTGCAGTATAAATAAAAATAAGTACAACAATTGTATATGATTCAACAAAATATATTTAAATGAAGTGTATCTTTATATTTGAAAGACTCAAAAAGCTGGACATTATGTTGTTTTATTATGAATATTGTATATCAAAATCTGAACACATTTCATTAATAATATACAATTGAAAATTTATAATTTTATGTTGAAACTTTGGTATTGAGATCCTACTCTATAATCGCATATGATGATTCATGTTTGTGAAAGTGAGTCGCTGTATGTAAATCTAATGCAGTTCTTTGCTATACAGAACATCCTTCATGATGGAAATGAAGAAAAAACCAAATTCACTTTTGTCCAACATGAGTAGGTTATAACAATTGATCAAATGTATGATACTTTATTTTAATATTGACATGTAATCATTCAGATATGGAATTGTTAGTGCGCACAAAATCTTATGAATCTGATGTATTAGTTTGTAGAGAACTTCATATTTGGAGAAGTAGTTAGTTCAATTATCAAAATAATGTTACTAATTTGGTAACAGAATTTCATCTGCCAAGATTTTTTACTTATAAAAAGGAGCAACACTGGATAAAAAATGTTTAGAGCTAGATTATTTCTTTCATACACATGAAAATTAAAATTTTTGCATAAACTCTTTGGTTTTTGAGACTCTTATTTGATTATAACGAATAAGATTACCAATGAGAAAGACCATTGAACAGTATTTAGAAACAAATTTTTATTCTTTAAATTCTATTGTATACTTATGAATAGAAATTGATTAACTTTAATGCAACATAACTGATTTTAATATCTAAAAGGTTGTTACATTAATGTTTATTTGCATTCCAGAGTATATTAAAAGTTCTTATAAGTACACAATATCTGCGTTTAGCATGTAGTGACTGTATAAAAAAGTATTTTTATTGTTTAAAAGAAATAATGCAAACGAAAATTGTTTTATTGTGTGTATCTCGAATTTTGAATGATTGCTCCATAGCTTGATTTGCATTTACAAAGAATGTTATTCTAAAAATGCTACTTGTATCGATATTTGTTATTGTGAATCTTGATTTTATGGTATGAATCAATGAAATAATTACCATAAATAAATATAAATAAAATTTTGAGAATACATTTGATGGTCTTTGAAATTAGTATAAATTTGCACAGTGCACAGTACAAATAGTATCTCTTTGCATTAGTCAAAATTTTTATTTGTACGTATAAAATTTTTATACAGCCCTTTAACAAACGTTAATATTTCCAACATAGTAATTTAAATTTATTTTTTCAGCGGAAATTGAACGTAATGCCTTTAATTATTAAACGGCTGCATATTATTTAAAATATTTGATGTGTTAGAATTTTTATTTATATTGAAATTACATGATGACTACGAGTCAGCTTTATTTACATCATATACTTGCAATTCTTCACTTTGTATGGCGTTTTCCAATAATTGTATGAAATACTTACCATTATGAAATGCAATAAATCAGAAATACCAAACATTTTATATGTACGTATTTAATGCCACAAATATGTATAATTAAATGACTAATGTAAACAAACCAAGTAATTTCGTAACTTCATAATAATAGCGTTTAATAACCATACCTGGTCAAATTTTAAAAATTGCTGAAAATTTTAATAAAACAGTGTATAGTTAAGAAATATTTATCATATTCTTTAACTTTGGAATATATTGCATATTTTTACAATGGTTTTAAAAATATCGTAAAAACAGCTTTAATAGACAACATTTAAATTTGAGATTCATTGTACACAAATGATCAATTTTTGCTATCAAAAAATTGTATGTTTTTTTTTCCAAATTCCAAATTCCTATAAATATATATTATTATAAATATATCGCTAGAACTATAAACCTTTTTTCAAGTATTTCCATAATTTACAAAAATGTACAAAGATAATTTCATAAATACTTGTTGTCATGAACAGTAAATATAAGTTATATGAGATTGAGTTCCATGTCAAAAGATATTATTGGAATGCCGTTAGCTATAATTTTATTTAATAATATTAAATTTAAACAACGATCATAATGATCGAAAAATGAATTGAAACGAATATAAATATAACTAATGTATTAACGTTCTGCTTAAATCAAACATTTAAGAAAAATAGATTGATTTAAAATTTGATTTTGTGAACTTTTATTTTTTGCAAAAAAATATTTTTACGGTGTACCTTCACCAATAGGCAAAAAGTTCTAAGTATAAGTGAAAATTCGATGTCATAATTCAATATAGAATGATTTTATATAGTTTTGAGAAATTTTTTAAAACTTCTCTATAAATCAATTTTTAATCTAATATAGGTACACATTTCATTTATAATGAATGATAAGAGTATTCATTGTTTGAACATTTTGCAAAAGTAATTTGTTCATAGATAATGTAAATAAGATTTTTCTGTTAAAATATTTTCTGACAGTATTATATCTTCTAACTACAAACATTAATATAAATATACATGCATATATATACATAATACAATCATATGTATATATTGGATGTCTGAAATATGAGTTCGTTTTTTAATTTCCAAAGTTCCAAAAATCAATAAAAAAAATGATTAGTTATTATATAAATACTTCATTATGAATTTTATATTCGCAAGAATGTATTCCTTATCATATCACAAAATCAGAGATTCTTTAAAATTCACAGTAAAATATAAAATTTATAATTTAGATTCTTGTTCTTGAGACATCATTACTCGTGATACCATAATATATGCCTTCATTAAGAATCTACGTGAGCTTCAATTCTCATTTTCGTTAACTGCAATGAGATATAGTTTGGATCAATATGCTATCTTCCCATACGTTGCTCTTCAACTACAGCAATTAATCGTTGACGTGTTTTTTTGTTATTCTGACATGCGGAGAAAATTAATCCAGTTAAATGTTTCGTGGAGTACTCCTGAAAAAATAATTTTTTTTAAAATGTCCAATTTTTATATATAATGTATATGTACCTTATGCTCTTTTATCCATTCTTCTAAACTGTCTTCTGGAAGATAGAAGGCTTTGACATACAATTCAACATAATCTTTATGCGGCATAGGTCTCAATAATGTTAACTTTTCAAAATAGGATTTCAATTGTGTGAAATCTAATTGCATCAATGCTCGTCCTCCATTAGAACATTTTTTAGCGTTTGAAAAACTGAAGAATAATTTTTTAGCATTTTATTGGTTGCATTTTTTAAGAATTAATATAAAAGCTGCTTAATCACCTACCCTTCTACTAAGGTGTGCGTTATAAGATGTGCAACGTTTTCCCAAATACTATTATGTACATCGGCTGATATAGGAAGACGATTACCGATTTCTACGAGTCTATCGTTTAATGTACGAATTTCCTGGAGAAATTAAAGAATAATTTTATATTTATATATTTGTACATTTATGTTAATATTAGTAAATATATGTACGAACTTGCATTATAGCATCGATATAAGTACTGTGTTGAGACATAACATCTGTTACTTCCCAGTTTACTCTATTCATTAAATTTAACACATTTGCAACATCAATCGCACGCGAAGTGACGGCCATGTAGATTGGTTTTCTCAAGTCTGTTGCAGAAGCTATAGTTTGCAAATAAAATTGATGTAAGAATCCTCTTTGAGGACTATTTGTTATGAGATTCTCTAAATATGGTTTAAGAGCTTCATATTGTTTAGCTAAGAAAATAAGAGATTCCACCGCTACAATGCGCTCAGTTAATCCGAACAGCTTTTCTGGTTGCATTAAATTAACAGTTGACGATAATTGTGGTTGCCGTAGTTTATAACATTTTGAATTTAAATTTTCCTCTGTATCATTTTCACAAAAAATTAAAGTTTCTTTGATTCTAGCAAGAGATAATTTTAACATTGGACTGTACAACGAGTCGCTATTTATTTGCTATAAAAAATGAATTAATGTAGATCAATCATAATAAATATAAATATAAAAATAACTTACAAGATCAACAGTGAAGAATAAGTGTACTGTATAAAAACACAGCTCAAAAAATTGTATCATACTCTGTATGATAGTGACTGCTATAGATTGTAATAATCTTGACATCTGTAAATATTTTCCACAGAGTCTAAGAATGCTTAAAGTTGTGTTAGTAACCATAGGCCCTGAAATTTTATTCTTCGATTTTTTCTTTGCTGTTTTAACATTATTTGCTTCATCATAGTTATACTTTGGTTCACAAATATCATCATCAGATTCATCAGAATTATTCATCATGGTATTTTGCTGCAAGTGAATCAAAAGTTAAGTTTCGCTTTGTTTAAGTTGTTACAAATATTAAATAAATTTTATCATACCTCATCTTCAGCTAAAATATCCTCTTCTACTGTATCATCTAATCCACTTGTAAAGAAAGATCCTTTTCCTCCTTCTAAGTATCTTCGTAAAGATTCAATGCTTGTCAAGGAATCATTATCATTTGTATATGAATTATCAAAACTGCCCCAAACTTTAGAATTGTTCAGAGATGGTTTTAAATTTTTAAACTCTTGTAATTGAGTTGCAACAAAATTCGATCTGACTGGACATAATTTCCATCCATCATTTTCAAAAAATATCCTAAGTTCATCTAAACGAGATTCATGATAATGTAAAAAGTATGATAAGGATTGCTTTTTCATAGATTCTTGGAGATTTTCTGATTTGAAGCCACACAATTCTTCTCCAACTTCCATCAATCTATAAAGAATTTATAAAAATTAAAAAAATACTTTCCATGTGTTTGAATAAATTGGCAAACTTATTTTTATACATATTCAATTACCTGTTGACTAGGCCTAATACTTTTACAAATTCCTCAAATTTAATATGAGTCCAGTCTGTGTTCATCAAATATATAGAAATTTTGATTTCTACATCATGCCATATTCTCATCATACTACTTTCTAATTTATGTTTAACATATTGTTTACTGAAAGTTTCTTCTAAATTTTTGTCATCTGTGTTATTTAATGCTACTTGAGACGTATCTTGAGCATTATGCCAATTAACAATCAAATAATATGAACTGAGTATAGTCCATAATGATTTACAAAGATCTGTTAAGCAAGCTACGCATTTCTCTCCTGGCACAGATTGACATAGCTGCTTGTATTGTCTTTTCGTATCACCACCCGCATAAGAATGAATAGTAACGAAAGCAGTATTATGAATTGCAGCGGTAAAGTGCATATGCAATAAGTCCATAGCTGATTGAGTTTTTCCTAACAACATATACGCTTCTTGAACAGAAGAATAAACATTAATATCAAACTGAGTGCACATTTGAGAAAGAGTGTTATCTAGAGCTTCTTCCGCTTGCTCCAAAATATCTTGCAATTTCCCATTAAAAGCAGCTATGCATGTGAAATGTTTATATGTTTGAGCAGCACTTTGACATTCAAGCAATAAAGAAATTACTCCAGGATAATTTTTTTCATTTAAAAGTTCATGAAGCCTTGTTCCAGTACATTGCTAAAAGGAATTTTTTTTAATGGATCAATATAATAAATCTAATATAAATGTAACATCCCTTCCAATAAAATAAATCAAATTTTACTCACCAATGTTTTTATGGTCTTTAAACTACTAAGAAGCTCTTCGATAACTCGCCGTTTCTGATAATTTGCTAATATTCCTAAACTTGCAGTGGTAAATTGTCTTTTTGCTAATTTCAAATCTGCTCTTCCCATCCTGCAAATTTCTAAAATGTCATGCAGCTGATCTTGCATTAACAATATATTTTCAAATTCTTTTTCGTAGCAAGATTGTTTTTGTAAAATAAGTTGTAATACTTTCTTAGATACAACTTGATGTTGCTGTTTTAGCTTTTTGTAACATTTTTCAATTTCATTAGATTGCAATATTTTAGGTAATCTTTCTAGTTCGTGTCTACTAGTATCGATATTTTCATTTGTATCAAAATAAATGTTTTCAATTGATTCTAATATATCTTGATCTGGAATTATTTCATTCTCCACTGATTGATTAGTTTTAGGTTTTGGATCATTGTGTTTTTCAGGTGGTATAGGATTTAATAAATCTGGGTTCAAACCCATAACAGGGACTTTTGTAGCATTCTGAAAATAAAATTATTTTCATACTATATATCACAAACAAATAGGCAAGTTGTTTAGCAAACAATTATTTTACGATGAAATTGCTTATACAATTATATTACATTTAAAAATAAATTAAGTATGATCTAACCTGTTTATTTATAAGTCCAAAAATTTTTAATTTAATATCTTCCATATTGAATAATTGATTTTCGTTGATAGGTTAATCCTTATAAAATGTTTCCTAGTTCAAATAAACATTGTATTTTATAACACGTCAAATTTAAATCAAACACAATGTAGAAAATGAAAATACGAAAGTGAAAATTCTTTGCTTTCCGTAAGCTAATTCTACTTATATTATAACGAAAAGTAACAGTTTTTAACTACTGTCACTTCGATATATAATAAGAACATAATTAATTTTTTATCAATTTAACATTTGGAGCGCTATTTTGGTGATATGACACTTTTCACGGCACACATTATGAACCTGTACATAAACACACATACTCGAAATGTCTTTATTAAACGGTCAACGCGTTTTTAATTACGACATTCAAATTCAGTTGCTTAATCCTAACGAGTTGCGAGTGCATAAGTAGACATAGATACATGTGTGCAACGAATTCAACTTATGTATGTTGGTATAGAAACTTCAACGTGTTGTCAAATGACACCGAGCCAAGTGTCAAAAGAACTCATACACACACATAAAAGTGGATCCATTCGTGACATTCGTGGTGTCCAATGTTGTGAAAAGTTAGTAACAATGGCGTGTCACAGATGTCGTTAGCGTTACATCCGAAGGACTCGAAGCAATGATCTAGTGCACCTGCATGTGTGTGTATAAAACCCGCTCATTGATCATTCTCAAAATTATTAATTACACAAAGCACTTTGAATAATCAAGTTATTTTTATATTTGATATCATTTTTAGCGCTACTGCATTAGTAATCCCCAAACCAGGTCGTTTGGCTTATTTCTCTGATTAAAAAAAAATTAGTCACACTTTTCTTATTTTTCCATACAAAGAAACCCCTCCGCTAAACTTTCAATATCAGTATACAATTATTCGCTTACAAAAGTGAAATGACGATGTGACCTAGAAATCCTTAAATCATCGCTAAACAAGATTGAGCTTTCGCGCGCGTTCATCCCGAAGTGCATAAAACATTCTCCCACATACGAGCCACGCGAGTCCCGCCAATGAGCGAGTTGTAAACAAAAGCCAGGAGGACGACGATTGGCCATGCTGTCGCTAAGTCGTCACCCGGGGCCCAATGGAATCGAAAATTTACCTCTCTCTACCAGAAATGTGCAAGCGCCGGGAGTCTGTATATGTTTTCTTCCCCTCCCACGCCCTCCCCCTCCCGTTGCTGGCCCCGTGCGCGCGCGAGTCGCGACAAGCGCGATCACACGCTCAGTATAGACTCGGCCATTTCACTCGCGAATCGTTTGGCGTCTCGCTCGTTGCCCGAGAGGACGCAAAAAAAAGAGAGAGAGAGGAAGAAAAAGGAGCAAGTGCGATCGATCTGTTATTTTTCATTCGCGACTGAGAGCGCACGGGTTCGTTCCCGTGGCCCAAGACTTGCAAAATAACGCGACGCAAAAGGATGATACACTCCGGGCGTACCAGACTCGAGGTAAGGTCTCTTCTGTCTCTCTCTCGTTGCCCCCCTTGCCTCCCCCCGCTCGCTCGTTCTGTCTCGCTCGCTCGCGTACATCGTCGTGCATCGCAATCGCGATCGATCGCGGAGGAGAGAAACACGGCGAAACGTGGGAGCGAGACGGAGCGCTAGAACGTCGAAGGGGTCGTGCGTGTCCAATGTTGTCATTGCTCGACGACGAACAGCTGATTCGGGCTCCCCTCGCCTTGGCCTCCGTCGCCGCGTGAGCTCTCTTGGCGATCGCCGCGCGACTCTTTTTCTCTCCCTCGATCCTTTTTATCGTCAAAACTCTAGCATGGACTGTTTTCGAGCCGAACCACAACATTGCTACGTTTTCTTTGTTCCGTCCCTCTCTCCTCTTTCTCTCTCTCTTGAATTTTCCTTCCTGCTCGCGCGCTCGACACGTCCATCTCGCTCGCTCCCGCGATCATCGTCATCGCGAGTATCGTCATCGTCCTGGTCGTCGGCTACCTCGCTTGCTTGGTTAACACTGGATTTACGGACTGAGCCAGACTCATTTTCAGTTTTATTAACACATGTATCTTTTCTTTCCAAAGTTAGTTTTTACTTTGATATACAATTTTTTTGAAGAATATTTTTTTGTTTCGAATTGAAACATTTTTATGGAAATGAGTATGTAAAAATCTAGTGTTGAATCTTCGATTCCCTCTTCCTATTGTGTTTTCTCGTTTTTCCCTCGCTGCGAGCACGTCTCGGCTACCCTCTCTTTGTTCTCTCTCTCTCTTTCTCTTTCTCGCTTCTCGTTCAGGTACGTTCGACCGTTTCACGATAAGAAAGAAAAAAATTTCGACGAAATGCACATCGAGATGTCCCCTCGTTTTCGGTAATCTCGCGCGAGTCTAGTCTCGCGTGTGTGCATGCTGAGTGTTTATTTTTTTTTTCACTCTGCTGGGTACACATTAAGGTGTTTCATATTTAGTTGAAAAATTGTTGGCTCTCCTATCTGAAAATACGATATATGAAAAATATTCTTATTTTTAAACAAATCCTAATTAAGACTCTAGCTCATCCAAAAATTCGGTACAGGTTTAGGTTGTTTTGATACAACTCAGTTTGATATCAAAAATTGGATTGCCACTTGAAATATTTTTTCCTGTACAATTTAAATGGAAAATCTAGATTCCTAATTAAGTTAGGATTTTTAAAAATAGTTTTTTATCTTGTATCAGATTTCCAGGTATAAGAACGAACAGAATTTTTTGCTTAAATATGAAACACCTTAGTACACATCCTGATGACGATAGTTGACATTGCTATCGGATTAATTCGCACGGTGTCATTGGACCTGTCCTCGACGGTCTACATAAATGCACAAAAGAAAGGAAAAGAATCGATCGATACCGTTATTTTCATGCTTTGTTTATATCCGCTAAAATAAATAATGACTCTGTTCGAGATTTTATTACGTAGCTTGAGAAGGTCTCCGAAATAAAAAAATTTGTATTGTTTCTATGATTTTCAATAAAAGATTACTGATAAGTCAAACAAATAAAATATGGCTACTTTTTTTTCACAAAAATCTGAATTATGATTGATATTGAAATTTGGTGGATAGTTTCAAAATATTGCAGAGAAACACGCACGAATATTCATGAAAATTGAATTCTGCATAAACTACCTTAAAGGTGTTCCGAACGTAATTAAAGATGTAGAGAAACCTTTGAAAATTATTGAAGTATTTCTTGTACTGTGATATAGCCATCAGCCAAATTTAATTTCAATTACCCGCACTGTTTGGAAGTTATTTTGATTCGGGGTTTGTATATTTATGGACGCTGGCTAAATACTAGTTTCTGATTTAATTTCATAAACGTTCAGAAATGTTTCATTCTTCCTTTTTCGATGGAAATTACACTCGTTTCCCAGACTTTAGCATGATCGATGGAAAGGTTTAATCGAAAATGAGCGAATAAATTGAAACAACTCCTCTACTCATACAAATTCATACATTCAGCTCGGCAAGAAAACATCGATCAATCTCATTTTTATACATCTCATCCTTGTCTTGTTTGTAAAACACGACACAGTTTCGCTTTCGATTGACTACGACGATTTGAAACTGGGGTGGGGATAACGATATGATTTTCGCGTGGATGAATGTCAAAAACGAGCCACTAAGCCGCACACCGCGAGTGCCGAGTCGAAATGATTTCGTCCTTGAGTCGGCTAAAAGAATCTAAAGCGGCTAGATTCAACTCGTCGATTATATTCGCGTTAAATTTCTAATTCGACTAGCGCGTGCGAGATTTCTCGAAGAGCGCAGGCTCGACGAGAAATGCTGTTTTGCCCGCCTCGCTTCCCAGGCCTACGTGGGGTGGACAAAAAAATTTTACGAAACGTGGGATCGTCTCGAAATACTCTCCCATCGAGACTATCGCTCGAGAATTTCCTATCGATTTTTGTTTCAACGTACGAAACGTTCGAGCGCGTGGCTCCCGAGGATCGAATAGTCGAACGTAAACAAAGGAACGCGCGAGGTATTTTCTCGGAGCTCTCGAATAAAAATGAAAAGTTTCCTTTTTTTCTTGTTTGTATCGCATTCTTCGTGAAACAGATGCGACTGGGGTTCGTCGGTTGTGCGTCCACCGCGTGCGGGAGGCCAGGTGGGTTGATTCTCCCCGTCGAAAGTCGAGTAAACAAACCGTCGCTAAATGTCACACATTTTTTTTTCACCTTTAAGCTCGCATTTCATTTTATCTGAGAAAATTTCGAGTCCCCCGCTCGGCGAGGCTCGCTGTTCGTTCTTTTCCCTCGATTCACTTGGACGCTTCCCAGATGTTTTATCGTATATTTGCTCGCGTTTAGAGCAAATAAACCAACCGAGTCGAGCCGAAGACGAATTTTCGATTAAAAAACTATTCCAAACTCTCCTGCGTAATTTGCGTTTTTCGATCGGATTCTCGTTCCTATTTTCGTTGACCGAGTCCGAGTTGCATAGGACGTTAGAGATCGTACATATTTTATTGTATCGTTGTGTTTCACCGACTATGTACGCGTTTATCTACCATGATTAAGCACTCGAAATGCGGCTCTATAGTCATGAAGGATAACACCGTGTTTTCTCATTCAGAAAAATCTTCAGACGAGAAACATAATCTTCCCATTGTGACGCGGCGAGAATGATTCACAAATTTATCTAATTTGTGACCATCGTGATTTGCGAGAATTTGTGATTAATCTAAAGAAAAAAATTTAAAAATGATCGAATTTTAAATATTATATTCATATTTACAAGCTAGGTTGTATTGTTTACGAGAGTGACAGTGAAACACTTGTTATATCACAACAATCTATACATAAAATGATATCGTGTACCGCATTTATCTGTTCTGTAATCACTACACTATTGTAAGATAATTCTGTCATAAGAGCGATATTAATTTCGTCAGCAGTGACCGAATACAGATGATCTATTCATCGTTTATTATTCACTTTAATTTCGTGAAATTCTACGGTATCATTTTTTTGCATTTCGTTAATTGAATTTGCTATGTAATCGATACATTTCCGAGTTTCTGCTTTGGCGTTATTATACGGGGAAATGTTCGAGCGAATATTCCGAATTGTAATGAATTTACTAACATCGCTATCGGTTCTGCGTTTCGCTTCGATAAATACTAAACTGGTTAACAAGTACGTTGACAAGTACTGAATGCCACGAAAAAATAATGCTAGTCGACCTTATGAAGATTTCATATGGAATTACAATTTTCCAGATTGTGTGTAGCACATAAAGTTTCACTTTTCTATATTAAAAAAATTCATCTCTCGGATTTCTCGTCACATCACATAAAATCGAACACGATCAAAGTGCAAATGCAAAAATTTTCCTGAAAGTACGAGTTTCATTTCGATGATCGTAAATGCACTCATAAATTCCTCGTATTGCATCAAATGATAAAAGTCTATGAACGAAAATTTAAATTAACCCCTTACGGGCCCGCGTAACTTTCGGATCACGTGGTATGTCGCCATTTTATTAAATAACTTTTATTCGCAATATGGCTTAATCATAGTTTTTGAGATAACAATATGACGAAAAAATTGAATTGAAAAAAATTTCAATGAAACTACGGACGTGGAATTGTTGGAATTTTCATTAAGTAAATATTTGAATGCTGAAGGTAAAAATTCGATCCGCGACGAGTTAACTAAAATACGAATATAGAGTCATTCGAATGTCGAAGACCTTTGTGTTCCATACGAAAGCTGAGCCATATCCAACTTGGTAACAGCGCGCCTGATGAGTACGCCTGCGCGATGTTACGTCGATCTGCGCATGTCGGTGAAAATGTTTGAAAACGTCTCGAAATCCTCTCGTCGTCAATGCAACAAATAGCGAAAAAGCGGTCCTGCGAGATAGCAACGAGCGTACCGACTTTCCCATCGATACCCATTTATAGATTCGATCCCTTTTGTTCGAACGTGTACGTAATTGGGAACGATTTAATATTAGACGATCGATCGATCGTTGGGATGACGTTGCCCGCCACTTGGTAACAAATTATATATTTGTTTTTCTTTTTTTTACCTACCTCATGACGTTTCTTTCTCAAATTTTTCGAACGAAGCAGAGTTTTCCTATTGGATAGACAAATTCGATCATCCATTGGGGTTGTTGTTTTAGAAAAAAGTAAGTCGCGTAGGCGTAGGAGGGGGACCGATCGGTCAGGCGGTCGGGGAATCCGGTACCGGTCAGTGGTGGAGACAGCAGCATCCATCCTATCATCATCACCATTATCAGCATCATCACCATCATCACCATCATCATCATCAGGCCAGTTATTACACATCGCAATCGCATTCCCACAACAATCCTGTCAGTACAATGAAGCAATCGTATATGCAGGTTGGTTCTTAATTAAACTATGAGAACAGTGTTGTTGTGAGTTTTATTGCGTTTCTTGCATTGCTAATTTTTGTTTGGTATCGATAGGCCTAACTGTACTCAGACCTGTGTATGTTATCATTCGCATTGGATTTCTTATCCAAATGTTAATTATTCTTCGATTAATTGTGGTATGCAGGATAATAGAATTATATAAGGCTGTACTTTTTTCTAGCTAACATGGGTTTTCCACGATGATGAGGCGCAGATTAACAAAAAACTGCCAAAGGAACTTCTATTAAGGTATCCCTACTGCTCTAGTTATTTTAAAGTGTTACTTTGAATGTTGAGAATATTAATCATGATTGCTATTTTTTAGAATCCTCTCTTACCTTGATGTTGTATCGTTATGTCGTTGTGCTCAAGTGAGCAAAGCTTGGAATGTACTGGCTCTCGATGGATCCAACTGGCAGAGAATTGATCTTTTTGATTTTCAACGAGATGTCGAGGTAACATTTAACTTCTTAAGTATATTAATACTTTTTTATATTCCATATTAACAAAAATATAAATTCTAGGGACCAGTGATAGAAAATATTTCAAGAAGATGTGGTGGATTTTTAAGGCAATTATCATTAAGAGGATGTCAAAGTATTGGTGACAATTCTATGCGTACCTTAGCTCAATCATGTCCCAATGTAGAGGAGCTCAATTTGAGCCAATGCAAGAAGATCTCAGACGCAACATGTGCGGCACTTAGCAGTCATTGTCCAAAACTTCAGCGACTGAATCTGGACTCTTGTCCGGAGATAACCGATGTTTCTTTGAAGGATCTCTCGGACGGTTGTCCGCTTCTTACTCATATTAATGTCTCGTGGTGCGAACGACTCACGGATAACGGCGTCGAAGCTTTAGCTAGAGGTTGTCCGGAACTTCGTAGTTTTTTAAGTAAGGGTTGCCGCCAATTGACGGACAGAGCGGTTAAATGTCTCGCCCGGTATTGCCCGAACCTCGAGGCGATTAATTTGCACGAATGCAGGGTAAACAAATCACCTGTATATTCTGTTATTAATATATTATGTTATTCACGAATTCTATATTGAAAATTCGTTGTAGAATATAACGGACGAAGCGGTGAAAGAACTTAGCGAGCGATGCCCACGATTGCATTATGTTTGTATATCTAATTGTCCGAATTTGACTGACGCGTCACTCGTCACTCTTGCACAGCATTGCCCTCTTCTCAGCGTTCTAGAATGTGTCGCCTGTACTCATTTTACCGATGCAGGTTTTCAGGCCCTCGCAAGAGTAAGTAGATCATCGTTACATTACTAATATTTTAATTAGGCGACTCAATTAAAATATTATTTTTATACAGAATTGCAGATTACTTGAAAAAATGGACCTGGAAGAGTGCCTTTTGATAACAGATGCTACGCTTATTCACTTAGCCATGGGCTGTCCTAGACTTGAAAAATTGGTAAGATTTGATTTTTGATTCGATCAATTTTTCATTTTCATTAAAATTTATCAAATATTTTCTATTTCAGAGTTTGTCTCACTGCGAATTAATCACCGATGAAGGAATTAGACAGTTAGCTCTTTCACCTTGCGCAGCAGAGCATTTAGCAGTTTTAGAGTTAGACAACTGTCCGTTAATTACCGACGCTAGCCTTGATCACCTTTTGCAAGCATGTCATAATCTTCAACGTATCGAATTATACGATTGTCAACTCATTACGCGAGCTGGGATCCGTCGACTCAAAGTATTTACTTACTTTTAGTCTTGTTACAATAAGAATATATTAGCATTAATATAATTTATTATAAGTCTTGTATTTATGGTTAATTTAGTTCAATTTTAAGATGCAAAATTTTTGTTACAGACACATTTACCAAACATAAAAGTACATGCGTATTTCGCTCCAGTAACACCACCACCTAGCGCTGGAGCTTCACGGCAACGATATTGTAGATGCTGCGTCATTCTGTGATTTGATATTCATATAATATTGAAGTAAAATCGTCCGACGCTTTTTTCCTGAAATGGGAGATTCCTTGGTGGTCGTTGCCGCGCAAATTGTGGCACCTTTCTTGGTTACCGGGTAGAAAATTTCTGGTTGCCTACACCGTGACAGTGAGAACGTGCCTGGTTATCGATCACGAATTCCGAAGTGAAACAAACTTGTACCGAGGGAGTACAATATTATCGTTATCACCGACACACAACCATTATTGCTAACGCAATTGCAATTACCGCTGCTAATATTACTGCTGCTGTCGCCGTTACTATTCTTTGTACTAGCACGTTGTTATCTCGATAGTAAGTACATCAATGCTATCGTTAATTCGTAACGTGCAGAATTCGTCTGCAAAGGAAAGAAATTCGTTGGATATACTGCCGATGTCGTTTTGAACAATCTCATGACTGACATTATTTATACAAAAAAAAAAGTTCCCAACTTGTAATATTTCTATAGCCATTATAGTTAACGAATGTGTTAGTGAACATAAGATAATTAATTTAATGTACTTCTGACAAAAGTAATTCATCGAGTTTTAATCATTTACTTAGAATGAAAAAAACAAAACGTAATTACAAAGAAAAAAAGAAAATGATTATATTTTTGAACATTAACGGTAACTGATATTCAGGGACAGTATACTTAAGAATTAATTATATGTTTTTACGCATATATCTAGCAGTTTCTTGGCGAACACTGCCGATGATGTTGCTAAAGGCAAAGTATTTCCAGATTGTAAAACACTAACGTTACTAAATCGAGAACAAAAATATGACTGTCACGTAACTACTCGAATATCCGTATTCTCAGTAGTAATTGCTTTTTGTCCATTTTTCAAGTTTTGTGATCGTGTCGCAATTAACGTGAACATAACTAACGTGAGAACGATGTAGGATACAATACGTGGTACTTACGAGTTTCTTTCCTTTTGAAAGACGCGTATTGTGAACTTGATCCGCCGCACAATTCACTTAAAAAAAATTCGATGATATTGTTGGGTTGCAGGAAATGCTAACCATCCTGTTCTTAACTCATAAATACATATATATGTATGTTGCACATAACGTCAACATATTAAGATGCATTTTATATCGATTCACGACATTCGTCTACGTTTTGAACGTGATTCGAATTATTGAGTCCCAAACATACCACTCTTCTCTTCGACTGTCCGGATAGTCTTTTTAAACTATCTGTGAACAAGGAGAGTACACAGACTGACAAATAAATCAAAGCTGAATGCAGTTAACTGATTAACTTTATCCAGCGAAAGCTGCTAATGTTTTTACTTCTTAAGTTTAGGTTTAATCGATTTGACATTGATTGTCGAAAAAACGTTTGTCGTTTTGTTATTAATTAATTACTCGAATACGTTCGAATTTTGTATTTGTTAGTTCAAAATTTTAATGGAATTAATGCTAAAAATATGTAATCAATACATAATTGAATTCAAAAAGTTGAATATTGGTATTTTAAAAATAAAATCAAAAGAAGAAAAATCTTTCTTCGTGCTAATATTTTTAAATACGTTTCGAATTGGAACGTTTTCAAATAAAATTATTTCAATTGAAATGTATGAATTTTGTGTTTCAATTGTTTATTGTGCAATATTTATTTATATAACTTTATTGTTGCATACTTGATTAAAAATTATTTCGTACAATACCGAACACGTTATCGTTGGTTTGAAACGTCAAGTGCTAACTCTCGGTAGCGTATAAATACGTGCCGCGTATATCTAATTTATAGAATATAGCAAAGTAATGGATGAAGTAACTAGATATACACAACAGTACACAAATATATAAATAAGATATGTTTTATACGCTGCATGTCATCTTTAGGTAAAATAACATGATCATCGTAACGTGTCGTTTAAAGTCAAATTAATAAAAAAAAAATGCGTTATTCGTTGTATCGTACAATATAATCATTAACAACTCGAAACATCCGCAGTCTAAAGTTGTGGAATGGTATTTTGCCTGCAGCTATTATTGGAAAAAAATGTTTTGTTGTACCCATGATATTTTTATTCGAAAATTTTAGCATTTGATTAATAGACTGTGAAAACAATTAGAACAGTCTTTATTTAGTATGAAAAACTAAGTAGAAGAGAGCTCACAGTTATTTGAAAATAATGTTGGCTGTAACTTTCAGCTTTAAGTAGACAGTTAATACATTGTGATGCAATTGATGAGTTTAGTTTCACAACATGAAACAGAATATAAAATTGAAATTATTCGGAAACGATTGTGCACTTTTAATTTGGTCGAATATCGAATTAAGACTAGATTTCAATATGATAAAAGTCTAATTTGTGTCTCACAATATTTGATCGAAATCTTATGGCCTCTCATTTAATATTTGAAAAAAATTAATCGTTAAATGACACTAGGAGTTCAAATAACTTCACCTTTTTTTAATAAGCCATAATATTTTAGTGATATCAACAAATTTTCATCACAAACCGTTATAATAAATTTGAGAGTTTTTAATCCAATTCAAGAACCTCACGTGTCGCGTATGTAATTTTTTTAGTGTGTCATTTAAAGGTTGATTATCAAAATGTAACTCGTTTAAATCGATTAAATAATTGATAAAATTAGTCATATAGTATCAAAAATAGTAACATTTGTAATATTCACGTCTATACGAAATCGAAAATATCTGAAACTATATTTGTAATTGAGTAAGAATTCAAACGATGAGTCCTTTTTTTTTAACCGATCGGTTAACAAATTTTCAATACTCAAGTAAAAAAAAACGGTAATGTGACTTACATCAATTCAATAGCAAATAAGGCTGTTAATACTGTTGGTTATTGAGCGGTACTGATTTTTGTTTCTTCCAGAAGTTCTATTTTGCTCCGATTCATATTGGATATGAATGAAATTTTCACAAAAGCGAGAAAACTGTTGTTTGCTTCAGTGATGATTCATACTACTCGTACCACGTCTGGTATGTTTGTAACGTCGACGCAGAGGGCCTCGAAAAACCTTAATAACAGATAATTGCTTTGACTGTAATACAAACACAGAAACACACACAAACACATAAAAACAAGTTCAAGCTTTTCGACGTTGTTACTTTAAAAAAAACTGACAAATCATACTAACACGTGATGATAACAATGAATGAAAAACAAATCGAATTGTCTGTTCAAATCCATCGTTTGAAAGAAGGATAAATCTAAACTTGTAATTACACGAATGAAATGCGATTCGTTCAACTATCGCTAATTAACGTTTAAACATAATAATCTCAGTTAATCGCTGTTGATTCGTGATATAATCATGTAAGGGATTAAAAAAACGTAACGAAGTAAATCAACACTAAAAACCAGAAATAAAACTTTAAAAAAAAATCGAATGGTCGAGCAAGTGTTTGGCTGTGCAGTAGAATAGAGAAAAAAAAACGAAAGCGTGAGATAAGAAAAGGGAGAGAGAGTAAGAGACGAAAGAGAGTAAGAATGTGAAAAAAATGAGTGAAAGATAAGCGAAGAGAGATTCGAACGGTAATCGAAGTCAGCGAAGGTATTCCTACTTGTTTTTTAATTTTATTTTTGTATTGTGATTGTATAACCTGAACACTGCTACGTAGGTGGATAGATAGATACGTAACGTATTAGAGCAAATGTGTACAGTTTTGAAAGTCGTATGTACGCGAGAATCGACGAAAAATTCAGAGCTTTATTATTTTCAGACGAACCCATAGCGATTTGTTATCCCGATTATTGTTAAACAATTCGTTCGAATAACGTTACGTGTAATTCTACGCGGAATGTCTCTTTGGTAGTGGAGAAACTCAGGAAGAACTTCAATCGAACCGATTTATATCGAACTGCTTAAAATTTGACGAAATAAAAAAAAGAGAATTATTTTCCTCGAACGGTGTCGTTATAAAAGACTATTTTAAGTTCCGAAGTTCAAATTTCTGTACTACTGAATTGACATTTGGAGGGAACTCGCATACGATTGTCGTAACAATTTTGTAACTTCGCTGCTTCGACAAGTTGCGGTCTACCATGTATATATTTTCATTAATGTATGTATAATAAAATATATTCAAAACAAAAAACAATTTTCTTGAATTTCTCGTCAGGGATACTTTGGGATTTTTATACTCCAGTTTGCATGCGCATACTTTATTATATTTTCGCGCCGATTCGAGATTTGAACTGATTTGAACACTCGGTTAGTTTGGTTGAGAAGCCGCATACCGCAACAGCGTTCTTGCGTTGTTTGCTTTGATTCGTAAATATTGTAATTTCTTAAATATATGATTATTCTAATAATTTGAAAATTAGTTAGTTAAATATTTTTATTATTATAAAATCAAAGTGAGACTCGCAGTAGTGAAGTTAGTACAACGAATTACGTTTTTATAACCTCAAACGACAAGTTTATCGGGTAGTCTAATGTATAAATTATTAATGTTTACGTTTCTTTTACAGAAATTCTGGGTTCGATTGAAATCTATACATCTTGTTTTATAATTAATTAGTACTACCTCAAGATGAGTAGATATCGGAGAAACGAACCCTCCAGCGAGGATAGCGATAGCGAAGAAGAGCGGCGTAAGAAAGATATTAAGGAGAGAGATGAATTTGCTAATCGCTTAAAAGCTAAAGATGAAAGTAAAGTACGCAAAGTTGCAATGCCAGCTGGTTCTGGCGCAGGTAAATATTTTACGCTTATTATATAAAATTCTTAAAGATACTAACAGTAATTTTCAATAGTGGAGGCTGCAAAAAGGTTGAAAATCATGGAAACAGATAATAAAGATAAACTTGTACCAAAACTGCGAGTGGAATCTCGAAGAAAATATCTTGAGAAGAGAAAAGAAGATAAAGTTGCCGAATTGGAAGCTGATATAATTGACGATGAATATCTTTTTGAAGATGAAATGTAAGTGTTCGAATAGTACAAATATACTTATCTAGATTTGGATTTGAAAATAAAAATTTTATTATAGATTAACAGAAAGAGAAAAGCGAGAAAGGGAACACAAGAAACAGTTACTACAGCTAGCCAAAGAACATGAGAAAGCTAGAGAACTGGAACGTATACAGCGTTATCACATGCCCTCGGAGAAAGGGAAGGGTGAACCTGAACAAGAGATGGATATTGAGCCTCCGCAGTCAGAGCAGATGAAATGGGAATCAGAGCAAATGCATTCGGCAACATTCAAATTTGGTGCAAAAGATAGAAAAGGTATCTCAGAATTTTTGTAATAATAAAAACCTAGTAAATTACTTACTTCAAATCTTAATTGTGTAACATTTTACAATTACAGCTCAACAAGATTATGATTTACTTTTGGAAGATGAAGTTGAATTTGTACAAGCTCTCCGTATGCCTGGAAGTGACAAAGATAAAAAACGAGAAATGAGTCCACCTCCACAAGTTAAAACTATGCAAACTATAGAAGAAACTCAAAGAAGTTTACCAATTTATAGGTTTAAAAAAGATCTCATACAAGCTATCAAAAGTCATCAGGTATGAAATGTCTGTAATTGAAATGATCTATATTAATTTAAATTCAATATGATTAAATTTTGATCTACTCAGGTTCTTATAATTGAAGGAGAGACAGGCTCAGGGAAGACAACCCAAATTCCACAATATTTATACCAATCAGGCTTTGCAGAAAATGACAAAATAATCGGTTGTACACAGGTAATATTTTATTTATATTTATTTTATACTACATACGTGATACGAAGATTGCATTATATTTAATATAATTAATGTTCGATCAATCAGCCTAGGAGAGTAGCTGCAATGTCGGTCGCTGCAAGAGTAGCGCATGAAATGGGAGTAAAATTAGGAAATGAAGTTGGATATGCAATTCGATTCGAAGATTGCACGTCTCATCGCACGCGTATAAAATATATGACGGATGGTACATTGCACCGTGAATTTCTTAGTGAACCTGATTTAGCTTCATACAGGTTTGTTTCCAAAATAGAATTTACAATTCATTTAGATAAGTTAGTAACCGAAATTGAATTTCAGTGTTATGATTATTGATGAAGCTCACGAACGTACTCTACATACCGATATCTTATTTGGATTAGTGAAAGATATCACAAGGTTTCGTACCGATCTGAAATTGTTGATATCATCTGCTACATTGGATGCGACTAAGTTTAGTGAATTTTTTGATGACGCTCCAATTTTTCGTATACCAGGCCGTCGGTTTCCAGTAGACATTTATTACACAAAAGCACCAGAAGCAGATTATATAGACGCTTGTGTCGTATCAATACTTCAAATTCACGCGACGCAACCTCCAGGCGATATACTCGTATTTTTAACAGGTAAATTTTTTTTTCTTATTAATAAAAAATTAAAGTCAAAATTTTTAAAGTAACACGACCCGTATGGAAAATTTATTTCAATTTATATATGCTCATTTGCATAACTAGCCCCAATTAAAAAGTTAGGTCACTAGAATCATATTACTTCAGGGCTCAAAGACAGACATCAATTTGGAAATAAAGTCTGGTGCCCGTTTCGGTGCTACCCAGTAACTTAGAAAAATCTTAATATGAAGGTCAGGACGAGATCGAAACGTGTCAAGAAATGCTTCAAGAGAGGGTCCGTCGATTAGGAACGAAGCTAGCCGAGCTCTTGATCTTGCCAGTATATGCGAATTTGCCAAGTGACATGCAAGCCAAAATATTCCAGCCCACTCCTCCAGGAGCGAGAAAGGTAATTATGTAAATATATTTTGTCCTTCTCCATTTTCATAATTTCTTTCATCTGCAGGTCGTACTAGCAACGAATATAGCGGAAACATCGTTAACTATTGATAACATAGTATACGTAATAGATCCAGGATTTGCAAAACAAAATAATTTTAATTCTCGTACTGGCATGGAAAGCTTAATGGTGGTTCCCATAAGTAAAGCTTCAGCTAATCAACGGGCTGGAAGAGCCGGTACATTTACATTTATTACGTAATTTAGTATTGCGTAGCAGTTTGATAATATATTTAATGCGATTTTATAATTTCTACGCAGGTCGCGTTGCACCAGGCAAGTGCTTCCGACTGTACACAGCTTGGGCATATCAACACGAATTGGAAGAAAATACTGTACCAGAAATACAAAGAATAAATTTAGGTGAATATATAATCAAACAATTAAAAAAATGTTCTCAAATGTTTAAGATTTAAAATTTTAATTATAATGAGAATTAAACGTTCTGTTTAGGAAATGCTGTTTTGACGCTCAAAGCACTTGGTATTAATGATTTAGTACATTTCGACTTTTTGGATCCTCCTCCGCATGAAACATTAGTTTTGGCATTAGAACAGCTTTATGCTTTGGGTGCTCTCAATCATCGTGGCGAGTTGACAAAATTGGGAAGAAGAATGGCTGAATTTCCATTAGATCCTATGATGGCAAAGATGTTGATAGCCAGTGAACGATATCGCTGCTCCGAAGAAATAGCTTCTATCGCAGCTATGCTCTCTGTCAATGGGGCGATTTTTTATAGACCCAAAGATAAAATTATACACGCCGACACAGCAAGAAAAAATTTCCATGTACCAGGAGGTGATCATCTTACACTTCTCAATGTATATAACCAGTGGCAACAAAGTGACTTTAGTACACATTGGTGTTACGAAAATTTTATACAACACAGGTATTTTTCATGTTTACATATTATTAACAATTCAATTATTAATAATTTTACTTATTAGGTCGATGAAACGTGCGAGAGATGTTAGAGAACAATTAGTAGGATTGATGCA
The DNA here is from genome assembly GCA_003055095.1 of Goniozus legneri. NCBI lineage: Eukaryota > Metazoa > Arthropoda > Insecta > Hymenoptera > Bethylidae > Goniozus > Goniozus legneri. Next base: position 19,049 of record NCVS01000949.1, on the reverse strand, counting down.
ACGGGTTGAAATGGAACTCGTTTCAGGGATAACAGAAAGTATAAATATTAGAAAAGTAAGTTCTGGCTTATATACGTTCTATTTTTATAAAAGTACAATTAATTACTAAGGATATTTTATTTTTCAGGCAATTACCGCAGGTTATTTTTATCACGTAGCGCGTCTTTCAAAGGGTGGTAATTACAAAACAGCAAAACACAATCAAACCGTATCTATTCATCCTAATAGTGCATTATTTCAAGAGTTACCGAGATGGGTTTTATATCACGAGTTAGTATTTACAACAAAGGAATTTATGCGACAAGTAAGTAATAAATGAACAATGTTTGCTTATTTTTTAAACAAAAATATATGTCGTTAAATCGATTACTTCTAGGTGACGGAAATTGAAAGTAAATGGCTATTAGAAGTAGCACCTCACTATTACAAACCCAAGGAATTAGAAGATTCGACTAATAAGAAAATGCCAAAAGTCGCTGGAAGAGCACATTTAGATGGTACAAATTGAATGAATTTTTGTAAAATTAAAAATTAATTGCAAATGTATTATAAATTTACAAACAATCTTATTTTTATTATAACAATTGCAAATAAATGAATGAATTTGTAATTAACATCTCTCATGAATTTTAAGTAGTCCTTATCTCTCTACAAAAATAAAACAACAGTTCTCCAAATGGTAGCTGAAGTTTTTGTGTCAATATAAAAATGTAGTAATGAATTTTCTTGATGTGTTACATCACATCCGTACGTTTCTCCAATAACTACTTGAAATGGAGGACCAAATTGTTTGTCCATTTGTAATTTTATTAGACGTGCAGCTTGTTCAAAATTATCTCGGTGTTTCTCTATTGCTGCAATGCATATTTCAATGGTTTGCGTCTTCATTTCATCAGACATATCAGTATACTAATTTGAACAAAATTATATTTCTTATTCATTGATACTACCTTAATTATTTTTAAATATTATACTTTGCATATTGGACGGACACTTGGAGATAAATTCGTAGTCGTTTTACTGTACCTACGCAATGCCATTTTTTATTATTTCCAATTTAAATTTCCCGCAATTTTTGAGGTTAAGTTGTGAAAAGTAGTTGAGCATCTGCAAACTCTGTAGTTTGTGGCTAACTGCCATATTCACTTGGGGTGGTGGCCATCTTCCTATTTGTCGTTGTAGAAGAAACTCGAAACAAGATGGCAGCGTGAGTCCGGTAACGTTAACGTGATCGCTCGTCATTTTTATACGAATGATATAGTGATTTCTGAGTAATTAAATAATTCTTAGTTGAAAATATAACGGCATAATGACCGCTATACCGGGAACAGTCGCGTTTGACGAGTTCGGCCGTCCCTTCATAATCCTTCGGGATCAAGACAGGCAAAAACGGTTAACCGGTCATGACGCGATCAAGGTATTCAATAAATATTATTTTCCATCGTTTCATTCATTGTAACATTTTCATAATCACATCTCATCATGCATTAATTTTTTTTACTAACTTTTCACATATAGAAACAGTATTTCATTTCATATTTCACGTAATTTTCCATTGTACTCATCGTGCAAATGACCACGTGAAAATCATAATGGCGGCTTAGAGACTAACCTGGGTAAAAGTAGTTTCTACTTAGTCTCAAAATTTATTCTTTATCTGGGTGATATAAAAAATCATCTTTTTTGAACATGTTATGCTTAACTGACCAACTCTATTTTTGTTTTTCGTGCTTATTGTGTTTCGCTCTTTTTCGATGGCAGTGTATAGACCTTATTTTTTTACCATATAAGGGAATGAAGGTGAACCAAGAATTGAGGTATGACGAAGTTGAAGTATAACATTTTTTCATTTTCTCATTTTTAGCATGAAAATAATATTAATATCGTTAATGAAAATTAATAATATCATTAAAAAATAATTTTATTTATTTCAGTCGCATATCCTCGCGGCACGCAATGTCGCCAATATCCTTAGATCATCATTGGGCCCCAAAGGTTTGGATAAATTGATGGTGAGTTCTGATGGAGATGTGACCGTCACAAATGATGGAGCCACTATCCTGAAGAATATGGATGTTGACCATGAAATTGCCAAACTGATGGTGCAATTATCTCAATCTCAAGACGATGAGATTGGTGATGGTACTACAGGTGTTGTCGTCCTAGCTGGTGCCTTACTGGAACAAGCCGAACAGCTTCTTGACAAGGGAATTCACCCCATCAGAATTGCTGATGGTTTCGAAATAGCTGCAAAGTGTGCTATCGACCACTTGAAAACTATTGTAGATACTTTTGAAGGAAGCCCAACTAATTTAGAGCCATACATCAAAATTGCTATGACTACTTTGGGTTCTAAAATGTAAGATTTTTTTATATTTTAATTTTATTTCATTACTGCAATTTGATTGTTATTATATCTGAAATATTTGTAGTATTAACAAGTGTCATCGGCAGATGGCAGAAATTGCAGTAAAAGCTGTTTTGGCTGTTGTAAACACAGAACAAAATGATGTTAACTTTGAACTCATCAAAGTGCAAGGAAAAGTTGGTGGTCGATTGGAAGACACCATGTTAGTTCATGGTGTGGTGGTTGACAAAGATTTTAGCCATCCACAAATGCCAAAGGTTCGTGAAGACGAACATCAATAGAAAAAAATTGTTCTCTGGAGTTAATTAATTTTTTACTTCAATTTCAGAGATTGGAAGATGTGAAATTAGCTATTTTGACTTGTCCATTTGAACCTCCTAAGCCTAAAACTAAACATAAGTTGGATGTTACTTCAGTTGATGATTATAGGGCTTTGAGAGAGTATGAAAAAGAAAAGTTCTGCGAAATGGTAAAGAGAGTAAAAGATGCAGGTGCAACTTTGGCTATCTGTCAATGGGGTTTCGATGATGAAGCAAACCATCTCCTTTTGCAAAATGAATTACCCGCTGTTAGATGGGTTGGTGGTCCAGAAATTGAGGTTTGTATGTTTTAACATATTAGTAAATATTCTTATTATTAATTTATGCCCAATGATGACAAAGCGCACCGGAGGAGCGTGAAAATTGAGAAAATTCATTAATTATTTTCCGTTATGAATGAAAGATTTTTTCTCTAAGAAAATTCAGTTTTTCTCAAGAAACAGTCGACATTCATTGAGAGTAATTATTGGAGGATTTCCTTTTTCAAGTGGTTCTGATGACCAAAAGATTATGAGAGCTGAGGGCTTCAATAAACGTTTTATATTATGATCGAAAATTATATTTCGAATTTCTCTTAAAACAATTGATTGAAATTTTCAGTTAATTGCTATTGCTACTGGTGGACGTATTGTTCCAAGATTCGAAGAACTAACGCCAGAAAAATTAGGTCATGCCGGCGTTGTAAGAGAATTAGCTTTTGGAACGACAAAAGATAAAATGTTGGTCATTGAACAATGCAAAAATTCCAAAGCTGTCACTATTTTCATCCGTGGTGGAAACAAAATGGTGAGTGAACACATTTTCAGATATATTTGACAACTGAAAAAATGCAAGTTGAATTTCAGTAGTGGTATTCAATCCGCATCACTGTCCAGACCCTTGCTAAAGAAACGCATTTTTGAATTATTTTTATGATCAATATTGTTATTGGCCACTTTGCAAAAATGCTACAAATAAAACATAATTATAAAATATTTATTTGTATTCGAAAAAATATTGAATATTATATTTTTTTTTTTTAAGATTATCGAGGAAGCCAAACGAGCAATTCACGATGCCCTTTGTACAGTGCGTAACGTTGTTAAGGATTCCAAAGTTGTATATGGAGGAGGTGCTGCAGAAATTTCCTGTGCATTAGCGTGTGCAGCTGAGGCTGATAAAATCAGCACTCTAGAACAGTATGCTTTCCGGGCATTTGCCGAAGCTCTTGAATCTGTACCAATGGCATTAGCCGAAAATTCAGGTCTTTCACCGGTCGATACGATCGCTGAGATCAAAGCTAGGCAATTGGCTGAGAAAAATCCTGCTTTAGGTATCGACTGTCTTAATAGAGGAACAGCCGGTGAGTTTTAACGCTATTTTCAAAATTTTATTTTCAATTTATAACTTAAAACTAACTCAAAAATTAATATTTTTGCAGATATGAAAATTCAAAATGTTATTGAAACATTAACCAGTAAAACACAACAAATCATGTTAGCCACACAAATGGTTAAGATGGTTCTAAAAATTGATGACGTTCGTTCACCCACAGACGCTGGTGATGCTGCTTAATAATTTAAGTGTCGAATTGAATTTAAATAAATTCTTTTTTATTGTATTACAAGATGTTCGATGTCAATCCGTACGGTTTCATAATCACGCTTCATTTTCATTAATAATGATATTGCATTCAGTAATTCCGTACACTTTCGTGAAATCACTAAATTTGCTAAATTAATATAAATAAAATATTATACATTGTATTATTTGAATTGTTTAATATAAAATCAAAATCTTCGCAGAAATTAATTATACTTTCTGTAAAATTTTTAACAGAAATAATTAAAATGTTACTAAAACAAATAATTAAGCTATTTAATTGGAAATAACGTTATTTTGTAATTTAATTACAATAATCACACATTATACTTTTATTTTTACCACTGCAACAAATAAATTTGTCATACACCGAACCGAATGATGTAAGATAATTTTCATATCACACTTCAAAAACCGTTCCGAAAATACTGCTCTCAAATCTCTTACCGATTATTTAATAAGATAATACTAATCCAACTTAATATAAAATATAATTTCTTTATAATTAAATGGCACAAAATATAACCATCTGTACATAGTCATAAATTATAGTACAGTAATACAATCATTTATATTTTTCTCACACTTTTCATTCTGATACTTTTATTTTTTCCTACACAATATCCAACTGTACTTAGAATCTCTGGTAGATTCGTAACAATTTTTAAATTTTCTAATTGTCAACGGTCTTTTATACAGTAATCACATGCATTCTTTTTATAATTAGAAGCAGGGCGGGTTCCTATTCTAGTATATATCATTATATTTTTACAATTTCAACACGTTACTTAACAAAGGCCACCATAAAGTCATTTACACGAGATAATAATTTATGTTGAACAAAATTAAATAATTATGTATATTTATCACTGCACCTAGAATTGTATACGTGCAAATCTAATAATAAATACAGTCTAATCGCGCATCGGTGTATTTCTTTTCTCATGAAAGACTCGATTTAAACTCCATAAATTCCATTTAACGTTTATAGCGCATTAAGTACAGAAATTATGATAAATATTGATAATTGCTATACCTTATTTTTTTTTTATTCAATAACAAAATTCGATCATTATCTTCGATAATTTAAATTATAAATTTATAGAAACTCATTATTTCTCGTAATTACACCTTCTTGAGCATGGTTAAAAAAAGTACTTCGGGAATATCGACATCTTCTAATCGGATTTTTGAAGGGTTAAACGGAAATCGAACTGGGAATGTGAATTTGAGATCCATCAGTAGCTGAAAATACAAAAAAGTTGAGTAGTGTTCTTGCAACTTGTTACGACCACAAGCATGATGAGACTTACTTGTTCGTTGTTCTCTCCTCGTTCCTTAAGTTTCTCTTGCACCTTCCTGATGAACGAAACTGGCACGCGAGTTTCGTAATCATCCACCGGCGTGTACAAATTCAAAATTTTGATTATCTGATTTGCAGTGAGTTTCGTACACATGTCGCATACTGAATTGACATCCTCATCGTGTTTACGAGCTTGTAAAAGTTGGGCCGCTTGGATAATTGGTTGGAGCACTTCTAACGCGCTTGGTAGTTGTCTATCTCTACCCCACTGTTCTAAATAACTTAAATTGTACCTGGAGAGGAAAAATTTCAGTGAAAATTACAATTGAAAAATTTTTCTTTTTTTTTTTTCAAATTTTGAGAAAAAGTTACCTAATTTGCATTCCTTTGGTCCACTGACATAAATCATTTCTGAGGAGCAAATTATTCACCGCTGTAGCGCACATGAAATAGAACAGCTGTTTGAAAAGCTGCGAGATTATTTCAGGATCTACTCCATGATACTGCAAGGTTTTGTGCACTTGAGTGAGTTCATCCAATAATTTGTTCAACTTCTGCTGGGTCGAGTCCGGTTCTCCACCCATAGAGGACGATCTTGGTCTACCAGACTTGTCTGGATTTGTTACGCTAATCGCTTCGTGCTCTAAGAGCGCCGGCACTGTCAGAGCCTGAATTCTGTCTTTGAGATTAGTCACAATGTTGTTGAAAATCCACAGAGCAACATTGCTGAGAACAGCGCGGTATTCGCTGAGATCGAAGTTTTTCAGGCACTGCTCGTTCTGCCTGGGAGAATTCTCAGCTTGGAATGGCTTGTCTCCTGAATACTGTTTCATATTATGCAACAATCTGAAAAAAATATTTTTTTGTGAAAAAAAAAGTGATTTTGTTGTGAAAATTGTGATTCGTTGTGAAAAATTGTGAATTTTTCGTGAGAATTCAGAAATTTTTATTGTATTGAATAAAATAATAAACTACCTGAGTGTGTTGCTTAGCCAGAGTACACAAGAATCGAAATCGTCACGTTTCTTTATTACTCTTTTCACTGCATTCAAATAGCTGGTAAGCAACGATCTGACTTTATCGTCATCGTTTATGCAATCTGTGTGCCTTATGCACATGAATAGAATGTAGGCTGGCAAGCCAGGTAGCAAAGTTATGGCAACTCTGGGCTTCAGTTCTAAAAAATAAAATAAATTGATTAGAAATTAGAAGTTTTCACAAGCAAAATAATTTTACCTATTATCAGATGTCGTATTATCACTGGAACATCTTCCTTTTTGAATTCGAACATTCCTTCGTAGTCTCTCTCCTTTTTGCGAATAGTGATTAGATTTTCACCAGCACCTTGACCGGAAACTATTCCAGAATCGTTTGGAATATCAACACTATCGGGCACTGTAAAAGAAATAACATTTGAAATTACAAATGTCATTTTTTTGTTACATTAAACACGATTTTGGTGATTTTATGAGCGAGATGTGAAAATTGTGATTTCTATGAGACCGCTCAACTCACCACCAGACTTGTACAAATAAGCAGTACGTTCCCTATGTTCTCCAGATTCACTTCTATTGTCTTTGTATGCGTTAAATTTAAACATTTACGTTTTATAATTTTACTTTTATTTTGAAAACAAAAAATATACTTACAACCAGCTTCCTTGAGACGCCTGGCCAGTAATTTACATTGTTTATTCAATTTTCGACACTCTTCGGACGCTTTGTCGAATTTCTCTTGAAGTTCCTTTAACAATAGAATTGCGAGTATAAATATTTTCAAAAACAAAAAATTGATAACAATTATAATTACCAAATTTTCAGAAGTAAGCCTTGTTATCTCATGCTGCATGTAAGCTTCTGTTTGCGTTTGGGGAGATTTACTCAAATTTATATTAATCAACTTCTGCTGCTTCTGAACTTCCTCTTGCAGTCTATCGATTTCCGCGCGCATCTCATCTCTCTGCGCTCGCCATCCTTTTTCTTTACCTTGCAATTCATCTTCCAGTTGTCTAATACACAAAATTGGGAGTTAGTAAAATATTAACCGCAATAAAAATAGCATCGTCGCTCAATATTCTTATAATTGTTTATAATTAAAAGAATACCTCGTCTTACATTCAAAGAAAAAAACAACAAAATTCTTCAAAAATTTTACATCTACGATAAATTACAACGAAACTTTTGCAAAATAAAAACTCACACTCCAGACGATCGTCGTCTTTTTTTAAGTCTACTGAAAATCGAAATGCGTGCACAAACGATAATGTTTAGTTAATATCGATTAATTTTCATTCGTTGAAAATGAGTTTTCGTGATTTGTGTACTGAAAAAATAATTTTCAATTAACGTGATTGCGTACCTGTTTATCTTCTTCTGAGCCTCGAACGCCAGAACCAATTCGCCATCTTCGTTAATAATATCCACGTCTTTTCCATAATTGGATCCAAGACTTTTCATTCTGCGAGTATGATCGGCGAGTACACTCCGTAATTGAATGCACTCTTCCCTTCTTCTCTCTAGCTCCATTTGAAGAGCATCAAATTGCCCTATGTATTAAAATGACGGAGTAGTTCTTCATTTATACAACGAGCAAGAACTTTGAAAACAATTGAAGAGTCAAGCGAGAAGTAGAAGAGAGAAATTAAAGAGAAATTGTAAATATATTGTCATGCGGTTTGATTTCAATAATTTCATATAATTTTGTACAGTGTGCAGCAAAAAGTCATTCGTGAGTTAAGACATTGCAAACGAGAATAACAGAAATAATTGAAATGTTTACGAACACATCAGTCTGAGAAAAAATAACGATGTTAAGGAAATGTAAATAAAATATAAAGCGATTGAAAAATGCAATTCATTACAAAAAAATGTTTGACAAATTTCTTGTGAGTATTAACACGTGATAAAATTTTAAAAATGATAAATAAACAGTATATCATAGCGCCCGAATTCATAGGAAAGTTATAAAACGTGTAAAAGAAAATAACTGATAAGCTCTTTAGTCGTGCGTAATAGAAAATTACCAATAATATTTTTGCATGCTGACGTGGAGTCTGGTTCGGTTACAGCTTTTCTCAGGGAGGTCAAGTCGTTTTTAAGCTGTGCGTTTTCCATTTCAAGTTCTTGGAGCTGTGATAAAATATTAGTTCGACAAAAGAAGATTAGATTGTATTTATACAATATAAAATTTCTATCTCCAAAAATTGTATTAATCGACAAACTCAATTAATAAAAAACACTCTTCGTGTGGTATATATTCAGTGAACGAAAAAAGCTAATGTATTTACAACAAGGGCAAAAATCGTGACTCACCCTGAACGTGTCTTGCATTCTAGTAACTTCCTCGGGACTGTCGCGTTCGAAATCTTCGACCATCCTAATCAACCTGCTATTCTCTTTTTGAACGTCTTTCAATTTCTGCTGTAATTTCAGCACAAGACCGATATCGACTGGCATAGCGGTCGGCCCGTTCGTCGGTTTCTCTTCGCCTTCGGCTGGACTGTCGGACCTCTGCTGATTCCAGTCGATCGTCTCGACACGAGAGTACGGAGTCGAGGATGACGCGGTCGATCTCACCGATCCGTAACCAAAGTCCTGAAAAATTGAGTTCAATGACAAAAAAAGTAGGATAAATTTGCAAAATAAGTAAAAACTAACGATATTCTGATCGTCCTGTGGAAGTTCGGTGGAAGCCACGTGACCACTTCCGCTCGAAGCGTTGCTCAACGAACGGGAATGGCTGGGGACGAAAAGAGCGAGCTTCTGTTCCAGCAAGTCCGCCTTCTGCTCCATTTCGTGGAAATCTTTGAGCAACCGTTGATAGGCGCCACGATCTTGGTCATGATCGTGCAGAAGCAGGTCCTTCTCTAGCTCTAACCTAGTCTTCAGGTCCTCCTCTGCCCCTACAATATTATTCTTGATCTTCTCATTAGCAGCCGTCAGTTCTTTTCTCAGTAGTAGATTCTCTTCCTTGAGTTTCTTGTTCTCCTCCTCCTTTTGCTGTGAAATTTTCTCTTTGTCCTGGATGAAATTTTTATTGACGTGAATTTGGAGTAAAAATAATTGAATGTCTGAACGTTACCTGTAGTAAGTCCATTTTTTCATCTCTCTCTTCTTTCAGAACAACGAGATACTTCTCGATTTCTTTCTCCTTCTCTGAGATTATGTTCGTTAATTTTTTATTCTCCGCATCAACGGATTTGTAGTTTTCTAATTTCGACTTCGCATCCACCAATTCGTTTTGAGCGATCTTCAGGTGTCCGTTTTCTTTGATCTGCAAACAAAATTGAATGTCACAACAGCTCAGATATCTTAAAAGTACCACTTAAGGATGTTCAGGAGTCACAATAATCAATTACTGCCTGAAATTTTATTATACGAATTTTATACATCAGAATGTTGAATGTTAGTAGTGTTGTTAGATTTTGTACCAACATTGTTACTACTAACAATGTTAGTAGTGTTTGTTAGATTTAGTACTAACATTCGATATCCTAATGAATAAAATTCGTATAACAAAATTTCGGGCAGTAACTATACACAGACAACCATTTTCTCAAATTTAAAAATAAAAAATTATTCAGAACATCCTTAGAATCCGACTCACCAGCTCGTCTATTCTCTGTTGCAGCGTTATGATCTTCATCTCCAGGCCCTTGTTCAGGGACTTGACGTGCTCTACACTTCTCGCTTCAGCCTTGAGCTTCCTGAAGATCCTCCTAGCCAGGTACTTCCTGACGCAGCACTGGACGATGATGATGTCCCTGAGCTTCCTCTTGCAGGCCCTCCTCACCAGGTAACCCCTGGCGAACCTCTGAACGGTTATAGCTGCCGCGTTGTCCTGCATGAGCCTGAACCTCTGCCGAGCAATGAGGCCTCGTCCCCTCGTCTGCAGGCCCAGAACGGTCCACCTGACCCGCAGGAACCACCTTCTCTTGAGCCAGCCCCTGACGCGAGCCTGAATCTTGACGGCTGCTCTCTCTCTTCTTATGGCCTCGGCCTTCCTCCTGGCTAGGTAACCCCTGCCGTAACACTGAAGCCCGCGAATCGATCTCTGTATCTTCCTGTACCTGCTGCGGCAGATCCATCCGCGTATCGACTTCTGCATCATGATGCATGCGTCCCGTTGCTTCTCGCCCCGCAATTTTTCCAAATAAGCTACCTGGCCGGCACGAAAGAGCACCTTTGTCGTACCGAACTTGAATTTATCGTCGTCCCTAATGTACCTCGCTAAAATTCTACGGCAGGTCTCCTTCAGGTCGTCGCGGCGTATCTCGCGGAACTTGCCGAGGCATCTGTACCTCTGGAAGAAGTCCGAGTACGTGCGCTGGCTCGGGAAGCCGGCCGCGGAGATGCGGATCGTCTCGAGGACGCCGCAGGCCCGCAATTGCTGAACCGCCCGCGTCGGGTTGAAGTCGAACGACTCCTTCGCGTCGTTCGGTTTTATGCAACGCACGTAGTGAGGCGTCGTCGAATTCAGCGTCGACATCAGCATGTTTAGAGAATCGCGGAATTGCGAACCGACCTGAAATTATATTACGTTATATATTTACACTGAGATGTTCATTTTATAAACAAAAGTTTGTTCGATCTGCTTAATATTTATTTGTACGTTCAAACAAATATTAAGTACATTCAATAAAATATTTGTATGAGTAAAAGATACTAATTTTATATTTATTTCTATATTTTGAAATAAATATTAAGTAGCCTGAACAAATTTTTATTATCAGTGTACTACTAAAAATAATTAAAGAGACACTTGACTCCAAAGCAGACAAACTTGACTAAAAACTATTTAATCGAATCGAAAATTATTAAAAATTATTATTTTAAACAAGAATCAATTTTTAAAACAATTGATTTGATTATTCTTTGCCGAGGTACTATAATTTTGGAATTAGTAGTGTCCCTTTTTTTGAGGAGTATATTTATAATAAGAATATTTTTTTAATCGATTCAACTCACAGTTTTTTTATTTTGTTTATTAAGCGTCGATGTCGCAGGTTTCTGTGCGGACACTTTAAGCCTCGCGTTTGGCACGACTAGTTTTGGGTCTTCGTCGCAAAACAGTTTCTTAAGTACTTTATTCTGCAAACAAAAATTTTATGTAACTGTGATCTCGAGATTTTCTATAACTCAAACGGTACCTCGCCGCCGCGTAAAACATCGACTTGCTCCTCGATTACGGTATCGCGATTCTTCTCGAGGAATCCGATAGTCTCGTACTGAACCAAATCGGCGAAGTGGTGAATCAAGAATGCCGACGTGCCGAATCTGGGTTTCTCGAAGTGTTTCGATTTTATGCATTTCGAGTACAATTTTTCCGCCCAGGAGCTGTCCGAACCCTTTGGCATCTGTCAACGAAAATATCAACATTTTTTAATTATTTTTTTTTTACATTATTCTGATATAAATTAGTAAATTAATTTATATCTTAATATAAATTAAAAATTAATATATATTTATTTATAAATTAATTAGTAATTATTTTTAAAGCTTCACTCACACGACATTCCTCGTCTAACAAATCCAGAATACCGAGTTTAGTCTCGATAAGATCGATGCAGGGCTGATTATCGTAAAAATCGATAAAAGTCCACTCGATTTTCTCTTTCAAATATTCCTCCTGCTCCAATTTGAAAACGTGCTGATTGAACTGCTGCTGCAGCTTCTCGTTCGCGTAATTAATGCAGAACTGCTCGAACGAGTTTATCTCGAACGTCTCGAATCCGTAAATGTCGAGCACGCCGATGAAGCACTGAGCTTTCACGTGAGACTGCAACGAATTATTGATCCCCATGACAATCCAATTAAACAGCCCGGCGTAAATGTGTTTGGCGAGCGCGTCTCTCGCGCCCGTCGCTTGTTCGACGTTCATGGGTTTCAGGAAAACCTCCTTCATCGATACGATTTTACGATGGCACAGCCATTTTCGCATCGCGTTCGGATCGGTGCCCAGCAATTCCGAAATAACGAGTAGGTGTTTGTCAGACGGCTGTGAAATTGAAATATCGGTTTTTAATATTGGACAATTATTTTTTAACCCTTTGTGTGTATATTATATTTTTTAGAACAGTCAAATTTTTAACTCGCTATGGGTCGAATTTTTTTTTTGACTTGTTTTTTGTTTGTTAAGGTGGTTTAAATTTTTAAAAAAATCTGAAAAAATTCTGAGTCACTCCTTGCCCTACACTGCAAAAATTTTGTAGAACATACTAAATATTTATTTGCATATGTTCGAATAAATATTTAATTCGACAAAAATGAATTATTGTTCGATTAAATTTGTCTAGTAATTTAAATATTTGTTTGCACCTACGCAAATGAATATTTAGTACATTATGCAAAATTTTCTTGCAGTGTAGGTCATGGCTCATATGATTTTGAAGTCAAAAATTTAATTTCTTTGTTCATTAAACAATGGGTTTTGTTGTTCCAATAAGTTAGCTCTCAAATTTTTTGAATATTCTCAAACTTACAGAAATAAAACTGGCTTCGGTGTCTTCGTTGCTCTCGGCGTTGCAACTCGTTATGTCGATATTTCCTAAATGTAAAATAGCGGCTAATATACGAAACAAGTCGTCTTGCTGCGTCGGTGTGAAACCCAGCATGGTTAACGCGGTGGTGGTCTCGTCGAAGCAAGACAAATCGTCGACTCCTTTTATAACTGGGTTGCAACCCTGATTGAGGTAGTGAAAGTCATTTTGGTGACTCAAGTGTAAATGCGGGTGGCGCTTCCTGGCAGCGCACATTTGATAAAATATATGATAGTTTCTCTCGTCGTTGGTCTGCAAAAAATTAGCATTCGTTAAGGGATTTTGAATAATTAAATTGATTGATTTAATTTAATTGTTAAATTTTTTTTTCATTTTTTAATCCTTCACTTTTGAAAACCTTTAAAGAGAAACCATGAACAATCAGAGACAATTTTTAAGCTCTTTATCATTGCTAAATATTTATCTTATGGATTAAAATACTTAGAATTATTTTATAATATTTAATTAGGAAATGAATAAAAACTGAAATACCATATATGGGGCCATACGCAGTAAAGGGTTAACAAAAATGAGAAGCAACTCACCTGGAAGACTACTCTAGATTTTTCTAACAGATACGTTCTCATACTAGCGCCAGTTATGTTGTAATGCTTGTTGAATTGAATCTCGATGAATTTGCCGAATCTGGACGAGTTGTCGTTCCTGGTAGTCTTGGCGTTACCTATCGCCTCCATTATCGGCGACGAGGCGAGAACTTTTTTCTCGACTTGCGTCTCCGTCGCCGAACCGCTGACAGTCGCGAAATAACGCATCGTGTACTTCGCCGACACTGTTTTACCGGCCCCAGACTCGCCGGACACGATAATGGATTGGGCATGACCCTCTCTGAACAAAAAGTTGCAAAAATTTTAAATTGAAAAAAGTTTCAATTTGGGAGCCGGAGGCGAAGAACTCAGTAACTGACCTTTTAAAGTTGACAGACGACGTCGTGTCAAATTAAATTTTAAGTAGATTAAAATGGAAACTTATAGCTTTTAAAATCGATTTTTGTGTGTATATCAAAATTTGTTGAAGTTAATTAATATTTATTTGAAAATATAGAAACTCTTCTATAATTACTTAAAATCAAGAAATATTGTTTAAAATTGTTTCGTTATTGTTTTTTATTACTGTTCATTGTTCACTGTCTTTCAAGTAAATCCAACAAATCCAACAAATTTTTATTTTTAGTATATAATCACTCTAAATCTGCTACTGAAAAAATTCCTAGTAAACCTCGTGTTAAAGGTCAGAAACTGGGTCAACCAGGTCCTCTACCTCGGGTCAGATTCGAGGAACGATATACAAGACTCGTTACTCGAATTACCGAAAACAAAGAGCGTGCTAATTCGATTGTTTGAAGGAGCCGATTGCGAGACGAAACTCGCTTCGAATTTCTGGCCGAACGTACCTCTCCAGTTTCATGTAGGCTTCTTCGGCAACCGCGAATATGTGGGGCTCGAGGTCGCCCATGGCTTGGCCCCTGTACGCCCATATCGTGTCGTTGCCGTAGATCGGTAGCTCCTCGTATGGATTGAAAGCGACCAGGACTATACCACAGTACGTGTAAATGCAGTGCCGTTGGAAACGAACTTGAAGATTGTAGAGAACGGCGGGCTCGTGGAGGAACGAAAGCGAGGTCAGATTGTTCTCGCCGATCAATATATCGGGATTCCTCAATGGCGGCAAGTCCTCGTCCGTCTTCACGCTCAGCTCCCTCGTCTCCTTCGACTCCTCCGTCTGGATCCTCAGGCTCGACCGATTTGGCTTGTAGTCCTCCAGGAGGACCGCGCCCTCCCACACCTTCTCCGAATGGGGCACCCATACCTTCGACCCCTGCGAACGTGATTCATAATTTGTTCAAAATTATCCACATTTTTTGTATGCAGAAGTCACAATAAATACAATGAATACAATACAATGAGTGATATCGTATATATTGTATTGTTTGTGTACGTATTGTAATATTTATTGTATTTTTTAATACAATAATGTTTTATTATACGAATTTCATTCATCAGAATTTCGAATGTTAGTAGTGTTTGTTAGATTTTGTACTAACACATTGTTGCTCATTGTTACTACTAACAATGTTAGTAGCGTTTTTGTTAGATTTTTGTACTGACATTGTTGCTCACTGTCACTACTAACAATGTTAGTATTGTTTTTGTTAGATTCTGTACTAACATTCAACATTTTAATGAATAAAATTTGTATAATAAAATTTAGGAAAAATTGGAAAATTCCGATTCATAGTTATTTAAGAAAGTTCATAACATTCGATAAGACTATAACAGAAGTATGTTTTTCAGCTCTAAGCTCACTCAACGAATCCATTTTCAACCTTAACGAGCTTAGTCTTTAATTCCGCGCGTGACACATCTACCGGAATTGTTTGTTTTCCTTTCCGCGAGTCGCAGCGCGAGGAGTTGAACGAAATTCAGCGAATGCTGGAAAATCAATTTTCCATTTCGATATGTCGGGGCTGCGTACGTGAATGCGGAATTGCGACCGGTCTCGCAATACAGCCAGCAGGTATCAGAAGATTGATAACTGCGGGTCGAATGACGCTACAGCTCAATTTGCAACTAATTAATGGAAAGATGAGGAAGTGATGTAACGCTTCTATCGTGGGAAAATTATTGTTATTAAATTGTTTGTCATTTGCTTTATTATCGAATTCAAATTTGTTCATCTATACACTGAAAAATTAGTTGAACGCACTTTTGTTTGAAAATAAATATTTTGTTTTATAAAACGAATAAAATGAAAAACAAAACAAAGAAATATTCTGTACAATAATTTGCATATTCATTCGCAAATAAATATCAACGTTAAACTAATTTTTGTTCACAGTGTACCGCACAAATTTTCTCTACAACAACAAAGCTGGGTAAGAAGCCAACTCGAGAGTGAAAATTTCATTCTTCTGCTCTGAAAGAGCCACTTGTCACGATTTTCGGGCACTTCTCGCGCTAAGAACAAGCCAAACAACGAATCATTTCTGAATATCTGAGCAGCCAACGAACGTCGAACAACGGTAAATAAACGAGCTCGCGTTTTCGAAGTTGCGTCATGTGTGACTCTTTTTTTTTTCATTCTTCTCTGTCTCATTTTTCAGCCTTCGCTCGAGCCGAGACTACGAAATCTCTGATCCGTTACTCGTCAGGCTCGCGAACCGGGATGTCAATTTTTGACTCGAGACAAACAAAAAAAAAAAAAAAAAAAATAACGAACTAGATTATCGGTCGAGATAATTCAGCGATTATTGCGTAGCGCGTTCCGAAAGAGACGAAGAAAGCGAAGATTGCATTTGGCGCGAGATCGGTAGGCGTTTCGTCCGAAAGAGAATAGCTTCCGTTGCGTTTCGAGCGATCGAGATAAAACCGGTCATGGTGCGATCCGTGAATAAAACGATTCGCCACTCACGCACTTAATCTCGTTAAAAACATTAGCGGGCCGTTTAAGCGAGCGCTTTATGAATAACCTCGCGGAGAAAGCAGTGTAAGTGAAATTCGTGTCCGTGAACTTCTGCGAGTAACAGCTGTTTCTGTTTTTCTTTTTTTTTTAATCCTCTGTGGGCCAACGTTGCAAATCGCGAATTATGTAATTTTTTCATACGACAAAAAGAATTTTAAATAATCATGGCAAAAGAATGAAAATAATTTGAAAAATTAAAAAGAGTATCATTTGTTTAAAACGTGAACAAATCGTAAATTAAAAAAAAATTGTAGAAATTGTAAATTTACTTGTTTGTGTTTCTTTGTTTTTTTTTTTTGTATAAAAAGAAAAAGTTAAATTTCAAAAAATTCACATATAAGCTTAAATTGTTGCTCTTTTTGAAAGGAACGAAGTCCACAGAGGATTGATTTTTCGTTTCTTGAATGAACGCCCACATGCACCGGGAACGAAACTACACGCGAGGAATTTTTCGCGTAAGCGGCGCGTTTAAACTTATCGCGCACCAATCTCGCCTTTATCGCGAGGAATCGTTTCGCACGATCGAGTAGGAAATTTTTTTTTCATTAACCTCGCGGTAATTAGCGCAATCTCGGCGCATATTTCCATCTCACGAAAAGCCGCGGCCCGATCGAACGTCGATGACCAAACTGCCAGCTCGCGATGTATGCCAGTCTGGTAATTTCAATGTTTATCTCTCCAATTTATCCATTCCCTTATCGCGACACTTATTCCATCGCTGTTTCATAGCCTGCGTAATACACGTTCGCTCGTGACGAATGGATATTTCATTCTGTCCCACACGCGCTTCATTAAGAATAGCGAAGATAACATTTTTTTTTTTTAATTTAAACGAGACTTTAATTATAAACAGATGCGAGCGTTACAAATTGTTCGATATTCAAAATTGGGAATTAATGGGACTGAAAATTAGGTTATTCTGAGAGTACAAATTTTTTTGTAATAAAAAATTGGAAAGGTTTGCAGTGTGATTAAAAATTAAAAATTGGGAATTAATGAGACTGAAAATTAGATTATTCTGAGAGTACAAATTTTTTTGTAATAAAAATTTGGAAAGATTCAGTGATTCGAAATTCAAATTTGGGTATTAATGAGACTGAAAATTACATTATTTTGAGATATTTTTGTAATAAAAAATTGGAAAGATTTACAGAGTGTGATTAAAAATTAAAAATTGAGAGTGAATGAGGCGGAAAATTATAATATTTCGAGTATAGAAATTTATTATAAAAAATTGAAAAGATTTCAATTTTTTTTTTTTTTT
>NCVS01000947.1:331616-348131 GCA_003055095.1 Goniozus legneri | reverse complement strand
ACTTCGCCCGCCTTCGGCGGGCTCGTTCGATCAGACAATTATAACGACAAAAAGTCTCATTTTGTTTTACCAACTGTTTTCTTATTTTTTGACACGCTTGCTATTTCGATTAAAAATACTTGCCGTGTACAAAGTGAAGATATAATTTGTTCAATCGCTATCTTCAATTTTTTAACTACTCGTGAGATAAATTCAATTAAATAAGAAAAAGAACGACCCGTAAGTATGCAACGAAACGCGTTAACCTCAAAAGTTCGCTATCGGCCGTAAGAGTCACGCCGGCGTATCGATAATGCACGCGATATTCATGAGTACGGGCGTAACGCTCGGGAACACACGTTGCTTTAATGCACTTTCGGTTGAATACCCCGTTGTATACCGAGTGCTTGGTATCGCGCGCTCGCCAGAAATATTAGTCGGTCTAGTGATGAATCTCTTGCTTATCGGCTTTTCCTGCGAGCGTCGTTACGCTGGCGCGATCTCGAGAGGAGCGCGGGAGAGCTGAGAGCATTGTTACGTCGAATCGGCTTAAGCTTCCTTGTTACCGTTCCTCCAAACCCCCTTCTCCCTTTTTTCACCCCTCCCTGACAAGCTCCGCGGTAGAAAAAATTTCCCAAATATTTGTTACTCCGAACCGAAAAATTTGATCGGTTCTTATCCGAATTTACATGTGACATTTATTTGTGAAAATTGCTATTAAAACAGTTTAAACTTGATTACGAGACAAATAAAACATCGACTTCTTGAAAACTGAATAAGTTTTGTACCTCGGGTCTGACAAGTTTCACGTTGGATGAAAATTTCCCAAATATTCATTAAGCGAACGGGAGAATTTGCGTTGTTCGCCACTTGGCGTTCTCTCCGCGTGTCCAGAAGAACGAGCAAAAAAAAAGGAATTTCCTTGAAATTTTTCCGCTCGACTATAAAAGCATTAGCGTAACTCGTCTCGTTGAGTTCGAACGTTTGCCGGCACTTACGTACCCGCCGATTCTTCCGCGCTACCGTCGGAACGGCGAGCATTAGCAGGCCGCGAGTGATGAATCGTCTAATTATCGGTTTTCCCGGCCGAACCCGAGAGCGAGAGAGAGAGAGAGAGAGAGAGAGAGCCGCGTGCCTCTCTCCGGCTGTTTATTTGCAAGAACCCGCCGATAGACTGCCACGAGATTAATCCCGAACATCCATTCTCGGTGTAACAGTCGAGCCCGTAAGATTTTCCGCGGAATTTCCGCAGCAGAACATGTTGATTCGCGGCTTTTAACGATAAGCCGAACCCCGATTCCGCTCGCCGGCTCCGATTGATTAAAAAAAGCATTTTTTAACCAGCTCGCCGCTCGTCGAGCCGTCAAATAAATACACACGCCGTTGTGTAGTTTAAAAACGTCTGAGAGAAACGATGATTGATCGCCAGTCGCTCCCTACTAAGTAAGCGCCTTTCTCGTGTAACCGGCGCGCGCGCGCGCGCGTGTGCCAATTTTTTTTCCGCCTTCTCATTCGCCGCGATTTATCCAAAGCGCCCGACGCTAACAGGAAAACGAGCCCCTTACGCGCTATGCCTCGAGAATGACTCTCGGGAGAAGCACGGAGGCGATAATAACGGCGTTTCCTACCCAACAGTCGATATATCCAGACTAGAAATTACTTCTGGCTCTCCCTGTGTGTGCACACTAAACGCTAACGTGTGTAAGTACGCGTGCATTGTTTGCTCTAGCTACGTGTAGCGATGTGGTTAGAGATTGACCATTCGGGTGGTCAATATTATGCTTGCTCTGTTATGTGTTTTTATTTGACGTGTCGTCGAAAAACCCTCGCAAACAAATTTGCGCAATTATTTTCTTATCCCGGAATCGATTCGAACAGATCGTTAATTAATCGAGCTTCCCGATATTGAACCGAGTGAAACGAGGTGTTTTGGAACAACTTCTAAAATTTGTTTTGCGAGTTACTTTCTCCGATATATAGAAGTCTCTCGCGGTATCTAAGATCAGGAATTGTAATTCGCAGCGATACCTCAGTGAGTGACTTTTTCGGTATACTTACAGCTAGGCCTGTGCCGATATCCGGAACGTTAAACACGCTCGCGCAATTATGCCAGGCGTGTTTACGCGGCCGCGTGCGCTTTATACACACGCGCGCGCGTATACACGGGTGCAAATGGGTTACGCGCGAATACTCGCAGCCGGGAGGATTAATGTGTGGCGCCGTTAGCGTACACGCGGCCCGCGGGATATAGATATAAAGATGCCAGGCTGCGGGATCGAGCGTTATGCACCCCCCGCCCCCACCCCCTCCCCAGCAACCCTCCCTCTCTCTCCTACTTAAATTAAACCGCATAGTTTATCGGAGCCTCTGCTTTCTCGCGAGAGCACTTAAGCCGCTTCGGATTCGATTAAAATCGACGCTATCCGAGCGCGGCGTGCTCGCCGAATACCTGTACACCGATTAATCAACAAAACCATTCGAATCCTCGCGAGGAAGCGAGGGTGAAAAAATGTTGCGGCGCGTGGGCGCGATCTCGCGCGAGAAGTAAATATCGATCCCGGTTAAAATACAATCTGACGAGGCTCCCTCGGGACCTATGTAAATATTATATGCGTTATAGGAAAATTCTCGTATAACCTACGTCGTATTACATAATATCGGAGCCGAATCGGGAAAGAATTGGCCGAATTTTCGTCCGCCTACAACGCGAGTCCCGATCTATGAAAGATTCAACGAGTTTTTATTCGGCTGTCCCGAGATAACGTATGGAATTCGTTAAAATTATACGATTCGTCTCGCTGGAAAAAAACTCCTCCGCGCGCCGGCACATTTACACACACACACACACACACACACACACGCGCGCGCGCGCGCGCGCGCAAACCGACGTCGAGAGCTTCGTCGTATGTTTTCCGCGTGTCCCGCGATCGATAAAACGTTAATTAACGCGAAAAAGGAGAACAGCGAAGATTCCCGAGCGGAATTTGCATTATCGATCACGAACGGAAGTTAGTCACTCGATCGCTCGCGCGTCTGCGTCGAGAGGAGAGCCGGATACACGCCGACTGATTCAATTTTCGCCACTCGAGCCGGGTTAAAAGTGACGCGGGTCAGAAACGTTGACACCCGAGTTTACCGCGATGCCCATTACTTTGCTAATTTAGCGGATTTCCTTCGTCCCGAGTAGCGTAAATAGGATTTACGACAGCGTTGACATAACTCTTCGTTAGGTATCGATAAAATTTCCAGCCCTCGTGATCTAGCGGATTAACCGCGACGTGTACCGCGACAAATCTCGCCCCTCGTTTTTCCCTTCCCTTCTTCTTCCCCCGATGAAATATCAATGGGCGCGTAATTCAGCGTAACCAGCTAGAGTATTAGCCTCGTGGAATATCGATGAGGAAAATTTTCCCCGTGTCTCGAAATAGAGCGCGGCCTCTCACGATACGTACAGCTCACGGATATTACTCGGTATTTTCTTAGCGATCTCGACGTGAGATAGGGTAGCTAACCGAAAACCCGCCTCTTTCCATCATCGTCGTCCCATTATCCTCGCGCGAGCCTGGTGGGGTTAATCGAGAGTCCAGCCCGCGATAAAGATTCCCCCTCTCCCCCTCCGGCGAAACGTGAAATTACGAGGGCGCGTGTACATCGTGATTCATGCTCCTGGAAGAGCTTCCGAAATGTAAACCGTTGGAGACGAGAGAGCGAACGGTGTCTTCCTGGATTCACCGGCTGCATAATGGAATTTCTTGTTAAATGTTTACATTATACAGCGACGATATTAAAACAAATTTTTAAGATAATCGATTGGTTCGGAAATTTTATCTCGTATGATTGAACAAACTGTCAAAATTACATTGCATAAAAATATCAAATTTTCAATTCGCTGATGAAAAAAAGTTTAAACTTTCCTGTATTGGACAATTAAGGAGTATTCGGATTCATTCAGACAATTCAATGTATTCGAAAACAATAAACAAAAAACTTTTTCAGTGCCTCAATCCCTTGAACGTATAAAGCTACACATGCACCATTTTCCGCTCGCCATCCATCTTCTCTCTTTCTCTCGCTCTGGGAAAAAATCTTCCTACATTTACCAGTTTCGGAGTGGCCGATAAATATTTCTCACCCGGCCTGCCAGCGTTTCGGGCGCACTTTCACGCGGTACAACGTTCCCGCGTACCGTCGATTTTTTAACGTCCCACGTGTTCGCGCGACGGAAGTTTTCACGCCAAGTGGAAACTACCAAGTGCCTCGTTCCAGTTTAGGACGTAATTTGTTCCAAGATTTCCACCCTCCTCTATTTCTCTCTCTTTCTCTCGCTCCTCGCACGAGTTTTAACGTCATTTTTTTTTTCTTCTCTTTTGCAGTTGCAGCGGATCGATCTAATGACCGAAGCCGATCGAGCCGCCGAGACTCGTTGCCGCTGCGAAACCGAGCGAAATCCGGTGAGTGAGGGAATGAAAATATACGCGATCCTGTCTTACTTTCAGCGGATGAGAATTTTC
This sequence comes from Goniozus legneri, assembly GCA_003055095.1. NCBI lineage: Eukaryota > Metazoa > Arthropoda > Insecta > Hymenoptera > Bethylidae > Goniozus > Goniozus legneri. Next base: position 343,641 of record NCVS01000947.1, on the reverse strand, counting down.
AACGCCTCTCTATACTATACACTTTCCCGCCGACGTAGCAGAAAAGAATAGACGAAATTTATTCAACCGCCCTCGTTTGTTACGATTTTTCACGATATCGGGTCGGCCCCCCGAAAAATTCCCCCGTTTTTCCCGTTCTCATATCCGGAAAAATACTATTTTCTCGAAAACGGTCATCGCGTGATATCAACTCCAGCGAAATTAGATTTTTCATAACCGCCAAGGTGAATATTCACCTGAGTGCGAGGTCCCACACACTCGAGACACTTTCGAATCTTCAATCTCGAGTTTCATTCGGAACGAAGATTTTCGAGTTCCCTGTTATTATTCGATTAGCCGAGAAAAATGTCGGTATTGCCGTACGAGAATGGCGCAGCCGGAAGGAGCGAGAAACTGGGACTGGTGTTATTTTCCGCTGGTTTTCGGGGATTGCGAACAAAACAGACCGAAATCGTGGACACGCGACGAATACGTTTGTTAACGACACATCTCGGGGGTGCGTTTTTCGAGGAACGTGATTTTCGAAACTGGTACGAACGCAGAGTGAGAGAGAAAGAGAGAGGGTAGTGTGAACCCGGTCGTTCCTTAAATCGCTTTATTTCGCGTGGAAACTGTGTATGTTTGCGCGGCTGCTGCAAAAGTTCTCGCCGATTGACTTCCGTTACGCTTTTATCCGTCGTTCGCGCGAGAGAACGTGCTCGGTATTGCTCTCGTTCTCTCTCTCTCTCTCTTTCCCTTGTTCGCAGACGGACGCAGCCGTAGTTTCCGGGTCCACCGAGGCACATTATAGCAACGAGTCCTTCTGTTTCATCCCATCTATCCAGTCCGCCATAACGTCGAGCCGTCAAACGAATTCGCGATCGGCGCGTATATACAAACTCGTGCCCGCGAGGGGGAAAGTGGGCGGGGGGCGAATTTTTTATCGTTGCCAGCGAGAGGGTAGAGGATAAGAGAGATAGAGAGATAGCTACGCAACCGTGACTTCGAGCGATATACGAGGAGAGAGCTTCGACTAAATCAAATTTACAAGCCGCCGCCGAGTGTTTCGTGCCTGCTGCTCGACCAGCCTAACCTCCGTCCTTCGAAAGGGGATGCCGAGAAAGAAGAGAGGGAGAGAGAGAGAGAGAGAGAGGGAGAGAGAAAGAGAGAAGAAGCCGCTATTTGCGTCAAAAGCAATTTCCAACTTTTTCACGAGACTATCTCTCTTTCTCTCTCTTTCTTTCTCCGTCCATGAATTATTGATTCGCGTTGAGAGTATTTCGAGCGAGTGGCAATTAATGAGATATCGACTCGTCGACGGAAGGGTGGTGGACAACCGTCGGGGAGTTTATATCTCGCGAAAGGCCAATTTTAACTTTTTTTTTTATTCTCTCCGAGCGTCGTTCCGCACGGTCATTCGCGGTTCGCGGCTTTTTTTCTCGCTCGTTCCAATTTTTCTCCCTCCCCTGCTATAATTTCATCACGAGCTCGGCAGTAGAATTGAGTGGGCCGATATCGGGCCGGATGGAGACATTATTCCGACGCGCGTGTGCGCGCGCGTGCACGCGCGAAATTGTCGACTCGTCAGCGCGGTTGACGCGACCGAGATTGACGAGTCCCGTCGACACGAAATTAACACCGTGTTGCGCGCGACTCGCCGATAATCAATCAAGACGCGCACCGGGGGAGGGGGTGTCGAGCTGGATGCTGGTCGTCGAATCGACGCATTCCGTCGGCCTATGCAACGCTCGACGTCCGTTTTCTCTGTCGCGAACACGTCCTATCGACGACTCGTCGAGCTTGTCTTGTCGCTGATTCGACCAATGTTCATACGGAAAATTCAAAGGGTCTCTAGACGTACAACCGTTACGTACCTCGTTTCGGGGGTGTATCACTTTGCACTTTATTATTAATACGTGGTAGCTCGAGTAGGGGCTAATCCGCGTCCCAACTTCCATAACTCGATCCGTCAAGGATCGGGAGAATATGTGAGCGCGGGGGGAGGGAGAGAGAGAGAGAGGAGTGAGCCGATTCTGTTGTTGGGCCACGCCTAGCTGTCTCGCAAAGTTGCCGGGAGAGAGCACCCGTCGACAGTTTCAAAAGGACGAAATTAATCCAAGTTGCGAGTTACGACGTCGAACTTTCGGGACTATAACGTTTCCGGATTGGCTCGCGCCCGACGTAATCTATTATTAAGTATCCAAGTTGGGCCTCGAACGATCGACGTTTTCGTCATTTTCATTCGTCATTGGGTTCTCGTTTCTCGTGCGCGATATACGCAGTGTCGTAATGGTAATAATGCATTCTAGCAATTTTCGACAAATGAGATTTTACGTGTTTTATGTAGTATTTGTTATCTTTTACTTGAATTTCAATATTGAATTTCATTAATAAAACTATCAGCAATTGTTTTTTAATTGAAGGTTTATATTAAAAAGAGAAAAACTTGTAGTCGTAGTTTTGGTATAAAAATTGGTTTGTAAACAGAAATTTATACTTGTTAGCGAATCTCAGTTAATATTTTTTGGATTTGCTTCAAAATCGTTCTCCTCCGAGCGAGTATGGCTAAGGAAAACCCCGGACAACTTGAAAATATTTTCAAAGGGGTTCAACGACTGAGATTTTTAAAGTTAAAGAATTTTCAAAGGAAGTTTTTATTCAAAATTTCAGAATCTTTCCATGCGAATTTCGAGACACCCTATATGTATAGCAGAGCCCTTGAAAATTACCGACGAAAAATTTCATTAAGTCAACGAGGCCGTCTACGCCCCGTACTTTTCGTACCCTCTGGAAGCTCCGGAGGATGAAAACCGCACGCGAGGTACTTCCCTCGAAACACGCGACGCGTCACGCCACCCTCCAGGCCACGCCTAGATCCGTATGGGGTCCTCGCGGTTCGCCACTTTTTACAATGAACAAATTAATCCTAGCCGAGGAGGAAGAGAAGGTCGGATGATAAACACCCGACGCACATGACACGAGCCGCGTGTCCCTCGAAATACCTATTAAACCAAAATGCAATCTCCCGATAAGCTTAAACGCGAGTTTCGGGGAAACGAAATGAGAACGTTAGGGAGGTGGGGGTGGGGGTGATATCGGAAGAAGAATGGAGTGCGGCGGTAGAATGGCGCCGGTGGGGGAATGGGGAGATACGGAAAGAAATAAATTCTCTAATCGATAAGGGTTCGGTTAAACGTCAAAGCGAGAGGTATCCGCCGGAGAGATCTTTGACGAAAAATCGCCTCGATTCAACGAGCACGTAATATCGGCCGATTTCCTTTTTCTCAAAGCACGCGCGCGAGCCTCGACTTTGTTTTCAAAGTCAGCTCGGGCTCGCCTTAACGATCGACTCGGTTCTATATACATATACATATATACATTCATCCCCGTCCCCACCCCCTTTGGCTCGACCTTTCCCCAGACGCCAACTCGGATTAGCGATTTTAATATTCTCCCGTGTTGTGCGTCATAGTGTCTTGAATTTTAATTAGCGCGGGGGCCCCACGAGCGATGCCTGGTCTGGAGGTGTGTATACCGTGTAAATTAAAATTAGAAGGTAAATTAGTAGCGGGGTAAACTTCCTCCCCGGTACCATTCGCTCATCGAGCCCCGGGACTCGGGCACGTGACCGCGCGCCCGTTTTCGAACTACGCTCGCTCCGCCGCAACGCCTTTGACAGCAGAGGCGCGAAAAAATACTCTCGCTCCTATGACTTTTTCCCAATTAACGCGAGAGAGCGGTGCGTTTAACGCAAGACTGGTGATAAAAAAAATAGACTTACCGGGGAATTCGTTTCGCGTCCACTCACACGCACCGCGAAAAAATCCGTACACCCGCATTTTATTTTTAATCCTCTTTTGCGTCTTGATGAAAATTTTCATCGCGCCGTTTGAACTGGAAAAAAAGCGCAAGATAAACATTCGGTAACCTAGGATCGTTACACGAGAGGGTCTCTTTACGTAATAAAATACACAGAAAAAAAGGATTACTTGAATCAAGAAAGTTATGCGGAAGAAATATACTTTCCAATATCAAGTCTTTTTTTCTTTCTTGAATGAAGAAATAAATTTTAAAAACAATAGTTGTGAATTTCTTGATCCAAGAACGTATGTCCTTGAATAAGTCAATATATTCTTCATTTAAGAAACTATTATTTATTATTATTATTTTTAAACTATTTTTTTTATTTGAGAAATAATTATCTTAGGATAAAACAAAATAGATGTGGTTCAAGTATGGCAATACTTGATTCAAAAAAAATAATTTTCAATTCAAGAATTTAATTTTCTACTAATATGGAAAAATTATTTTCTTGATGACGGAATTTTTCTTTCTTCCGCATAACTCTCTTGAATCACGTATATATTTCTTGATTCAAGTGATCCTTTTTTTCTGTGTACTACATTTATGTGTAACTTGTCATTTGAGATTTAACTTTCAGTTTTTGCACATTCATGAAATATCGATGCAAAATAGAGGACCCAGTTAGCGACCGCAGTCCCGTTTCCCTTCAAATTTTTAAATAATTTTATTTTTCGTTCATTAATTGCTTAATTTTACATCGACGTGAAATCTTTTTTCAACGATATTCCCTCGTACGAATTTTTCTCGTCCTGCTCGAAAAGAAAAATCGTAAAGTCAGATTTTACTCTCGCTGCGTGTACCGCATCATGTCTATTAGAGGCCAGGTTGCATATCGAGTGAGTAGTCGAAAAAAAAGACGAGTACCGTCGAAAAATCGAGCGGGAACCGCAATACCGTGAGCGCGCTTTATTCGTGGAATCGCGGTTGGCTCTTTTCGCAGGAGGGGCCCTGTAAGAGAACATTCGGAAAGTTTAGATACCTCTTCGGGATCCTCTTTCGGCCGAGCGAATAAGCAGGTATTAAAGGCTTAGACCGCAGATCGAATTGGAAGTACCCGGGGGCTCTTGTAGCTGCAGCCCGGCGTACATCGCGCTGTACCGGTTAAGTATCGGGGATCGTCGAACCGCTCGACCAGTTTCGCGAGAGCGAAGACGAAAGCGCGAGCGCGCTTAATGGAGGATCATCGTCTGAATTCGTCCAAGTTTCGGAGGCTTGTCTACCCTTGAGTACACTTCCATCCTCTGTCAAAGCCTCGACGTTAGTCTGGGAGCTCGCGTGTGCGTGAATACGTGTATTATTATTCCGGATCTCATCGTCTGCGTATACATGACATGGGCGGCGCCATTATGGTTGGATTCGGGGCGCTCGGAAGATACGCACACACGAGAATTCCGAGGGAGAGAGGGAGAGAGAGGGGCGGAGGCAGAGACGAGAGAGACATGTTAGGATTTCTCCGGTGACTCTCGAAAGAGGGGGAACTTGCCGAAATCTGCGCGTAATGAGAATACCGTCGAGAGATTTTCGCTCGTGATTTTTTTCTCTCTCCTTCCATCGACCGTGCGCGTGTAAATTACCCGCTTCCTTTTTACTCTCTTAATCCGGGAATATTTTTCAACGAGAATTACCCGTGAAGTCGTACACTCTCTCTCTCTCTCTCTCTCTCTCTCTCTCTCTTTCTATCTCGTGGCTGACGTTATCGAATTTCTCGCTCCCTACGCGCCGCTGGAACACTTCGATCCGGAATATTCCAGCGTAGCGCGAAGGGAACTCGTTACCACGCTCTCGTTCCCTTTCATCCCAATTAATACGAATCGAGAAATCCGGCCAAAGTGCGACTCGCGCGCGAATAAATTTTTCCTCGCCTTCGAGTGCGTAACTTTCGCAAACAAGCTGCGGGGTCAAGTCACATATGCGCGCATATAGTATGTATGGACGTCGATTAAAATTACCCTCGCGTGTAAACAAGACGTATTTCCGTAACGGTGCCATTCGTGTATGCAGATTCGTGCAGAAGTACGAATTCAGCGTCAATGTTTACGCAGAATTCGCCCGGCGTATAAGCGAAATTTCTCAGCGGAAGACTCAAGACTTGTATTCGATAAGTTATCTATTAGTCAAAATAAAAGTGAATCCCACCGATCCAGAAGACGTCTTCGATTGGCCAACAAAAACCCCAGATACACCTCGAAAACTATTCACAGTAGGAATTCAACATCAATGTTTACGCGGTATAAGCAGAATGCAGTACCTCGGTGATATAAATGACTCGACCTATATACTCTCGGAACTATACGCGCGAGTCGCGACAGTCTTCGAACTCGATTTGTCTAGCGCTCGCGGAGGACAGATTACTCGAGTCTAGTCAACAGAAACCGCGCGCGGAGCGCTTTATCGTCCGCGCGAAAAACCAATCCGGTATTCCCTTTTCGGAAGATAAAAGAAATCGAGCTCCCATAAAGGTAAATATCTTTTTTTTCACCCGAGATTGATAGGGGGATATGAGATTTCGTTGAAAAATTTATCCGGTCTGGGAATAAGCGCGGCGGACTATGAGATGCATGAGAGTCTGCAGGCGCGCAGTGGAAACTACCCCATCCTCGGGCCGAAAAATATCCTCGCCTCCCCTCCGACGTTATCCGATCTCCATATCGACCCGAGAGCGAGAGTTTAAAGCCGGTTGATCGGCGAATTTATCATCCGTCGGCGTATCTCGATACGACGCGTCTCTATCTTAGAGAGAGAGTAATCGAGGTCGCGAGATAATCCGTGGAAGAGATGATCGTTTAATTTCCCACAAGGCTCTGCGAGCCCTCTCGGCCTTTTTCGACTCCCCTCATCCCTCACGGCTCCACTCACCGCGACACCGCTTTGACCGTTCCGCACCGAGTGTCACGAGGCTTAATTAGACTAATGGATATACGTAATTGACGCGATGCGAGGGCCACTGATACGCCAACCCCGACTATTCTCTCCCCTGCCGTTTACGCGCACGCCCAAAATACCTGGATTCCGGAATTTTTGCATGGAAGAAAGTGTATTCATTCGTAACCGGATTTTTTTAAATAATTAAACAATAGGATTCAACTATTTCGAGGAAATTTCATTTTTCGGATTATTTCTCAATATGTTTGATAGAATTCGAAAAATGTCGATTTTTTGAAATTCTATCGGTTCGACGATCGAATATTATAGATTTTGGTGCGCAAAGGCTTTATTTTTCCTATATAATCCGCTACGATTCCTCTATAATTTTTATGTTTCGTCTCGTATTAAATTCGTCTAACCACTCTTTGTCCCGAGAGAAATTCTCGAATCGCCAGCAGCGTAGAGGATTTTTAATATTTTTTCCGAAATTGCGTATTTCCGTTTCCCTAAAATGTTGCTTAAAACTTTATTAAAAATTTAATTTACTCATAAGTGATTGGCAAAAACTACGTCCAACTTTTAATTTCTTATACTAATATTACAAGATGCAATACGGTATACAATATTTGTTTGTATAACTAGAACGAGGTAAATGGAGTAACCGAGAAGCTGATTCACCTACTTCGATATCCAAAGTTCTATTATGCACATAGTAGTAAATACTGTACAAACTGTTAAACTTTGGGATGTACGCAATAAATATTCCTTCAAAATTTGCCCATTCTTTCGAAAGCAAGCCAACACGTGGCAAGTCTCACTCGTGATTAAGCATTTGTCAACTTTTGACGAATCATCTTGTTGGCCGGGTGTGTACACGTCGCGTATCATCGCGTAGGGAGGGGGTAAGGAGCGAAATTGCGAAACGAATTTACGACGTGTATAATAGAAAAGCCCTGGCGGGGCGCGAGGCGTACGGTAGAAAGATACGCTAATGCACGAGGCGGCACGGTAGTGCAAAGGAAATAGGTATAATGGAATCTATGACGCGTAAACTCGTCTTAAGGCGCTGCGCTCAGACGGAGATAAGACCTCTCTCTCTCTCTCTCTCTCTCTCACTATCTCTCCGCGACGAATGGGTTAAGTCACTAGCAGCGCTCTCGCGAAATCGATAAAGGCACCTTCGCGCGCGCACCATCATCGCCTACTGCCTACCACCAGCGTGCACCATCACCACCACACCGCCGCGTCGTACCCGCTAAAAACACACATCGACGCTGACGAGTGAGAGAGTGAGAGAGTGAGAGAGAGAGAGAGAGAGGTGCATTGAGATTCTCTAAGGCGCCGTGCGCGCCAGGATTAATTGCTTTCCTTGATTATTCCATTCTCGTCTTATATACTATGTACGGGCTTTGTACATATATATTTTTTTCCTCCGTTTCCTCATCTACTATCGTCTCGCGAGCCGCATCCGAGATAACGTGCTCTATTATCCACCGTGATAATTATAATCCCACTCGCTCCTCCCCGCTTCCGCGTCGAGGGGTAGCTAGAGAGTCGCCGCTTTTTAAAATTCATGAGAAATATCGTATCTTGGTCTAGAGGAAAACGTTAATATCGTTTCGCGAGTGAGCGCGATAGAATAGCGAGGTGCAGCGGGGGGATAATCGAAAAAGAGAAGAAACGTACGGGGGTCCGCGATTGGATCGGCGTCGGGGTCGCGAGAACGCCGGAAAACGAGAGAGAGTGAGGGCTGGGGGAGGTATTCGATATCGCGTTTTATTCCGGTAGTGAGAGGTGCCCGAGAAGGTTCCGAGGTTAATCGAGAGAGAGAGAGAGAGAGAGAAAATTGCTGGTTTTCCACGGAGCGCGTCTGAATGGAGGCTGACAGGACTTGGCGCGGCTCTAACGCGCACTCAACTACTTAATAATGTAACAGTCGGTAGAGCAACCGCTAGGCGGACCGGCCATTATGCTTCCATGCACGTTGCACAAGAAGCGCGAGAGGTAATATAGGATTCCGGGATGGACCGCGGCGCGCTACCCGCGGGAGCGCGCGATTCGCAACGCATCGCAATCCCAGAGGAGAGAGGAAGAGGGGAACCCGTTCTACCTGCACTTATCTCTCCTACTCGAGTCAAGGACACCACCAGCCGAGGCCACGTCTATTACGCACTGTACCTTCCCTGTCTCCTCTTTCTCCGGATTCCAACGCGAATCGAGATTCTTCGCGAGTTATTTGTTTCGTACTCGAGTTTCTTTGCCGAGTCGAGAAATAGTAACCGATTCGAATCTAAAAGCCGAGCGAAATCAAAATGTGGGTCAGTTTTTGCGTCAGCAGAACTCGGGAAGATTTTACGCGTCAAATTTTAAGTTTAAAACAGGTTTCACTTTTGACTCGGAAAATATTTTAAGCGACATCGATAAAAATTGACATATACCTAAGACTCGATTCATGCTAACATACGATCTGTCTCGTACTCGGGTCTTTTATTTCAGTCAACAGATTTCGTTTCAAGTCAGATTTTATTTTTCAACATTCATTGGTTTTCTTACTCTTTCAATTTCCTGGTATATATGACATTATATCAGCTCAATACCAGTGATAAATAATTTTCACCCTAAGTCTGCCATCAAAACGAAATTAAAATTTTCTCGAATCACGAAAATTTAAGAACACTCGATCCAACTTCATTCCTCTTCCGTAAATGGTTCTTCTTCCCATAAATCCTACCGAGAAATCAGGCGTACGGGTATTTCGAACCGCGGAATAAAAATTTGGTGGGTAAATTTTAGAGGCGTCTTTCGTTTCTGACGCGCGAGCGCGACGATAAAGTTTACAGCCGCGCGAATAAAATTGTATCGTTCGGAAAAAGGGATATCGGTATATGGTATCGAGCGAAATTGCCGGGAGCCCTGGCGAGCGAAACGAATATTGTTTCGCCGCGGCTTATATACCTACGCGAGTGCGATATAAAATTGAGACGCGACGATCGACGATAAGTAATACACCCCGCGAGTCGCTTCCGCAATTCCCAACCAGTAATTCCGGGCTACTTGTTAAACTCGAGAAAACTCGGAATATTTTCTTACGCAGAATATTTCTGGCGCAAGAAAATTGCGCGTAAAATCATTACCCGCGTCCCGCGGGAAATAAACCGGATCTGAATAAAAACGAGCGAGAGAGGGGGAGGAGAAAAAAGAATTATGACTTCCCTATGGCTGCGTGTTCGCTCGATTCGATACTCTTTACGTGCGTGTAAAAAAAAAAATGAAATGAGCGTTCGACGCGACGAGTCGATGGTACGGGGGAGAAATAAAGCACGTGTGAAGGGTATACGCGCGGCATAAAATTCGGCGGTCGCGCGTATGTCGCATGTAAATTGTAGCACGACGCGCATGAATTTAACTACCGGCGTATGTAAATTCGCAGAGCGGTGCGCGCGAGTAGTCGCGCGTGCGCTGGTTCGGGGTACATGTAAATTTTACTGCAATCAGCCATTGTAAACAGAATTACGGGCGGAGGTAGGCTTTTCCCCGTGGCTGTTCAAAGAAAAGGCGCGCTGCAACGAGCTCGCGATAATGCCGAACCGGTCTACGCTATTTATAGTCGCAATTTTTGTTTTTAACGCCAGCGAGACGCGCGCGCGCCCCTTCTTTATTCCGAGCGTCAACTTTTCTCTTATCGACGGGAGCCGAGGTAAAAAGTGCGATGGGTATACCGCGCGGTTGGTAAATTAATGAATATAATTAAGTAGTAACAAAGTTTAATTAAAACAAGAAAGTCCTTCGGGAACCGATAGAGAAATTCCGGTACAAAAGGTCGGATGCACTGGGTGGCGTGGAACTAACTATCGGGGAGAATTCTGTAACGATTTCTAAATTGCGTCTTTTCATCCGATACTTCGCTGGCGTGTTGTTAGCGATAGGAGGTAGCCAATGATGTGCAATTTTTACGGTAAGTGCGCCGCTACGGTAGAGCCTGCTTGTCTAACGGTAACGGTCAATCGGGTGTGCTATGAACTATCGAGTATATCGCTATCTCATTACTTCGAATAAATTTCACATTTGAAATACATAGATAAAAAAAACTATAAATACGTATAGCTGAATTTCAATACACCCTGTACATAGGTGACTCCCAGAAAACCGTTCGAAATCGGCCGTGTCTCTCGTCGACCCCGCGAGAGGCGTTCCCCGAAGAAACCGATTAACGCGACATAACGTGTACCAGAGAGGAGGAAAATTTACCGGTTCGACGTGAATCGTCGTTACCGCAAAGCCGCTGAATTCCATTCGGCGCTTTACGCTCCGCTCGGTGCGCTCTTAATTAACGAACGCGGGCTTTTATTCGAGCCAAAGCTAGACGAGAGCGCGAAAGGGAGACATAGAAGGAGAAGCGAACCGATTTTCGCTTCTGTTCGATTTTCAAAACCACACCTACCCCGAGTTATTATCCATCTTCGTCGCGTTTCGGCGCTTTCGCTCGGCGAATTTCGCGCCGATAAGTTTATCTCATCGCGGTATGAAAGTTTTCGCCATCAATCCCGATCCTCGTCGGTCGAACGGCGTTATACGCGATATCGATGCCCCCGGTGTACGTAGAGCGCGCTCAAAGCGCAATAAGCAAGCGAGCCATGTAATCGACTATCTGGCAGTAAATCCACTGCGGCGAATCCATAGCAGGCCGTGCACGCCGAATTCCGAGCTCCGTATTTACCGGACTAGCGGTGTTACTTGCACGTTCGCCGTATATATACAACCGGCCGCCGCATAAAACTCGATAGAATTCACGAGCACTCGAGAAATCGACCGACAGAGACACAAGCCGCACCACTCCCCCTCGCGTCTCCTCTCCATGCCACCGACATCGGGACGCGAATTTATTGCGCTCTCGGATAAACCGGCGCCCGAGATTCGAGAGCAATTACAAAATAGAGTGACGCTACCCGCGACGGGGCAATAAGATAATGGCGAGCGGCTATAGGTACGGCTTTATTTCTACCTTTTTTTTCTCGATTCGCAAGGGATGCAGAGAGGTAGAGGGAGAGAGAGAGAGAGAGAGAGAGAGAGAGAGCAAAAATTAAACTTTTTGCCTTTTACCGGGAGGGAAAATTTTCCAGTTTTTATTCGAACGCTCGAGGCTATTGAATATTTCAAACGGATTCTGGGATATTTGTATATTCAAAGTTGAAAGCGAATACAAAATCGCGTAGCAGACGTCGGGGTTAGCATTAATTAATAAATTCTATTTCTGTGGAATTGTCTGTTCAATATTTAAAGAGACGGGCCGCGCGAGTGTCGAGTAAAGCCACCGGTG